>JAJMEX010000010.1:0-342636 GCA_030574375.1 Priceomyces castillae
TCATTTGTCAAGTGTCTTGGTTCTTCTTCACTAACTATAACCAATGAAGATGATGTCAGTGAAGGAATCTCATTTTCATGGTTTGAATCAGTGCCATAGTTGCAGTTATCATGATCGGCAAGAAGAGGACGTATGTCTTCAGATATTATCCAAATTCTTGAGTTTGGTCTCAAGGTCCATCCTATTAATCCAATGAAGGAACCAATTGACAGTATCCAAAATAACAATAATAAAACATACTCTCCTGTATGGTCATCACCAATCTGGTTATCAGCAAGCTTTATTGTTGAATATATTAAAATAATCCAATAAACGAAACCATTTTGAAGGATGGCAACTAATTTCTCATCATGTACTCCAATCTTAAAATTTTTGTAAAGTAGGTTTATAACGTTTAACACAAAGTAGTTAACCAATAAAAAAAGGGATACCAAAGTGATGAGAATCAATCCATATGAAGAACTTGGTAAAAGTTGATTTGTAGGTATCACGAAACCTTTCACTGAAAAATTGATAACAGATGTAGAAACAAACAATGATGCTGGGTATTTGATAAAATTAATAAAGCTTATCTGCCAATTACGCTTATAGTTGAAGATTATCAATAAAAATGGCAAAGATAATAATGGAACCAACACTAACGACACCAAGTTGATTAAGAGTAATTTATGCACAGGATAAACAAAGAAATGGTTAAAGAAACTTGCATAAGAGGCAAATTCTGTATCTATTTGTCCATTTTCTGAATCCTCAGTATCAATATCAATTTCCTTACTGGATATAGCTGAAATGAAATCAATAGTATTTGAAAGCATATGCCATAATGATTTCTTATTGATATTCCTGATATTATCTTCTGGTGTATGATAGAGATCTCTTGGCTTTGTGAAAGCTAAGTCAAGTCCTCTAATTCCTCCAATCTCTTTATAGACCTTGTAATCTGTTTCACTGCTTATCAACTTATTGTTGAAACCTTGTTGATATATTGAAGTACCATAAGGATACCTCACGCTTTTAAAATGTTGGATGATACCATAATCAGTACCTCTGAATAAAGCAGCCTTTCCTCCAGCGCCAGTACCTTCTAAGTTCAAAAAATAAGAAATTTGGGAAAACCATGGGTGGTTAACGAAAGCTCTTGCTCCATACAATCCAAACTCTTCATTGTTATTAAAGTTGAAAATAATAGTTCTAAGAGGCTGTCCAATACCCTTAGACGCATAATAGTTCAATAATCCTAACATTGAAGCAATGCCCATACCATCATCGGTAACACCATAACTCGAGGGTACCGAATCAAAATGTGCACTAACTAAGACTGCCGGCAATTCTGCATTAGTTCCATTGATTCTTACTAATAAGTTATTACTTTCATAGTACCATACACTGCCAACTCCATAAACAGACTCAAATAGAGCGTTATTTGTATTATTCAAGTCATTGTCATACTCAATATAATCTTTACTTTCAGTTAAACTTCTTATCCTCTTCTCTAAGTAGTCATGGACAATGTCATTGCCATGTGAACCATATGCATGGCTTGATGCTGCTATCTCTTGTAAATCTAACCATGACTCAGACAATATCTCTGATTCACGCTTATCAGAAGGAAAGTCAATGGAAAATTCGAGACTATTATCCAAGTAAGTAAGTCCTAAGGTTACGATAAGGGTCAAAAATACAAGCGATGTCAATGACGTCTTTCTATATCCAAATATACTTCTGAAAAACTGGATAAATACATTGGCTTCTCCCCCTCTCTCACCACGTTCTTCCTGGCTGTTTTTCAGCGCTGAACCTGTGTAATTAAGTGCTCCATTGACTTCACCACCCCTCGGTGAACCGTCACTGTCAACCATTTGTATGCTATAATGTCTGTTTAATAGGTTTGCTTGAAATTATTTACAATTTATATAGTCATTATAAGTTTATATCTCAGCCTTGCCTTCTTGTGGTTACACAGATACAGAATTATCATCCATTTTTGGGATACACTATATGCAGTAGCAGATAACCTTTTAGTTTGTGTGATATATTATATGCAGATCAGAAAACAACCTCCAATTTTCATCTTTGACAGTAAAGTCTTTAACTAATAGGAATAGTAAAGAGTCCTGAATATCATTTAAGGGAAATATATTTATATATAATGACAGAGTTTCCCCCTTTGAAAAATGATTTGATATTGAGAGCTGCTTTAGGGCAAAAGGTTGAAAGACCTCCAGTATGGATCATGGTATGTAGCTCGGAAAATGCATAGATGAGCAAGATTCAAATACTAACTAAAATTATAGAGACAAGCAGGTAGGTATCTTCCAGAGTACCACGAGGCAAAGGGTAACAGAAACTTTTTTGAAACATGTCATGATGCCGAAATTGCATCTGAAATTACAATACAACCAATTGACCATTTTAATGGTTTGATTGATGCTGCTATTATTTTCAGTGATATCTTAGTTATTCCACAAGCAATGGGCTTTGAAATTAACATGGTTGAAGGAAAAGGCCCTGTTTTTGAAGACCCACTTAGATCTCCAGAAGACTTGAAAAAGTTTAATTTGAACCCAGATATCTCTAAAGAGTTGGCTTGGGCTTTCAAGGCAATTACATTGACAAGGAAGAAATTAAAAGGAAGAGTTCCACTTTTAGGTTTTGTTGGAGCTCCATGGACCTTATTGGTTTACATGACTGAAGGTCAAGGTTCAAAGATGTTCAGATTTGCCAAGCAATGGATTTTCGAGTACACTAAGGAAGCACACCAATTATTACAATCAATAACTGACTCTTGTATTGAATTTTTGGCCCAGCAAGTAGTTGCTGGTGCCCAAATGCTTCAAGTTTTCGAATCTTGGGCTAGTGAATTGGGCCCTCTTGATTTTGAAGAATTTTCTCTTCCATACTTGAAGCAAATCGCCCAGAAATTACCAAAGAGATTACAAGAGTTGGGAATCAAACAAAAGATTCCTATTACCGTATTTGCAAAGGGTGCATGGTACGCTTTGGATGCCTTATGTGACTCTGGTTATGATACTGTTTCTTTAGACTGGTTATGGAGACCTGAAGATGCTGTCAAGGTTGTTGGTGACAGAAGAATCACCTTACAAGGAAATTTGGATCCAGGTGCAATTTATGGTTCTGATGAACTCATTTCTAAAAAAGTAGAACAAATGATTAAAGCTTTCGGTGGTGGAAAGCAAAACTACATAATCAACTTTGGTCATGGAACTCATCCTTTTATGAAACCAGAAAAGATTGAACATTTCTTAAAAGAATGTCATAGATTTGGATCTCTTCAATGACTCAGTAATGACTCAAAATATATCTCTTCTTTCTTGTAAGTAGACTATGACTAATACATGGCTTATTTAATATATAAAGTAGCTGCGAACTTTTTTTTTCTAGTGAGAATACAAGACGATTATATTATATTATATATATTATTATACTATTCATCTACTCATACTTAATAAATTGTATATAGACCAGTACTATGAGTTCAAAAACAATTGATAAAGATGATAAAGATGATAGATATATCTTTGATCTTTCTGAAACAACGAGGGATTCTTTAAAGTTGATTTATTTTGATTTAGATACCCTGGAACAAGTTAAAGCGACAGAGAATGTTATTCAACCATCCAAGCAAGAAGTCATTAAACCAAAGGAAAATGGAAGTTATTGTGGTTCATGTAAAGTTGATGTTAAGGAAGAAGAAAAAAGAGAGCATTATAAGTCAGATTTGCATAGATTGAACATGAAACGTAGTTTGAATGAACAGAAGCCCTTAACAGAAGAAGAGTTCGATACTATGATCGAGCGGCTGAGTATTGAGAGTTTATCTGGAAGTGAGAGTGATAGTGACTCTGAAAGTGAAGAAAAAAGGGATTATTCAAAGTTAGATACTGTTTTTGAAAGCCTATCTGTCAATGAGCCCGTTGGAGACAACAGAGCTGTAAGTTTCATGAATACCAGATCACCATATATTTTATTTGGATCTCCATTATTGGAAGAAGGAAAGGCCTTTGGAGTTTATAAAGCATTATTTTCTCAGAAAGATATTGATACATCTCCATTGGAAACCGTTAAGACATGGTCTACTGCTTCAATGAAGAATCAAAAGTCTGCATTGTTTATGATTGGAGGTGGTCACTTTGCGGGTGCTATAATATCCCACACTCCTAAAAATATCAAAGGTAATCAAAATCATAAGGAATCAAAAAGAGAGCAAGCTGTTGATGTTGTAGTATCCAAAACGTTCCATAAGTATACAACCAGAAGAAAGCAAGGTGGTTCCCAAAGTGCCAGTGATAATGCGAGAGGAAAAGCAAACTCAGCTGGTTCGAGCATAAGAAGGCATAATGAACAAATGCTTATAAAGGAAGTAAGAGAACTCTTAACTTCCTGGACTCAACATTTGAACGAATGTACATACATCTTCATAAGAGCCAACGGTGCATCTAGTAGAAGAACATTAGTTGGTTACGAAGGCGCAGTGTTGAAAAGTGATGATTCTAGACTCAGAACGTTTCCTTTCACTACGAAGAGGCCCACTACCTCCGAGTTGAAGAGAGCTTGGGTTCAATTGACTTATTTGACTATCTTTGAGTTACCAAAAACCACGGTAAAAAAGCAACAGGAAAAGAAGGAAAAGACACCCACAGTAGAGAAAAAAGCTCCTGAGCTAGACATTGATGAAAAACACTCCATTGAAATAATTAATCTTCTCAAGAAGCAAAAGGCACCCTTAATGATTAATTATCTAAAGAAAAATGGCTTGTCTCCAGAGTTTGTTCTCAAACCCGATTCAAAGTTTATCAATACCCCAACATTATTGCATTATTCAAGTCACAAGAGTCTCAATCATATGATACACATTCTTCTCGTGAATTTGAAAGCTGACCCTAAAGCTAAAAATGGGTTTGCGAAAACCCCATATGAAGTAGCTGGAAGCAACACGTCAAAGAGGGCATTCCAAATAGCTCGTTTCCAATTAGGCGAAGACTACATTGACTGGGCTGCAACAAAGATTGGCCCAGCAAAATCAAAAGAAGAGTTTGAAAAAGAAGATCTCCTCGAGCAACAAAAGCTCAAAACTGAGAAGCAGAAGTCAATTGAGCAAGAGCTCAGTAGAAAAACTGAACTTGAGTTGAAACAACCTACATATACCTCTGGAGGACGGTTGTCAGATTCTACAATAACCGAACAAATGGATATCAAAGGATTATCTGATCAACAGAAACAGAGACTTATGAGAGAACAAAGAGCTAGAGCAGCAGAAGCAAGACTAAAGAAGTTTATGAGTAATTAAATCATTAGAATATTAGAATATTAGAATATTAGAATATTAGTACTATATATCAGGATTATAAAAATTCGCATATCTTTATTTAATACTGAAAAGTTGTATTGATAAGCTTAAAATTACTGGAAAAGTATGGAAAAACTTAAAGTTTCATCTTTGGAGTCTCTTCTCCGTGTCTCTGGTGATGATAAGATGGCTCCGGACATATCTGTTCTAACTTGTGGATGTTTGGTTTCGGAGTCAGAGTTCTTATCTACATCTTCCAATTATTGTTTCAATGGCCATAAGGATGTAAACATTCTTGCGGAAGTGAAACCTTTGAGGGAGCTTTATGTGATAGTTCAAAATCTCAATAGTCAGATTTCGTCTTCACATGGAAGGCGAAGAAGATCTTCTTCAAAGAGGAGTACAACATCAAATAATGAGAATAGTGGATTGGAATCACAAGATTTGATAAGCTTGTTCTACAGATTTGCCAAAGAAGAAACAAATGCCAACAAAGAAAATAGAAAAAGTTCAGCAACTAAAGATATTTCACGTCCCATTGATATTCCAGAGCTAAACGAGATGCACGATGCATCGCTGTTTGCAGTCTCTTTCTCTCCCGAACAGCATTATATGGAGAGTTTACATGAAGACGCAAAGAAGTCCAATTATGAAAATACTATGGAACAAAAGATATTACAAAATTTGAATGAACAAAAGGAGTACAATTTCAGCAAGTGCTTTCCATTTTATAGAAAACATACTGGGTTTCATACCCAACCGTTGAAGATCAACTTTTCTTCAATCGCCATTCTGCCTTTCAAGCAGAACTCAGTTCTCAAGAAAGCTGTAAGATACATTGCAAGTGATATTTATACATATACAGACTTTGAGACCGACAAGGAAATCACAAGGTTTGTTCTTATTAGTGACAAAAGATGGGAATTATATGAGTATTCAACTAATGTTAATGAATTATATGACCCAGCCGCTAAGCCGGTCTTAGTTTGTTGTGGAAAGCTGACAGGAGAGTATGGCTCAAACATGAACAAGATGACAGATGACTGCGCAGGAAGCGAAATAATCATCAAAAACGATTTCAACCAATCTTCTTCTGCTAACGTAAGTACAACTAATGAAGATTTGAAGAAACAGTTACAACATTGGCATTTGTTGCACTGCAAGTTATCAAGAAATTTCTTGGTGATTGCAGGAACGAAAGGTATAATGAGAGTCTTTAACGTTGGAGACTCATCCAAATATTCAATGGGGCAACCCATTTATACTTATTTAACGAATTTCCCTATTAGATGCATCGCTATTTCTCCAAATGAATCATTGGTAGCTTGTGGAGTCACAGCTAAAGAGAAAATGACAGGTAAAGAGCAACCATTCATAATATTACAAAAAATAAATATTGCCGCAGATAAGAATATAACTGGTGTCGAACCAATTACCATCACTATGCCATATAGAGACCCTATCAAGTTGATTGCTTTTAATATAAATTCAACTCATTTGATATGCTGCACCAGCTGGGAGTCACGTTATTCGGTAATCAGATTAAAGGATAACGACGGCTTTGACAACTACAGGAAACCAAGGTTGATTTGGACTGATACTGATTATTTCAAAAATTCTCGAAGATTCAAATCAGACACAGAAAATGAAGATTCTGATGATTTCGATGAAAATGATGGTCGAATGATCAATGAAGGAGTTACTGACATTCTTTTTGGTTCTTCAAACACAGTAATTCTCGCTTCTTGCTCATTGAAAAATAGGCCCCCAGAAATAGTAAAATTACATGGTGCATCCCTTGATGCCAAACCAAAACCTTCATCTTATTCAGAAACATTGAGTATCCAAAATAGTACAAGTAGCAAGGAAACAAATCATTTGATGAATATAACATCTTCTGAAGTTGTTATGAGAGTGACTGAAGTTGGTTCTTTGATTCACAAAGTATCGGTCTCTCCTCGAGGCGATGCAATCGTTTACTTGAGCAAAGACGGTATGATTTACTTGGTTTCTACTCCAAACTTAGATATAAACAATAACGCATCTACAAAGAAGATTGTAGTTCTTCTAGGTGAAGTCGCAGGTGCTGAAAGATACCATGAAAGTGCATCAGTCAAGTTTTCTTCAGATGGTGGTAAAGTTTTCGCAGTCGATAGAAAAGGACTCTTTTCTGTATTTGATTTCACAAAAGGTATGCCAGGAGTAGATTCTGATGTTTTAAAGTGTAAAATTCTATCAACATGATTGATCTCTGTATACATAAGAAATATTTAGTCGAAATCCTTACATTAAACTTATACTTAATATTCATATTTATCATCATTATCTATATAAAACTACTATGGGCCTGGGCTCATCATTTTTGATATACGGCATCGTGGAATCCACACCTGCATATTAACCACAACGGTAACATATAAGATGGGTTAAGTGGGCCCTTCAAAAAATTGCAGCTCATCAGACAATATTTACACTAATAATATGACAAGTAAAGTACCTGAACCAGTGGAAAGTGCTCTTGATTTGATTGGTAACACACCTCTCATTAAGCTTAATAGAATTCCTGAATCATATGGAATTAAAGCAAAGGTTTATGCTAAGGTTGAGCTTTTCAATGCTGGTGGTTCAATTAAAGATAGAATCGCCAAGAACATGGTATTAGAAGCTGAAAAGACAGGTCGTATAAAGCCAGGATACACTTTGATTGAGCCAACATCTGGTAATACTGGTATTGGTTTGGCTTTAGTAGGAGCTGTTAAGGGATATCGTACCATTATCACCTTACCTGAGAAGATGTCTAATGAAAAAGTTTCTGTCTTAAAAGCTTTGGGTGCAGAAATCATCAGAACTCCAACTGAAGCAGCATGGGATGCACCTGAATCTCACATTGGAGTTGCTAAGAAGTTAGAGAAGGAGATTCCTAATTCAGTTATTTTGGACCAATACTCTAACGAAGCTAATCCTAATGCTCATTACTATGGTACTGGTTTCGAAATTTGGGATCAAACTAAGGGTTCTGTTACTCACCTTGTTGCTGGTGCTGGTACTGGTGGTACTATTACTGGTATCTCCAAGTACTTGAAGGAAAAGAATCATAAAATCAGAGTCACTGGTGCTGATCCTAAGGGATCTATTTTGGCTCAACCAGAGTCTTTAAACGATACTAATGAAGGTTACTTGGTTGAAGGTATTGGTTACGATTTTATACCTGATGTTTTGGAAAGAAAATGGGTTGACGATTGGATCAAGACCGATGATCGTGAATCATTCAAATTGGCTAGACGTATTATTAAGGAAGAAGGTATTTTGGTCGGTGGCTCATCTGGTTCCGCTTTACAAGCCGCTTTACAAGTAGCAAAGGATTTGACAGAAGATGACGTTGTTGTCGTAGTCTTCCCAGATTCAATCAGATCTTACTTGTCTAAGTTTGCTGACGATGAGTGGTTACTCACTAATGGTTTCGAGATTGAAGACAATAAAGTCACCGAAGCTGACAGCTTTTTGGACAAGAACACCATTAAAGACTTGGTTTCTGGAAAGGCTCCTGTTGTTACCGTCACTTTGTCTGACACCGTCGAAAAGACCTTCAACTTGTTGCAAAGCAATGGTTTCGATCAACTTCCTGTATTGAGTTCTTCAGGTAAGTTAGTTGGTCTCATTACATTATCTAAGATTTTGAAGTCATTATCAACAAAGAAGGTCCAATTCAGCAACTCTATCAGCTCAATCATCATCGATTTCCGTAAATTAGCTGATTTTGAAAAGTCTTTTGATATTTCAAAGAAGTCAGGTTTCACCAAGAGATCTTACCAAAAGATTTCTTTGGACACTCCTTTGAGTTTGTTAAACAAGTTTTTCGAAACTAACTCTAATGCTATTATCACCGATGAAGAGTACAAGCCAATTCAAATCGTCACCAAGGTTGATTTATTGTCCTTCTTGACAAAGAATACTGCTTATTAATTCAATATATTACAACTAATTAATACATATTAGACAAATTTAATAAGATGTCAATTTGCGCAGATCATAGGATACAAGATAACATCACGATATGTTTAATATGTTACCAAATTATCTAAATAACTACTTACATGTGTACACCTCTCCTTACCTCTTTGATTGAAATCATTATAGATTTTCACGAGAACTTCCATCTATTTCCACAGTTCTCACAAGTACAGAAAGTTGTTAAAGGTTCATCCGCAGACCTAGTTTGCATTTGGTAGTAACTAACCTTTTTATGTTTACACTTACCACAGGTGAATCTATCTGTCACCGCTCTCTTTTCTGTAGCACCTTGTGCATCAAATAAGTTTTGTTTGTGCAACTTTTCAATCTCTTTTTTCAATGTTTCTGGGGCCATTTCATTAGGACTCATGGTTATGAATTTGGATGCAACAATTTGGCCGGATAAAAGTCTATGTCTTAATTCTGGATTTTTCTTGTTTCTAAGATTCATAGTGTATGTTCTAAGCCTGTTTCTATAGTTGTCATTTATGGCCATATATTCACTCTTGTATACTTCACTTTCGATTTCTTTGGCTATAGAGAGGATATGGTCCCCAGAATCATCACGTTCTATGGCTAACGCAGTGTACAAAGCTGAGATAGATGCATTTCTAGTTGTGTTCTCATATAAGGCGGTATTAATACCGTCTATCTTAGGATTCCTAGGTCCCTTGTGGAATTTACTCTCTGTTGAACCCGCTTCTTTTGTAGCAGTTGGAGTTGATGAAGCTGAGGTTTTCTTTTTGCTCAATTTCTCATTTTGAACTATTTCTCTCCATGTTTTAATCATCTTTTTCACTAATCCGCTTATTTCTGCATTATTGTTAGTTCTAAACTTGTTGACAGCTACACCAACCTTCGTTTCTCTTAAAAGCTTTTCTGTTGGTTTGACATTGTCATTCAATTCATTTAACAACTTCAAGATAGTAGTATCATCTGAAGGTTTCTCTAGACTTGTTACAATCGTTTTTATCTCCTTTGCCTCCATTTTTATCTTATAATATGGTTGTTGTTAGTAATACACTTTTTTTCTGTTGATATTTGATTGATAAAGATTTCTCAACTTTCTTGACCTTACACGATTTTGTGACTCTAATTGAACTTCCAACAAAATTATTCATTATAAATATTACAACTAACTAATTATCAATATACAAAGCAAGATGGATCTGGATAGCAAGAATGTATATATAGGGAATATTCCCTTTGATTATACCGAGGAACAAGTGATGGATATTGCTAAGTCAGTTGGACCAGTCATAGATTTGAAATTGTTATTTGACCCAATGACCGGAAAGTCAAAAGGATATGCATTTGTCAAATATGGTGATCATGAAACAGCTGCTTCTGCTGTTAGGAATCTCAATAACATGCAAATTGGGAACAGAAACTTGAAGTGTTCTTTTTCCAATGATGCTAACGCAGCATTTTTAAACGATGGATTTTCTTCATATACGGGTGCAGACAAGTTACCACCTTTACCTTTAGGTGTACAAATATATCCTAACCAATCTGCACCACAAGTTATATCAAGTATTTTAGCAAACTTAGACTCGGAATCGGCACTTCATCTCATAAAAGAGGCCAAGAGGATGTCAATCGAAAATGGCCCATTGATGAAGACATTACTCGATAGATACCCACAGTTGGCACATGCACTTGTTGAAACGACATTATTATTAAACTTAGCAAGCAGGGATACTATAGAGTTGACCTTGAATAAACAAAACCAGGTATTGAACAATTTAACACCAGACCATATTCAACTATTAAAGGATGTCAACTCTTTGTCAGATAATGAATTGAGTGTCCTTGATGAAGACAAGAGACAGGTAGTTACAAAAATCAAAGAGGAGATTGCGAATGGCTCCTATGGTAAAGTTATTTAATTTTTTGAATAACTGGTGCATGATTCTTTTGAACCAAGACCCAAACATAGCTGTATTTTATCTACAGCGCTCTTGCATAAAATAATAATGATAGGATAAGAACTTATATATCACATTACATTTCAGGTAAATACAATAATTCATAGATAGATATTATAATTGGAAGAAGTTCTGGTATGATCCATTTGTAAAATTTTTTATATTGAAAATATATATGAACTTGTTTAAACTGTTTTGAATCTTAAACTTTCTTTATCGACCAGGCATATCTTTAGAAAAGAGGTATTGTGAACAATTGTAGTCGACAGTATATTCTATCATTTGGAATTAATCAAGTTCAACCGTTTTCTACATATTCTTACTGTGTTCTTTTTACAATTTCAATATAAAGGACAAATATTTGCAACTACTGTACAATATCAAATAGCTTATTGGATCTTATAGATTTATATGTATTGTTGATTTATAAGTTTAACAAATTGTCCGATATAGTGTAACGGCTAGCACGGTTCGCTCTCACCGAGCAGATCCGGGTTCGATTCCCGGTATCGGAGTTTTTTTTTCTTATCTCTTGCACCTAAGATTGCAAAACTCTAAATTAATTACGTTCTGAAGCACTCTTACGCCTTACAAACTATCTTGGATTTCAATAAAAAAGAATGAGTATATTTAATGCTTGTTAAAAATCAACTAGAACACTTCACGCTGATAGTATCTTCTTTATACATGACCCTCTTTCTACCCTTCTTATCTAAGCCAGATTCTTGCCATAATATCATTGCAGTTAACCTCTCACCTTTGTCACAACCACTGTCCAATCCTTTAGTGTATTTTTTCAAGTTAAGACCTCTTCTAGCATCATGCCCATAGTATACGACAGCTTCAAAATTGGCCAATGCATCTTTCTGTTTTTGATTATAAATCTTGGACCAAGAAACAGCATTTTTCTCATGGGGATCATTAGTGGAAACGTTGAAATACGGACCAATTAATGACCTCATTTCTAAGTTTTCAATAGGATTTTGTTCATCTAAGTCAAGATCCCATCTTAAACCAGCATGAACAGCTACCCCTTGGGCGGATTGGAAACCTCCAGTATATGCAGTCTTATGCAACGGTACTTTACCCAACTTCTGTATAATAGGACATGAATTAATGTATTCGACATGCTTGGGATGTAATCTTTTAGCAAGTAGATACTCAGGATCATCATTAAATCCATCCAAAGTCAGAACAATATCATGGTCGTCTTGTAAAAACACTGGTTCATGCAAATTATGGAATGCAGCGTAGTTTTGTAACACATAGTACTCATGATTACCGAAAATACAGTCAAATCCTTCTTCCATAGCATATTCAACGACCTCTAATGAACGTGGACCTTTAGATATGTAGTCACCTAACAATAAAACATGATCTGTAGATTTATTATATTGTATCTTCTTCAACAATTTCTTCAATTCTGTATAATGTCCGTGCACATCCCCTATGAGTATTAACCTTTCAATCTGCTTCAGTGGAGCCGATGCAGAGGTAGACGATTCTTCAGGCTCGTCATCATCATTAGCAACTAAGGTCTCGCTATTTAATCCTAACTCTTTGACTCTATGTTTACTAAGAACTTTAAATGTAACATTCAAGTCTGAAATAGTAGTTATACCATGTAAGTCTGTAGCTTCTGGGATAAATTTTGACGGAAGAAAGATTAGAAGCAAATATAATGTACCTAAAGATGTAGCTAAGCCCACTACGAATAAAATAACCTTGGTAAGAGTACTTAACTTTTTCTCGCTTACTTCATAATAATCTTCTTCATCTGTATAGTCGGTTCTTGTCTGAGAGGAATTCTTCAAAGGGCTTGTCTCACTCATAACTTCTTATTAATGTTTTTAAACATAAGAATTCTTAAATCATTAGTACCTAAGTGTGTATAAATAGTCAACTATTTACAATATTTATATTTATGATAGTGGTTACGCACGTGTGCGATGCGATTAGTCTTACTCTTTATTATATAGATAACTACTATCGTATAACAACAAATATCAAGAGTTCCTATACCTTACAACCTATAAAATGAATATATTTAATGTCAAATCATCAATCTTCAATGTTAAACCTAAATTCAGAGAAAGATTTAATGAATGACGGAAAGAATTGAAGTCAAATACACGCTAAACCAAGAGTTTGATGGTTGGCTCAAGAATTGTATTATTAACCTCCTCCAGTACCTTCTGGTCTCTCTACCTCCTTTTGAATAACAATTTTTTTGGATAATAGTTGCCTTAATTCTTGCCCAATATCGATTGCCTGGTCTGATTCAGAATTAGGATCGCCTTCTAAGAGTCTTGTGCTGTGATCTCTGTCAATGATATCTATCATCCTGCTAAATTTCAAGAAAAGTAACTCACTTCTAATTAATAAAGGATCTAAACTCATTTTCATGGACAAATCATTCATGTATTTCAAGACTTCATCGAACCTTTTCAAATTTTGGATAATAATACGCTCATTATCACTCATTACTGCAAGCGCAAAGAAAAGATGGAATTGAGAAGAGTAGAAGTCAGTCCAAAAGATTTCCCATAATCTTAAAACGTCAGGCCACTCGAATTCACGTTTGAACCACACTAGAAGCATTCTGAAGAAGAAAAATAGATCAATTGACTCACATTTTTCGAGATGCTTAAACAAGTTCGGTAACATGAATTGTAATAGACGGTTTAATGTATTCATTTGAGCTTTCATACCTGATTGATCTCTGACAAAATTTCTTTCCATTCTTTCCATAAAGTTAACAAAAGCCCAAAACGTCAATGATTCGTCACCGATCTTAACCATCAATGGAGAGAGCAAATCAGTCATTCCTTGAACATATCCTAAATTGACATTATATTCATTATATGTTATCAATATCTCTCTCATGGTGAACAAATGGGGGTTACGGATGTTAGATATATCAAACTCATCATCCTCCTCAATGTTTGCTTGAGATACCTCCTCCTCTTCATCAGGAGTCTCAGGACTAGATTCCCTAGTATCTTTCTTACTACTAAATATAGGTAAGTGACGATCAGTTCTATGAATGTCTTTCTCAATCCTATGTTTTTGATCTTTCCAAAATTCGGAATTCCTCTTCTCTTCATCATTAACCCACTTTAACTTCAATTGCTCATAAGAAGACTCGTAGCTACTCTTGAGTACCTCTCTTTCATCACGCGAAGAATTCCATGGATAAACATTCAAGAGGAACAACCAGGCCTCTTCTCGAATTGAATCCTCTAGACCCCCATGAAAAATTCTATTCTTAACTTCTTGAGCAGTTATATTCAATCTTCCACTATAATCAAAAAAAGATTCCCATTCGCTCCTGCTTACTTCCTTTCTCCTAGAAGTATTGCTAATCTCCTCACTAGTCAATAACTCATTTGATCCCAATTCCCTATTAATTTTATTATAAATTCCTTCCTCAAGCATGAATTTTTTTTGGTTCGTTTCAGCTTCATTCTTAACTTGTTGAGCCCATTTAGCTAAGTATACTCTAGCACTATCGAATTCATTTCCTATACGATTAACCTCAGGCAAGCTCAATATCTGCTTTACTGGCATGGGTGCATGTTCTTCAACGATATCTAGAACCTGATTTTTGCTTTTAGCAGTAAAAGTGGCAACAGTTTCCAAAATCTTCCACTTAGCAGTAGATAATGCCTTATTTATATCTGGTAAAACAAAACTCTGCTTTGAAGCAAGTTCCTTTTGCTCATCCTTAGTTTTATAAGGTGAAAAGTTACGTAAATCTGAAGAATCTGGGTTCACCAAAAACACAGAAGGCTCTAAATTGGATTTCTCAACATTAACAAACTTACCAAGAGTTTCAATAAAACTACTACCTCCCCAACGGTATAAATCGCTTTGTCCTGATTCAATGTATGCACTAGAATTTGTACTGGAATTCGAATCATCATGGAAGAAGACAATTGGCATCTTCTCTCCGATCTTAGAAAAAATGATAATTGATCCATACCAAAATCCTAAAGATGGCTTTCTCGCTTGAATAGAGTAAATAAATGATAATGGAATGCTAAATGAATACCCTGAAAATGTAGATGTATCTGGTTTTCTTACAATTTTTGGTTTTATCAATTTGCTTGCATCCAGTGCCTTTGATCCATTGGCGGCTCCATTATTTTCTGGATCTTCTTGTAATCCTTCTTTAGCTGCCAACTTCCAATAACTCAATTCATCCACATGTAATTGACTTTCTGGAGTAAATGAAAGTAAAATATCAGTATTAGATGCATTTGGTCCTCTTGATAACGATAAAAACCCTGCAACATTGTCTTTTTTAGAGGAAGTTGGATGAATATAAACATCAGATTTAACATATATTAATATAACATGTCCAGTAGGTGGATTCCGAAGTTTACTCAGCATTTGATAACTCCTTATAATTTATACTTTATCCCTTAATAGCAAGTTGTTATATATATAAGAAGTTGCGACTTCTGTACATGACTTTAAATATTAATTCTTGGAGGCAAATTTCCTAAGATTACACAATACAAAGAATCTATTTACTTCTATTTATACAAGAAAGAGGAAGTCAAAGAAGAAGAAGAAGAAGAAGAGGATACTATAATACTATGATGCTAGAGTTATATATATGATGATATGATGATTCGATGAAAATAAAGATACTATTATATTAAAGATACTATGATGCTATTATACTAAAGATAGTTTGTGAATATGATATTAAAGGTATAAAAGAAGTTTAGATGGTTTAAAGAACTATAAAAGCTTAAGAAGCCTAAAGATATAATGAAGCAGCAGAAACGATATCTCTATGGACCAAATCTATTGCTTTTTCCATTTTTTCCTGTAATTCTATGTTACCGATAGTTTTAGCAGCTGTTGCCAATTGTCTGAGCATTTCTTCAAGTCTTTTAAACATTCTGATTAAAGAACCTTCATAAACGTCTGTCATTTTACAGATTTGCGTAAAGGTGGCACCTTTACACCAGACATATGTGACTTCCATAAGCTCTGGTCTGAATGATTCAACATACTCCTTTTCCACGATTTCTATTTTACATTCTCTCAAGACTTTAGCGATTTTAGTTGCCATATCTTGCATAGATTTCAAAGGTTCAGAAAGTTCTGGTTTCAAACGTGGAACTTCTTTTGATCTTTCTTGGAAAACGAAACAAGAAAGCAAAGCAGCACTTTGCTCTGGAGTTAAATCATTGAATGTACCGTTGAAAATCAATTCTGTCAACAAAAGTTCATCACCAGTGCTGATTTCACATGCAACTCTTCCCTTTAATTCGATAATATCGTTTTGACTACTGAAACCAAGTCTTCTCAATACTCTCTTTCTATGCCTCAAATCATCTAATTGAATAACGGCTTGGGTGTCAAGAATTTTCTCCTTCAAATGTTTGATTTTCTTTCCAATCTCAACCTTATTGCTGTATTCTTCATAAAGTGCATTCAACCTTACAGATCCATGGATTGGATTAGCAGCCAATTTTGCTTCCAAGACATCAATCTTTTTCAATAATAACTTGAAATCATCATCTTGAATCTTCATACTTTCCACTGGATCCATTAAAGGTATTCCATCTGGTAATTTCTTAGGTAAGTCCTTCATAGTTTTGAGAAGTGTCTTCTTAGCACCAGAACTCTTCAAATCACTTGGAACTTTCAAACGGACACTACTAATCTGACTGATTGATTCTAATGTTATTGGGATATAATCTGCTCTTGATTTTTCTCCCTTTTTAGATGGTCTGATACCTTCGGGTAAGTTTGGATTGAATGGTTTGATGAGATTGATTGGAGAATCAACAAATATGCTGTAAACAAAGACATTTACGATATAGGATTCATGAGCAGCATATTGCAAAGTTTGGCTTTTGTTATTTCTCTTGGTGAATGAGGTTACCATACCCCAGCCATAATCAAATTCACCTACTTTGACCTTAATAACTCTTCCAGCCTGTAAGAATGGTAATATGTGACCTGGATGAGTTATGACCTTTCTCATATCATCGTTATAGGTATCGAGTTGCATTTTCAAGTCGTAATATTCCTTGATATTGGCCTCATCATCTATGTGGATTGTATCATATGTAGAAGTCAACTGTTTTAATTCTTTTTCCATGGTTGGGACAGATGTTGCACTCTGAAATTGATAAAATGAATTTTCCAACATAAATTCAGGTGAAATACCTTCCACTCTCATCAAGTTCAAGATCATATTATATCCAAGATGAAATGCCGAATCAAGTCTATCTGCTTGACCTTTAACCATTCCCTTAGCAACTTGTGGCTCCATCTTTTCATCAATCATCATAATAACAATTCCTCTATCATCTAGACCTCTACGACCTGCTCTTCCAGACATTTGAATGTATTCACCACCAGAAACCCATCTGAAACCCTTTCCATCCCATTTACGAACAGAAGTGAAAACAACAGTTTTAGCAGGCATATTTAAACCAATTGAAAATGTTTCGGTAGCAAATAACACTTTTAATAACCCTTCTTGGAACAAGATTTCAATAATTTCTTTCAAAATTGGTAAAAGACCAGAATGATGGATTCCGATACCTCTTCTAAGTAATGGTAAGATATTCTTAATTTGGGGTAACTCCTTATCAGATTCTGGTAATAAGTTGATAGCATTATTGAAAATCTTTGTCAAAGCTTCTCTCTCATCATCATTATTGAAGTCCAACTTGGACATCTTTAAAGCTAAAGCTTCACAGTCTCTTTTAGAAAATGAAAACACAATGACTGGATTATATCTTTTCATGTAAATCATCTTCACAATTTTGTAAATATCAGATTTACCATCCTTGTTACCTCCTTTAAAGGTTTGTCCTTTCTTACCTCTGCTGTCTACCAGAGACGGATCATCTCCGGTGTTGTCACTTATAGAGGCCATTGCCTTTTGGAAGTTTTCTTCTCTAAATGTTCCTTTTTCATCCACAACTAAATGAATACCATCACCTGCTGCTGGGAACAAATAGTGCTGTAATGGTGTTGGACGGAAATCAGTATAAACAACGTGACAAGGCTGGTTGTGAATCTTCACAATCCATTCAGCAAACTCCATCGCATTAGGAATAGTTGCTGATAAAAACACATAATGCACTTTATCTGGTAACAAGATCATAGTCTCTTCCCAAACAACACCACGAGATTTATCTCTCATATAATGAACTTCATCAAAAATGACCCATGCAACTTCTCTCATGACCTCTGAACCTCTGTAAAGCATACTACGCAAAATTTCTGTAGTCATGACCAAACAGCCAGCATCTGGGTTAATCGTAACATCACCAGTCATCAAACCTACATCCTTGAATTCAGCCTGTAACTCTCTGTACTTTTGATTACTCAAGGCCTTGATAGGGGATGTATATATAACACGCTGCTTTTCTCTTAAGGATTGTGCAATGGCATACTCTGCAACAACAGTCTTACCAGCAGAAGTGTGCGCTGATACTAGCACCGATTCACTCCTGTCAATACAAGATATGGCTGTATCCTGAAAGGGATCCAAAGTAAAAGGGTATGTCCTAGCTTCATTTTCACGCTTATGGGTACCAATGGGAATATATGGATATTCTGGAGGGATAGCTACTTGATGTCTGACCTGATGACTTAACTTTAATTGACCAGTCTGCTTCTCTGTTTCTGCGGCCATTAAACCACTTGAAACTGCAACTTCTCTCGATGCTTCGATTTCAAGAGCATCTGAAACAACTGGCATAATATCATGCTTCTCTTTGGTTCCATTCTTGTGTCCCTCCTTCTTTTTTTGTTCACTTTGCTTAGTTTTCTTCTCTTTCTTTGCTTCAGGCTCTTCCTTAAGCTCATCTGATGCTGGTCTCTTCTTTTCTTCACCGTCCTTTTTCGTAGAATTGCCGTTCAAAACAGGAGGTTGTGTTGGAACAGTCTCATTAAAGACACTGAAAAGATCGTCATCCATCTTCAACTGTCTCTTGACTGACTTTTTAGTTGTTATAGAAAAAACTAAAAAGTTCTAACATTGTATATTCTGACTACATATAAATGGATTTTTTTATGAAAAAATTGAGATGTGCTTATATGCAGAACGATAAATTAATGCAAAAAATATAAATCTAACTGATAATTTTATATGTTAAATAATGAATTGAAATATAAGCTATAGTTTAGCTATTTCAATATATAATATGACTAGAAGGCACCCAATGGAACATGATTTACAGAATTAGACCTGCTTACCTGCAACAGTCCTTTTTTTTCGTTTTCTAAAGCCTTTAGGGTGCCCCATTTCTCTCTATCATATTCACCAATGACGGCACTGGGTATAGAGCTTACTCTAGATTTTTCTGAGCTTGGTAAAGTATCAATTTCCCAATATCCAGGCAGGGTTCTACTTGAAATGGACAATGACTGGGTATAAACATGATTGTGAGACCGTTTGTAAGAATAGGATCCACCAGTAAAGGGACCTGGATATGATGAAAGTGAAGGGGAGGATATATGGGTAGTCTTGGTGAGGAATGATTTAATTGATTTTCTCGGAGACAATGATCTCGTTGATTCGGAAGTAGAGAGTCTATGTTGTCTCTCTATAGATCTAGATGGTCTATGACCAAGATCTACTGAACCAAATGCTTTTTTTGATTGACTTTGGCTCCTGAATATTGTACTTATTCTCTTAGGACTATCTTTAAAGAACCTTTTAACTGGAGATGAATTTTCAGTGTTACAAGATATAGAATGTGCATCTTCTTCAGAGTCCATTGGCATGCAATAATCGTCCACTTGCTTGGAATCAAGAACGTTTGAAAGTTCAATATCTGAGCTTTGTAAGCTGTTCTTGTCAGATGTTGCACTTGCATTTCGAAATGTATGCAAAGAAGGAGCACTAAATGACCTGTTCATGCTTGGAAATGATTTGAAATTTCCATGGAAGTCTTTGTTAGAACCTTCAGAAACACTTTGTATTTCTGACAAACTTTCAATGGTATCAGTATGTGAATTTGGGAGTTTGAAGTTTTGGTAGAATGTTTTATCGGATGTTTCATATAAGTTGTCTATATTATCTGAAACTAACCTGGTGAGCCCTACAACACTTGCATGGCCACCAGACCTAGTTCTTTTCTCAAGCCATAAATCAGCATCCCGATCCCATTCGCTGGGACTAATATTATTTAGTTCACGTCTTTTTGGCAATTTTGTTGCCCAAACTGATGGAGTACTATCTGGTCTTGGAATGGATTCCAACCCATTTAATGTTCTATCATATTCTTCATTATAGGCACCTATCGGTTCAGCGTTTACTAGGTGAGTTGGATCTTTGTCTTCTTCAATCGTATGTTTTGTAATTGTTTCATTATTTACATTCGTTTGCTCCATAGAAGTATGCTGAGAACTTTGAAAATTTTGTCCATGATGATCCACATCGATACCTGGTTTAATCACAGAAGAGGTCAGCCCGTTATCTTGTTCATAATCATAATCATAATCAATGGTTCTCTGTGACTCTAGGTTAATAACATTTTCAGTTTTGTCAGAGACAAAAGCCACGCTGCTTCTTCTTTGGTTATCAATCACACTTCCTTTTCTTTTCAAGACGGAAGGTAATAAGGATTCATTAACTCGAGAAAGAAATTCATATTCATCATTGTAAGACAGCTGACGACGGTCATTTTTTCTAGATGCTGGTTCTTCTAAAAGACTGGTCTTACTTTTGAAATTTTCTCTGGATAGCCTTTGTATCCTGTTAACGTCAAAGTCAGGAACGCTTTTAGATAATGAAACCATTTTTTTTTCTTTTTCCTGGATTCCATTATTATTGAAACTATAAGATCCTCTAAGTTTCCCTGGTGGGGTCAACATTTTAGGGACATTATTTTTTCCTAACCATCCTGATTGATCAATACTTTTTGTTGTATCCATCCAATTACTGGAGGTGTACTGAGAATAATCGAAATCTGAATCATTACCCTTGAATGATCTTTTGACAATTTCTTCTATTTTGATGGTATCTTTGTCACTTTCGTCACTAAATGTATATATGTCTTTATTTGATGTCAAAGTAGCTCCTGAAATTTTCTTTGAAATATGATCATATTGAGTCGTTGGTTGATTATAAGAACCTCCTGATTTGGTTAATTCTATTTCTTTCTTAGTGCTATGCTGTGTTGTATTTGTCTTAGTGGATAAGCTTTCACTATCTATTTGTTGTTCTTTGTCTTCTTTGGTTGTCTTTGATGAATGCATTCTCATAAATTCAATAGTAAGCAATATACATGATATTAGCACAGAGAGTAAGAATATTATGAATATTATCAACGAAAAGCTCTTTATACCTTCCTCCTTATTAGAAATCTTATTTTGCAAAACAGATACGAATAAATATAGGGCAGATCCAAGGTAAAAAAAGAACCCTATCAAATTGATCCCAACTAAAATTCTTCTCACAGCTAAAGTAGCTATCTCACTAACTATCATTGCAATTGTTAAGACTGACATCAATGCCAGTCCCACTATGAAAGGTAAAAGTTCTTTCGAAGAAATTCTAATGAATTCCACAACCGATACTGAAAAGTTGACGGCAAAACATGCTATCAAGATTATCTCAAGACATATTATCAGAGCACTCAAGCCTGACAAACCGGACATGGTGTCTAATTGATATTGGGTATAATGTTTATGTCAAATGTCTCTAAAGTATAATAATCAAAAAAAAAAAAAGATGGTGCTATGATTTTCAATTTTTCACTGTCTGCTTCTCTAGAGTGAGTATCAGATAAATGAATATAAGGCCACTTTAATAAGTAGCAGAAAGACTTAAGGATTAGTTCCTTGTTATGAATGGTATATTAGGTTGTTGTGGAGCTTAAAATATTATCCTCCTAGCTAGTTTTCGACCTTCTGATAGAATCATGAGCCGGAGATGGTGATCCAATTGAATCTATTTACATTTTTCCTTTTTCGGACTGTTGCAATTTTCCATTGCCTATACCAGACAACATAAAGTTGCGAATGCACCGTGTCACTAGTACATGAATGTTTCTCTTTCAGGGGTTCAATTTGGTCCGTGACCTATAATACAAAGCTTTGAAGCCTAACTACTGAAGGAAACTTTAGCCTGTTCAAAGTTAAGACGAAGTGTTAAATTCAATGGGGGGATTGTTTACTCTCGTCTGTATAATAGACGATAATATCGAGTTTTTGGTATAACAGGCTGAATACCTCGGTCTACGTCAAGTTTGAATCTTAATTGGGTTTAAAGGCGTTCTCATCTACTGTCGGAATTCCAAAGGGAGTCTTTTTTTCTCGTGATAGATCAGGTCAAAGGATGTTGACCTGAAATTGGTAGATTGTTTTTTTTTTTTTTAGTTGTTTATTTAAATATTTTTTATATTACTAGATCTGTTATTTACTTTATCTTCCCCTTGATACTGAATTACCATTGGTTAGATGCACATGGAATTCGGAGAAAGTTCTAGGATTTTGCTTACAATGATCTCTAACATGATAGGGAAGTAAATGGTTTGAGATGCTCATCTCATCTTCGGCTTTATTGATCTATTTATGTGGGGAGCATTGCGAGATAAAAGTTTAGGAGAACAAGAAAACGCACTAATTCTTGAATTTGTTGGGGAGGAGGTGATATAAACAATCATTTTTCCCACGAAGAAGTCATGACCAATATGACTCGCTGAGTGTCCACGATGGTTGGAGAAATAACTATGCTTGGGCGTAATTGAGGATTACCTAAGTAAGTAGAAAGTAAACGACTACAAAATATTACACCATAAATCAAAAAATCATTAGAATAAAAAGTCAATAATAGTAAGTTTTACAAAATATAGCTTAACACTTAGAAAGCATAGTTTCCACTTACCCATGTGTTAACCAAGGCCAAACTGTTTTCAGGTTGATCATATGGAACCATATGTCCACCACCAAAGACTCTCAAGAAGGTGAAGTGATTGTAGTTCTTGACTTCACCAGCAACCTTCTTGCCCACAGTCCAGTTTCTAATTGGTTGTTTCAGGAACTCTTCATGACCGGACCATTCCAATTCATTGGTCCAGGCCTGGTTACCTAACCAGTTACAGATGAAATCCTTGTCACCGGCGTAAATCAAGATAGGAAGACCTTGTTCTAAGAGATCAACAACAGCCTTTTGGTAAGGCTTCATCCAGTCACCAGCAAACATAAAGTTTCTGTTAATATCAAAGTTACAGCCTTGGTATGATTCAACTTCAGCACCAACCTTATTCATGACTTCTTCAGTGTTTAAGTATTGATCAATGAACTCAAGATCCTTGTAGCAAAGACTGCCACCTTCACATTCCTTACGAACATCATAAACGTTTCTACCAGTTCTTTGATATGGTCCCATTTGTGCATTGTTACAGTAAATAGTAGCAGGGACACATGACCACACAGATTCAGAGTTATAACATTGTTGAATCAAATTCAAACAATTTGGGATAGAGCTAGCCATGTTTTCACATTCTTCTGGGTCTAATACAGAAGGCTCACCACCTTCACCACATGCCATAGGTTGATAGTAGTTGTATTGGACCAATGGGTCAGTCAAACCGTTTCCAATTAATACAGAGGTCAAGTTGAATCCACGGTCTTCATGGCTCAAAATTTCACTGGCAAAGACAGGAATATAATGACCAGCATATGATTCTCCAGCAATGTGGAAGTTTTGCTGAGTGTATTCTGGGAATTGCTTAAAGAACAACTCCAAGAATGCATAGACATCCTTACCTGCAGCGACAGTGTTGGTGACTGATGCAGATGAATAGGAATATCCAACATTGACCGGTTGGTCCAAGAAGATAACAGAGGCATTTGAGTTCCAACTGTATGGGTTGTTAATTGGCTTCAATTCAGGGCCAATTGAAGAAGATCCCAATTCAAAAAACAATCCAGTCAATGAAGAGCATCCTGGACCTCCATTTAACCACAAGATAACAGGGTCGTTCTTTGGGTCATTTCTGGACTCAAAAAACCAGTAAAAAAAGTGCTTGTCTTCATCCTCAACATCTAAGTAACCAGTATATTGCTTGACCAGGTCAACTCCGAGATCCTCTGGGGTATTCTTAATTCTCAATCTATGGTTTGGTACCTTGGTATCCATGACGACGTAATCGTAGTTGTCGGCAGACTTAGCTTTGAACTTTACAGGCTGAGACTTGAAGTTCAAGCTAGTCACGGCTTCTGGGAATTGTCTAACAATATCTTGCCATAAAACCTTTGTAGAACGTGGAATAGCATCAAAAGGTTCATTGAAGTAGTTAGCAATAGCTCCAAGAACCTTTTCCTGACCTAATTCCAATTTCTTGGTCCAGGCATCTAACCTCAAACTCTGTTGTATATCATTGAGCAGCATTGGGATTTGCATACTTTGACTTGTCCCGAGTAATGCCGCAATGGCAAGTGCATTCACCAGGGTAAACTTCATCTTGTGGGTTTTCTAAAAGATTCAATTGTACTGGTGGTAGATTTGTTTGTGCCTTATTTTTGCAAAGCGGGCTTTAGAGCGTTTATATAAGTGGCAAAGCAATCCCTCATATTGCTATCAGCGACCTGCACACAGTATAGTGATTTTTATCTTATTTCCGAATACTGGACTTATCCAGCTCTTTCCGGCACTAGAGGTGATGGCCATTGCTGTGAACGGACCTAAAAACGAAAACCAATTAGGGAGTCACTATACCAGATACGCTCTCTGCGGACTGTACAATAACAAAAATAGAAGCTATTGAGAGGTAAAATCAATCACTAAAATCGAAGAGCACCTTGATAGTTAAATCATTAGGGAACAATCATAGCGTTGATGAAATGGTCCCAGAAGGATGAAAAACTAGGTCAAGGAGTGACTGCAACGGTAGTGGTGCAACGCAGCAAAAAATATTCAGAACGGGAGTATGCTGTAAAGATATACCATGACAAAGAAAAGTATGAAACCAAAAAGGAGTACCAGGAAAGGGTATTGCACGAATACAAGATATTAAAGCAGTTAAACCATGTCAATTTCATCAAAGTGTATAAGTATGAAGTATCACTATTTGGAACAACTGTGAAGCTATACATGGAATTAGGTTCTATCAATTTTCGTCATATGGCTAAAAAATTACTGCGTGAAGAGGCTTTTTGCGTCTGGAAGCAATTGTGTGACGGGGTAAAGTATTTGCATGGACTCAATTACTGCCACAGGGACTTGAAGCTAGAAAATATGATTTTAGCGGGTACTCCACGTCGTCTCAAGATCATAGATTTGGATACAGCTCATGATTGTACCGAGCTAGCAGTAGGAGTTGCCGGATCTGAGTCATATTGTGCTCCCGAGGTACTTAGTAGCTTTCAGTACGATGGTAAGAAGGCCGATGTATGGTCCGTTGGCATTATTCTCTACTACTTGTTGAACAAACGCTTCCCCTGGAAGTCTGCTCATAGCTCTGATAAGGTCTTCTCACAATATGTAGCTGACTCGTTTGGGCCGAAGTCTGGGGCAGAGTCGCAGCGCGAGTCAGAATACGGCTCTGCAGACCCTGGACTGATATTGAACGGGTTTCCCCCAAGATCAAGGGATCTAGTTAGTCACATATTGGCAGCAGAGGTGTCAGAGAGATCCTCTATTGATGATTTCTATCACGATAAGTGGTTTGTTGAGGTTAACCACTGTGGGCCCAATAGTACTTGTGGAAGCGATCACAGTCCATGAGGAAGAGTACAAAAGTAGTGGGAGCCCTAAATATCCGAGGGAATATCCGGGGGTTTCTTTCCGGAAATGGGATCTAAAATTTTGTCGGAGTCATACTCACCAGCATAATGCTTACTAGCAAATTTATATTTATACTTGTACATATCTATAGCTTATAACTTCAAATAGCATTTATTATATCTAATTACTAGAATGCTTCGCTCTGTTAGTAATTCGTTAAGAAGTAGCTCCAAAAAGGCTCCCTTAGCATGGTCCAGGAGCTATGCATTGTCGGCAGAAGCCAAGGTCTTGATTTCCAAGCCAGTAGCTGATGTGGATCCAGAAATGGCTCAAATCTTAAACGAGGAAAGAACTAGACAGAAGAACTCCATCACTTTGATCCCCTCTGAAAACTTTACATCTAAGGCTGTTATGGACTTGTTAGGATCTGAGATGCAAAACAAGTACTCTGAAGGATATCCTGGAGAAAGATACTATGGTGGTAACGAAATAATTGATAAAGCGGAATCATTGTGTCAAAAGAGAGCTTTAGAAGCTTTTGATTTGAATCCAGAACAATGGGGTGTCAATGTTCAACCTTTGTCTGGTGCTCCTGCCAACTTATACGCTTACTCCGCTATTTTGGAAGTTGGCGATAGATTAATGGGTTTGGATTTACCTCATGGAGGTCACTTATCTCATGGATACCAGACTCCTAGTGCAAAGATATCTTATATTTCAAAGTACTTTCAAACAATGCCATATAGATTGGATGAAAAGACTGGATTAATTGACTACGATGCGTTAGAGCAAAGTGCTCAATTGTTCAGACCAAAGCTCATTGTCTGTGGTGCTTCTGCTTACTCCAGAGTAATTGATTACAAGAGAATGAGAAAAATTGCTGATAAAGTCGGTGCTTACTTGTTGGCTGACATGGCTCACATCTCCGGTTTGGTCTCTGCCGGTGTAACTGACTCTCCATTCCCATATTCCGATATTGTCACTACTACTACACACAAGTCCTTGAGAGGTCCAAGAGGTGCTATGATCTTCTTCAGAAAGGGTATCAGAAAGGTTACTAAGAAAGGTAAGGAAATACCATATGAACTTGAGAGAAAGATCAACTTTTCTGTTTTCCCAGCTCACCAAGGTGGCCCACACAACCACACAATTTCAGCCCTTGCAGTTGCGTTAAAGCAAGCAACCACCCCAGAGTACAAGGAATACCAAAAGGACGTTGTGTCTAACGCTCAATCATTCGCTAAGGAGCTCGAAGCTAGAGGTTTTGAGTTGGTTTCTGGTGGTACTGATACTCACTTAATCTTGGTCGACTTAAGATCTAAGAACATCGATGGTGCCAGAGTTGAAGCTGTATTGGAAAGAGCAAACATCGCCGCCAACAAAAATACTGTTCCAGGTGATAAATCTGCTCTTTTCCCATCCGGTCTCAGAGTTGGTACTCCGGCAATGACCACCAGAGGTTTCGGTCCAGAGGAATTCTCTCGTGTTGCTGATTACTTCCTTAAAGCTGTCCAAATATCCATCAACATTAAGTCTCAAGAACAAGGTAAGGCCCCTAAGGAGCTTTTGGCCTCTTTCAAACAATTAGCTGACGAAAGCCAAGATGTCAAGGACTTAGCTAAAGAAGTCTCTGATTGGGTATCAACTTACCCAATTCCTGGTGACTTGTAAGTTAATTCAGCTTCAGTAGAGAGAACTGATTAAGTATGAAACCATTTAATAGTATACCGTAATAAAAAATTGTACAGTTTATGAATACTACTCCAAGATTAGATAATTTTTTGCAGTCCTCTAAATTTGCTACTTTGACGATCTTTAAATACTGGAAGGTAGTAAAAATGCGATTTTCCAACATTTATAATTAAATTTATATAACAAATTACTTATCACATTTAATCTATGATTCAATGTGCTTTAAAGTAAAATGGCTGAAGGTAAATATCTAGGAAAGACAACGCCAATAACATTGGATCTGGTTGTATTATCTAAGTTAATATCATGGTCCGTCAATGGATTCATAGCGTATACATTACCAAACTACGCGAACTCTAAACTGAACCTTTATTTAACCTATGTGGAGAATGTGGATGGAAAATCGTGGCAGTTGGCTAAACCTGAGCCATTATCTGTCAAATTAGAAAATAACATCATTCCTGAGCTTTCATTAGTTTCTTGGAGTACATTAAGCACTGATCTAGCAGTGTCAGATAAATATGGTAACTTTTTCATACTTTTAGCGGGTGTGGGGTTCTTGAAAAATGGAAATGGAGAGAATGGTTCGACGAATGGCAGTCCTTCAAACATACCAGCTGCCAACTATGAACTAACCTCTTACAACAAAATGGAAGTAATTTATAAGGACATTGTGGATCATTCACCGAGTAGCCATTATCCTACATCCCAGCAGATAATTGAACTAAAATGGCTAGGCATCAACAAACCTCAAACAATCAGCAAACCTGCAACTCTTGCCAATCTAGAGAATGGAAACTATTCATCGGGATCCACATTTGCATACACATATGGAGTTTCTCAATACCAACATCAGATTGCAACTCATCCAATTTCTACAAAACAAGCATGTTTTGTATTACGTCAAAATGGTGAATTGATCTTATATTATCAAGGAGAGCATAAGGTGGATTACTACAAGTTACAAGCGAAAATTGGTAATGAAAGGACTTACATAACGCGTGCTTCAATCGGCTTTGATAGTGGCCAAAAAATTATAATTGTAGCTTTTGACGCCGTCGAGCACAAGATAATCACATATAGCGCCACAATTGATTGGGGATCATTGGTGGAATCTGCAAAGAAACAAAAAGCGGACCCACATTATCATACACCAAAGGAGAGCCAAAAGGACCCCGTTATGACTGTTCGCAAGATTCATGAAATGGAGCCTATGGCAGCATACATATCCAAAAAAGACGATGATGATAAGATGACAGATGAAGTGGAAAAGAAAAGTTTTACCACAAGGCTGATTGAATTAGCATCAATTGATACTGTTCCTGCTCATCATCAAGAAGGGTCATCATTGAATGTTTTAATAAGCTATACTTTTGATAATGATGACGGAGAGGAAGGGACAATTATATACCGTTACAAATTAAGAGAGTATCTGGAAATACTATCCGAGACTTTTGAAGAGATAGGGATGCGCAAAGGTGTATCAAATGCAAATACTTCAAGTTCGAAAATAACGACCCTCAGTCTCTTAGACAAGCTATCAAGACAAGGAAAGATTCAGTCTATAGAAAGCCACATGAATGATTCAATGATATCCCTTGTATTTCAAGATGGTAGGGTGGATATCATAGATCGAAGGACTATGAAGATCGTTAATGAGAATCAAGGCAAAACTCCACCCACTCTTATATCAAGCATATTTGATGTTGGATTCAGTTACCCCGTGATTGAATCAAGGAACCAATTACTACTTGCAGTTTCTCCGAATTTATCAACTGTCGTATACTTACCTCTCGACAATAAACTGTTTCAGCCAAATCTTAATGTTGTGAAGAAAAGCTCTTTCCTAGAAATATCTCCTAAGGACTTATTTTTGACAGCTGTTGGATTTGCTTATGCTCATTCATATGCTTGCTATACAAGCAACTGCTCCGATGATTTAATATTAATGATACAAATTGAAATTCAGAGGGTTCTTCAGTTACTTAATAAAACTGCTCCGGAAAAGACCAAACTTTTCGTCAGAAAATTCATCGAGTCGATTATTTGTGAATCACATAAAGCCGTTAATTTCCATCTAGATGCATTTGGTAAAGAGTCTGTTGACAAATTGCTTTCTAATCCTCCTTTACAGAAGTTACTTTCATTACAATTGATACTCGGAGAAGTCCTGGGACATAAAATCATTAGTGAAATAGCTTGGATTGTTCTTAACCTTAGAAGTACTAGCTTCGGTATTATGTTTCTGTTATCAAATATTTATCGTCAAATATCCAAAAAGAAACCATCTGGAGAAACTCTTCAAGATTCAACAGCAAGAGGGCAATCCATCATGTCTCTTACTGGTAATATCAAATGGTTAATCGATTTAATGATTTATTTGAACCAGGAGCTTGTTCAACTTGCTTATTCTAAAGAGAATCCTGCTAACAGTAAACTTAACCTTAAAAACTCCCTTGTTTTACCCATAATATTAAGCAAAGTACCCAGATTATTTTTAATGTACGGGTTATCTTCAATTGGGAAAACCAATGAGATTTTAAAGAAACTTCATAAAGAGCTATCTGAAAGAAATGAAATCTTCACTCCTATGAGAGAAGCCTTAAACAGGTATTTCACTATTTATAATGATTCCCCATTGACATTAACTTTATTCGAAACATTCTTGAGGGATATTGATACTGTTATAACTAATGAAATGGGCTCTGGTAAATCTCCTGGGAAAGGGAAAACTGGATCTCTCAAGACAGAACAGAAGCTTGTCTGTCAAGCAGAAGTAGCCGATGACATGATTGCTTTGGCAACAAAATTGGTTGATAAGCACTTTGCAACTATTAATAGAGACTTCAAGTTATCTGAGCTTTACTTTTGTGATGTTAGTTGGATTGGTGTTGGCATCCAAAGCTTCGAAAACGTGGAAACCATCAAGGAAGATAACATAGTGGTACTCGCTTCTACAAAATTAGCCAACAAGATTCACCCCAGGGTTTTGTTTTCAAACTCTGAGTGTATCGATGGACTAAGAAAGATTGTCATTTCGTTGGATACAAGTAATGGCAACTCGCCAACTTTGAGAAAGTGTAACAGATGTCGATCGGTTTCCTTAGTATCTGATCCATTTGTATTCAATAATAAAAATCCCAGGGGTCTTTGGACAATGGTTTTCCAAAGGACATGTATATGTGGTAGTGCTTGGGTAAACTTACATACATAGATAATATAGATTACATTTATGAACTTAAACATATACAAAATGAACGTAATTTCATAAAACTTCATCACTTATATCAACTTGGGGAACTATGTTTCTTACATCCCTTCCGTTTCTCATTAAACTATAAGCAGAAGTTAAACCGTCCTTCCATATTATCAAGTCAATGTCATCATTGAATAGCAAATTTTCAAGAGTTTGCTTTTTTGAAGCCCAAATATTAGCATCATTTACAACTACTTGAGATGACACTAAAAAGTCATTGACGATAGCAGGTAATTGCCCTAGTAGAAATTCTGCAGAGTGTTGGAACATTGAGAGACGATTGAGCAAAACATATAACATGTCCGCTGAAAGTTTAGAAATTTCAACTGAAACCAATCTATCGTCTTTCACTATGCCATTGAAGATCTCCTTGGAACTAATGACATTTAATAATATTGTGAAATATCTTTTGTTGAGTAATGGAATATCACGAATGATATCTTCGTAGAAAGTTTCACCACCAAGCTTTTCTGGATTGAATTTACTTAAAAACCTTACATCAACCTCAGACGAGTCCAAATACAAATTGTACGACTTTAAAAGTTGGTATTTGTCAATCAAAATAGACAAAAAATCCTCTATCTTAGGCGAGCCAGAATGGGAAAGTACTGAAAGTAGGTCAGCTATACCACTTTCATAAAATGATATGGTACCATCATCTTCTTGTCTTGAGTTCCAAATACGAGTATATTCAGATATAGTGTCAGTTATTGAATCAAATGCGCTTATTGATGCCATCCCATGTGTAATAGCTTTGACAAATTTCGTGTAGTATGCTATCAATAACACTGAAAACAAGGGATCTTCATTATCTACAATTTCATCTTTTGAGAAATATAAGATGCTCACAGGGAAGTTTCCGTCATTGATTATGGGACCAAGGATTAATGTGAAATCCAAAAGTCTGATGATAAGTGTAGAATCGCCTCCATGTCTTACTTCTTGGTATAGTTGAGTCAATTTATTTGACAAAAGTGTCGACAGGGCAAGTTCTGGATCTTTTGTTACTAGATCATCCAAAAACGTCTCTGTAGCATTTACAACTGTCAATGATAAAGATGAATCTGTAAGGTGCTTTTGTACAACATCATATATGATGTTCCGTTCCGCGAGAAACGGCTTGGCATCGTAAATCTTTAGCCTTAAAATCGATAAAGCCATTCGTACCACTTGTGGCTGCTGTGATACTACGGCACTACTTATGAATTCTTCCCCATATATCTGTAGCACTTTCTGAAAGCTCAATTTGACCAATATAGCTTCAAGCAAATCAACGAGAACAAATTCTTTATCCACTTTATAGTATTCATCTTTAAATAATACGCTGTTGATCACCGGAAGGAATGTTGATATATACTCTTCACTCACATCCCCTTCATTGCTATTAAACCTAAGGATATAATTATTTACAAGCCTTGTATCAAATTCGCCACCGTTTTGCACCCTCTGCAAATGCTTTAATAATTCCTCTGTGTCACTATCAAGCATAGTATTTTTTCTTAAATTTAACCTCAACTAAATCTAGCTTATGTAGAAGCTTAAGGTCGATGAACTTATTCCCCTTATATAATTTTGAAATCAATTGTAAGCGACCGTTTCTGGTTTACAATAAGATCTGATCAATTACAGTCGCAAGCCAGATTCCTTTGTTTCATCAGTTACGCGATAATAATATTGTAGTTTTTTTCATAAAGGATTATTTTTCTGAACCTAACCTTAAAATATAGACGATCACCGTGTTTATTTCGTTGAATTTAAGTAAGGTAATATAGAAGACCTAAAAGTCTAGTTAATATATATATAACAGACATAGAACAGAGGTTCGTTAGAGTTGTTAGGCGTAGAGAGGGAAGAGGTTGAGAGTACGCGAGTTAACAATAATAACAATAACAGTGAGAAATACGATATTAGAGAGAAGGGAAATAATATTCAACCATAGCTCGAAATATCAAGTAGAAAAGAACAGAAGAACATTTGGGCTTCAGATTGAGTATTGATATTTGAGTTGTAAGCTTAGAATAGAAATAATAACATAGATTCGATGAGCACGGCTGACACGACACTCAAGACAGAGACGCAAGAAGAGTCGTTGAAGGATACAAGCATAAACACTACGGAAGCTGTAATCACACCTTCATCGACACCACCTTCATCATCCAATTCCCCTTCAAAGTACAAGGACCCTAGCGGGCCTGTTAACAGCGATGAAGGCAGTAAAACTGGTGAAGTGAAGGATGCTCATGAGCTCGGCAACGAGGAAAATGCCGATCGTGAGACTGACGAGATCAAAAATTCAACTACACTGAATGAAGATGACTCTGGTGAAAAGGCAGATGATTACAAGGAGATAGCAAGGAAGTTGTTTAACGAAGAGTTTGTTTCAATTGAACCCGAGGAATACATACAGATATTGGCTACTAATGATGATGAGGGAAATCGTATTAGGAAACATTATATGGACCTATTCAAATGGAATCCTAATTTGTTAACTTCAACTAGGCAATTGTGCTCCAAATTATATTTAAAAGGAGAGTCTCAAGAAATTGATCGTATTTTGTCGGCGTTCACTCAATCCTTCGTTAGGCAACATCCGAATACCTTCTTTTCGAAAAAGAGTGAAGAAGTTTATGTGATCGTATACAGTTTGATTCTCTTGAATACTTCCTTGCACAATTCTGAAATCAGCAAGAAATCAAGAATTTCACAAACAGAGTATATCAGGAATACGTATACTACCTTTATCAAACAGAATCCTAAGAATCTGAGAAAACTTTCGTTAAAGGATAAGATCGCTATTGAAACTGAATTGGGATCTTTCTACGATGACTTGGCAAGGAACAAGTTGTACTTGAAACAGTCCGATGCCAGTGCAAAACGTAAGTCTACGGTAGACCTTTTTGAAAATACAGTCGAACTGACAACCGGAAATCACGAGTTGACTAGACAGACGTCCAATTCGTCTATATGGTCAGATGCAGGCAACAAGAGATATTCTTTACAGATCAAGAGAGTTCCATCAGGTGCTTCTGGAGTTGGTCTGCTTGCAACAGTTGATGCAAACAATACTGGAAACAGAGTAGGTTTCACTAAGGCTTTGCTTTCTGACCAAAACCAGGTTAAGATATACAAGAACTCTAACGGTTCTCGTATCTCCAGCGTGGCTTCCAATGATTATGGAATCAGGAATCGTAGGTCTTTGGAATACTTACGAGGTGCTCCACATAGTGCCAGTCACTTAAATAAAAGAGCATCTAGGGCTTCTATAATCTCAAGAGATTCTGTTGCATCTACTTACAATGAGGACTCAATTTCTGTTTTATCTATGGACACACATAATTTAAATGACTATAACTTAGATGAGCCTTATAATGAAAGAGAGCAGGACATGGATGATTTCAACTATGATGATTATCATGATCAGTACGATTTGACCCTAGAACTCCAGGGATCCCCATACTTGAAGGAAGGTTTATTGAAATTGAAAATTTTACATAATGATCAACAAGATAATGCTTCTAATAATGAGGTGGCATCTTCAACAGCTTCAGTAGTATCTACACAGACATCAAGAAGTAGAAGCTTTTTTTCATTTTTTTCCAGGTCTTCTTCAAAAGAAACGCCAACTCCCAATATTTCTACGAGTGGAGCGTTCCCAATTTTGAATAAGTTTACTGAAAACTTCGTTGTTGTTTCCAAGGGAGAATTATCTTTGTACTCTTTTGACCCTAAAGTGATCAAGAAGTACAAGAATAAGGGTGGTAGAAACAAGAAGTCTCTGTCTCCTTTTGGTACTATAAATGGAGATGATGAGGTAGTAGGAGACGGAAATTGGCTAAATAATGCAGCCAATATCGGTAATTACAACTTGTGTTCTACATTTGCCCAACTTGAGAATCCTCATGGATTGTCATCTAATAAAAATGCAATCGTGTGGTCATTATTATTCCCAAAGACCACTAAAAAGGCACCAAAGAAGTTCATTTTTGAGGCAGGAACCAAGGAAATTGCTTTGGAATTTATTAATACATGCAACTTTTGGGCATCTAAAATAACTGCTATTCCAGCATCAGAAGAAAGTGTCTCTTCTATTGAATATGGTTGGACGAATTTGGATGGATTAATCAAGAATAAATCCCAATTCAAAAAATCTAAGAACATTGCCAAATGGGAACCGCTAACCAAAGGTGTTTATTTGAGTAATTTTGTCAGTTCATCTGATGGATACTCAAATCATTCAGGTATGATGAAGCAATTCGTGAAGACTATGAAGTACTACAATCATTTGAAGAAATCATACCACGAATTTGCATTAATGCGTACCAAATTTGTGAGAGCTTTCCCAATAAAGGAATATACTTCATCTAATTACAATAAGGTAATAAATAATTATGAACAAAAGGTTGCAGAGTACAAGGCTGATTTGAACAAATATAAGAATTACCTTATCATTTTGGGTTTTGCTTTACAGTTGAGATTTGATTTGGAACAGCAAGATAAGGAAGATGAAGAAGATGAAAATGATACTGAAGAGGCTGGTACTGTTGAAACTGAAAAGAATTCTGAGGACTCGGACGATGAATTGACTAAAATAGTTAAATCAGAAATCCGTAATCTTTTCATCCATATGAAGGATGTTGGTAATGTTATTCCAACATTTAAGTCTTCTCGCTCTATTCAGAACTTAACTGAGATCGCCAAAAATGGTGCACATGAAGAATCTTCATCCTTCCCACTTGTAAAATCCCCAAAAACATTTACATTATCAAACTATAAAGATAACGAGAGTCCTATCAATCAGCTCTTACAGTCCACTACGCCGGCAGCCGATGGACAGAAGGATATCCCTCATAGCTTTAGCACTAACACCATTCAAGAAGAAGAGGAACCTGAAGAGCAGGAAGAATTTTCTGAAGCAATTGATGCAGCCAGTCCTTAAAAATCCAACCCTTGAATGCATGAACTAAAGCAAGTTTTGTTCTTAATCATATTTTCTTTTCCATGTTTAAATAGTGTGTTTATAATATTCAGCCGTAGTAGTATTTAATATATTTTGTCTTTGTGTAATATTTGCCGTCTCAATTGAAGATATCAGGTTATGAAGGCAAAATGCTAACGAGGAGAACGAACAAGTCATAGCACATAAAGTTAATTCAGTTTCAATTGGATTGATTATATAATTGCATAGTTAGATTATCATCAACTACTTTACCAATACTTTAAAGAAAAAATATTGTATTTTTGATATATTACTGTGTTGTTGATAGCGAGGTTGCCATCTAAAGCTAGATTATAATATTAACGAGAGATGTCTGATCCAAGTTCTATAAATGGAGGTTCTGCAGTTGCCATGACCGGTAAGGACTGTGTGGCCATAGCCTGTGATTTACGTTTAGGATCCCAATCATTAGGTCTTTCTAATCAATTCGAAAAAGTATTTCAAATAAGTGACAAGACTTTCTTGGGCTTAACTGGTTTGGCTACAGATGTCACCACTTTGTCAGAAGTATTCAGATATAAATCAAACTTATACAGATTACGTGAAGAGAGACAAATTGAGCCAAAAACTTTTGCTAACTTAGTAAGTTCCACATTGTTTGAGAGGCGTTTTGGACCATACTTTGTAGGTCCTATAGTTGCTGGACTCAGCTCTAAGACCAATAAGCCATTCGTTTGCGGTTTTGATTCTATTGGAGCCATGGACTTTGCTCAAGATTTCATTGTAAGTGGAACTGCATCAGACCAGTTGTATGGTACTTGTGAAGGATTATATGAACCAAATCTTGAACCAGAAGATTTATTTGAGACAATCAGTCAGGCATTGTTGAGTGCTGTTGACAGAGATCCATTGTCTGGTTGGGGTGCAGTGGTTTACATCATTACAAAGGACAAAATTATAAGAAGAGTATTGAAGACTCGTCAAGATTAGTCCTTTTTACCGATTTCTTCAGCATTGAAACAAAGGTTCATATATGTATATGTATAAATAAATAAATACGTATATAACAAATAATACTTCTAGATTAAAGGACTTCACCAACTATTTACACGAAAAGAATATCCGTTTTCATATCTATTTCTTTTTTTCAAGTAGCTTGTTAGCATCATGATCAACTAACTGCTTCAAGTACCCATTTTTACCGTACAACTCCTCCTCTCTCTCTCTTTTCTTAGACTCCAACAACTTGTTCTTCTCCCTTGAGCGCAATATTCTTTCCTTGGAGTCTTCAACTCTAGTGTAGTGAAGACATTTTGATAACTCATCTTTTTCAAAGTTGCACACCCCTAAAGCTTGTTTCAAAAATTCTTGTTTATGGCATTCTTCCAAGGCATCCATAAGCTTCTCACAAGGCAGGAATCTGTTTCTATCAAGTTGGGGGTGCATGTTACTTCTTTAAATACAAGGAGAAAATATTCAATCCGACTTTTAATTATGTCATTATTTTAAGTACTACAAAATTTTAGTGTCACCAAACAAATAAAAGGTGATCACAGGATTTTATAAAATTAAAGATAACATTAAATCAATCTATATAATATTAGTTTAAAATGTCATCAAAAACAGATACTGATGATGTTCTAGATTTCATCAATTCATTGCCAGACTCCAAGTCGGCTACACCTCAACCTTCAAGTAAGAATAAGAAACCAGAGAACCAAGAGGATCTTTTAGATTTCTTGGATGAACTTGCAAACCATGAGAAATCGAAACCTTCTACTCCTACACCATCGAAGATCAAATTCGAACCTAAAAAGAGACTGGAGAAGGAAGATATTGGAGGCAGTATCAAGAAAGCTCAAGAGGGACCAGAATTGTCTGCAAATGTGGAACAGAGAGCAGACACCGAGGAGCTTACAGAGAAGAAAGAACAACAAGAACAAGATGATGATGACAGTGAAATTGTAGATGAGAAGCAAGATATTCCATCAGCTAATGAGGAATTGAACATTGATCCAGTAGGATCGATTTCTTCGTGGTGGCAGAGTGAGGGATCATCCAAAGTTTCTTCAATTTGGGGCACCCTTACGACTAATGCACATCAATTGAGTGAGCAGACGTATAACATAGCTACGAGCACAACAAACCAGTTGAATCAACAGAGACAGAAAATCTTGAGTGATTCAGGGGATTTTGAGGAACAAGTAGGAATTGTCTCAAACCGATTGAATTCGATTTTGCTTAACATGTCTCAACAAATTAAACAGGGTTTGATTGATGATGATGACGAGCTTTTAAACATATTATTAGTGAATGACTTGGACAACATGACGTATTTAAGTAAAATATGCGCCGATCAATTCAATTATGTGATGAGCCAAGTTGAAGGAGGCATTCGTGTTTCTGTGAACAATTTCAATCATAAGCAGACTATATCTGAATCCAACAAAATTGAGCTTAATATGCTTCATGGAAAGGTAATTGATGGTGAAAAGCTTTGTGCTGCTAATTTGGATTCGGCCATCAAGGATTATCTGAGTATTACGAAGCAGAAGAAGGATGAAAGCTCAGAAGATGGTAGTAACGAAGAGATAGATAAAATCAATAAGTCAAATATTTTTATATCTATACAACCTATCAGTACTAGGGTGCCAAAAGATAACGATGCAGATGAGAACTCAGACGATCAAATATTAATTGAAGCCAACAATCCTAATTCATTTGCTTTCACTCTCATTTTAAAAGATATAAGCAATGATATTACATTGATCACAAAGTCACAACCATTCCCGTACAAGTGGTCAAAATGGATAAAAGGAGATTATGAAAAATCTCCTACTTTAGAAGATGTTGATCCAGGTGAATGGGTCAAGGGTTGGATCAGAGATGGTTTATCATTAAGCTTTGGTGTTTTGGCACAAGAGTATGTTGTCAAGAGAATGGGAGTTGCGTAATTACTTCAAAAATGGAACTGTTGCAACATTAGCTGTTTTACTGAAGTCTATTCTTATCTTTATAGTCTACACTGAAATAATGAAAATTGTATTTGCAAATAAATTGCTCATATTATTAAACGCCATAATAGAAGACCAGATTCTTGGCTAGTCTTGATGTAATATTAATCTATAAATTTATGACTTTAAATTTCCCCCCATGTACAAGAAAAACAATCAAATGAAAAACACGTCCAGCGTTGAGTCACAAGTTTCTTAAAAGAGATCAGCAAACTCAGCAACGTGTGGGTGTACCTCGTGATGAGCAGCACTAGTTAATTTTGGGGTGTGGGTTTGTCCAACGTTAAATGCATTCTGAATACCACAACTCAAATAGTTGGCCATTATTCTATCAAAACTCTTATCATCATTAGCAATCAAACTATTATTATAGTCAATTACCAATGGCTCATTAGTACACATGTTGGCAGACAACTTCTCGAACGACTCATTGTTCAATAAGTCCATATCATATGTCTTATTTAACTTCAACATACTTTGAACAATCGACTTGTTATCAGGATGCATATCCACACACTCTCTCATGATAAACAAATAATCCTGATAGCTCAATTCCTTATTGATCTTGATGTCAACCAGAAACTTTCCGGAAGCGCCATATCCCTGTTCTCCAACACCGTATTTGTACAGTGTGTTTGGCATCTTGCTGTAAGCATACAATCTGCTTAACAATTGACTCGATGTCTGTGAATTTGTCCGATGGTAAATTGTAATCGAGTTAGCAGGCTGTGGCCTGAATGCTTTTAATGAAACATTATTAATAGATCTTAAGAATGATTTAAGCATGGTTAGCAAGTCTCTATCCTCCTGTTAGTTCACGGAACCCTGTATATTGCAGTATCTGCGTCGCTTTGTCGTTCTCTTCTGAACTAGTATTACTGGTCTTAGTTAGATGGTTCCTCTTCTCCTAACTATAGCGCTTGTACTTCTTGCTTGTTTAAGTACTCTTAATGTCAACTCTATAGATACTATAGTTGTTTGATTAATAGTGGCTGCCAGTCCACGCTTTATATAGTTCGTCGTATAGAAGAGGGGTTTTTCCTTTTCGCAACAATTTATTTGTACACTCAGGGAAAATTTGTTTGCTTACAGTTAATCCGTTGAGAAATCTCCGCCCCGAAGCCCAACGAGCATCTCCTCAGTGAAACGATCTAAACGAGGTGTTGGAAGAACAAGTTTATACCCAAAGTAGGCGATGAGGAGGTCATAATATGGGCAAATGTTTAGCCCAAACAGCCTAGAGGCTACTGAAAGACTGAAAAAGTCAGGTTGTTGGTATAGGGGGAAAGTAAATATGGTATAAGTTCTATAGTCGTTATCGTGGCTGCCACCTAGCAAGTGCAAAATCGCAACATGAGGAGTTGGCCGCAGCACCGCTAAAAAAGGGCTCGGATGGCAAAAAAAAGTCTCGCGGGCCCGGAAAGCAATTGCAGACTTCAGTATGGTGGCTATGAAGGTCGAAAAGCATCCAGAGTACGATATACCGGGAGGTCTGGAATAGACGTTAAAAGCGATGTAGTGGTGTATTGGTGCAGTGCGATATTGACAGTAAAACAGATAAGATAGGACTAGGCCGGTCCGCGCTAGCACGAGATAGGAGGGGACCGTTGCACAAACAGACAGACGCAAGGCTGGTTTTGACTTGAGAGGTGTCCGTTAGAACAGTCGGGAGGAGTAAAAGTGAGGAGTATTTTAGACGCGGCGGTGTCACTAAGGAAGAGGACACAAAAGTAAGCGGATAGGGGCCAAAAATAGTACAGAGAGAGGAGATACCAAGTCCACAGAGCGCATTGAGGGTTCACAGCTGCGGTAGCATTGATGTCTGCGTAGGTGAGCGGAGCTAAGGGATTGTGTTACAGACATTTCCGACTCTTCCCACTGACATCGCTAAGGAGTCGTTGGGTAAGCAGAAACCCTGCAGGTAGAGATAGAAATCGACATAATCCTGAGACGTGGCACATGTAAATGCAGTTTGTATACTAATTAGGGGACCTATCTGTTATATGAATTATGAAGGCTTACGCAGATGTTGTAATTAACAAGGACTAATAAACGTGTTATTCTAATGATATTCTAGAAGCAACATAAATAGGTATAGGGATATAAGCAGTATTGTCATGGGCCTTTAATGTCAGCATTATTTGTGGTAATGGCTGCTTGCAGCTGGGAACATCTCTTATCTTCTTTTTTGATCTCTTTGTTTATAATTTCTTTTTTTTATTTTTGGCCTAATTAGGATTATGATAGAAGTTCATATTTGGGCTATATCATAACTCGCCAAATATGTCTTCTCTTCTATGCTCTAACAAGGGCATGTTCTTCCTTATAGTTTCAAGGGAGTCTAGATCCAAGTCTGCCATGCATATTTCATAATAATCATTGTCTGAGTCCTGCTCTAGAGCATCTGTGTATTTTTTGCACTCAGCAAGCTTTTCGCCCCACGGGCTGATAATGATTGACTTACCGTAGCTTACCCGTTTCTTTAGGTCCGTATGTACCTCCCTTAAGTCAGCTGTTGTATCATGCTCACCACATTGTGCAGCCATGACAACATAGCACTGCGTATCGATTGCCCTAGCCTTGGCTAATTCCTCCCAATGACTTTCACCAGTCTTGGTAGTGAATGCAGAGGGGTACGTGATAATGTTGGCTCCTAGTTTACGAAGCTTCACTCCCAATTCGGGGAATCTAATATCGTAGCATATAGCAAACCCAATGTTAAAGTTGGAGAAGGAGGAGTTGTTTACTTTAAATGGAGCCAAAATCGAGTTCCCTGGTTCAACTGAATTGGATTCCTTTAAAATAGGACCGTTCTTGATATTAACATCAAAAAGGTGGATTTTCTGGTAGGTATGAAGAATTTCACCACGATTGTCGATCCATAGCTGATTGTTTCTTACTTTTCTAAGCTCCTGAGTTGGACTCAACGTGTCGGATGGTTCGTGGACTCCCACAGCAACAAAAAGTCCTTTGTCATCGTTGTCTCCCTTGCTATCCTTGTATATCTGTCTAATCTCCTTTTGGATCTCTGAAATGAAGTCTTTGTGCACTGAATTGGCTAATTGCATAGAATGGTTAGCATCTCTTGATATGTAATCAGAAGCTTCTGGCAAAAAGAGAACTTTGACATTCTCCTTGACTGCCGCGTGAATCAATTTCTTGACCACACGGGCATTAGATGCCAAGTTAGACGATGAACAGAGCTGTCCGCAAGCTACTCTTATCGTTGAAGACATATTTTCACTTATGCTCACTTCTTATCTAGTAGTTGTTGCACAGGGATCATTTTAATTTTTAGAGATGAAAATCGAGAGTCACCTCCGTTCGACCTTAAAAAAAGGTAGCTACACTAATTAATGGATACTAAATCGTAAATTCGTTTCATTCAATAAATATATGGAAGTGGTCATATAAAAATGAGTGAGCCATAGGCTCAAATAATATAGTAGAATTGAAGCTTCGTTAGATAGCACATGACGCATCGTTGAAGTAAATGACTTAGGCCTTGTTAGCTGGACCTGCGGTATGAATTTCCTCGGATGAAAATACAGTTGGATGGAAGATCTCATCCTTTCCAGCAGCACCATCTTTCCCCTTGGCAGTTTCGGTGAGCTTCTGGGAAGAGAAGTATCTCAAGTTAGCACTAGAGTTGGCTCTCAATGTTTGGTTGATTGGTATCCAGCATCTGGAAGCGGTCTTGTAGGCTGAAATGTTGAAGAATTGCTTAGTTGCAGACATTCTTTTATATGTATTTTATAGTATAATAGTGTTTTGATAAGATTATCAGTTTGTAAACTTGTTACAATAATTAACAGCGATGTTGTTTAGTCCAATGTTTAAAATTCTTCTTGGTTAGTCCCTACCCCTGTCTTTATAGTCGCAAAAAATTTTATACCCCGGACCCGTGTGTCCGATTAATCTAAGATCACTGACTCAATTACGCAATACTGAGTCACCGGAGTAACGGCTAGTGAGAAAATTACCTGTCTGCCGAGGAACTTGTACAAATTAATTGCGCAAAAAACATTAGGCAACTAATATTGGCCCGATAATCACAACATGATAACATGGACTAGCCGGCCGAAGAGAGGTTGTATGCTAAACATTTTTTGGATCACTGTAAGCGTAGATAATTGAGCGTGTTTAGGGGTTACTCTTAAGCAACAAAATGGACAAACGGATAGTTTTTGCTATCGGAGGAGAAGAAGCTATTGTAACTTGCAAGAGAAATAAAAGGGGAGAGTGGTCTTGATAGAGAGAGATTCTCTCTTCTAGAATTTTTAATGTTTTATCACAGTATCATAGCAAGCGGATAAACGGTACGAGGAGGAGGCTTACTATCCGAGAATGACCCGTTCGCGGTTGTTTCAATATAATGAAATGGTCATGACGAAGTTAGCGCGAAGTAAGCGTGCAAACTCTTACCAATCTCCCAGTAGAGCTAGCGAGAAATCTGTGACACTAACTCAATAGAATATATAAATCGGTAAACAGACTACATTATCGGTCTCACGGAAAGGTTCACACACACTTCAAGCCTGCATCCGTACAACCGATAGTGTCGGTTTCTACTGACATCTATTTGGTGGGGAGTGATTGAAGTTTACATCTATGTCTTTGCTTCTGAGGAGAATGACACAGGAGGTATGACCAGTCTTAGATATAACTCGAACTTACATGGGTGCTGAAGCTCCTATTAAGACTCGATAGCATAACAACTACAAACGGGATCTGTACCGAGGAAGTGAGCATAAATAGAGATTTCATACTATTACCAATTATATTATTCAGCAAAATCGCAACAAGTCACACACAAGTAGTGTTGTAAGTGTTATTTCCGCCAATTGTAATCCTACCAGTACCCGCCAGACCTCTTGCCGAGAGCTTACGGTAATACGGAATATTTTTGTGACTATGTCAGTAGATAGAGGAATCCTAGGGTTTGATCAGTATTCTTACTGGGCAATGAGGGTTCCATACCAGGCAATTAGTGAGAATCCGCTCCTCCGGCCCAAGAAACAATCCCTGAGATAGCCGCATGCCCGAACAACTACCTCTTGAGTCATGAAGTTTTGTGTAACTTTTCTTTTGCTTCTATTAGGCCCCGTTCGCTCAAGTAATCTGGGGAAACGTATGTTCTTAGGACGAGAGGACATTACAACAACGAACAAATTTGGAAGAAAGAGTAAGGCTTTTAATAAGAATTCAGAAATAGAATCAAGCCCGGTAAAAGAAATTCGTAATACTCAAATTGGCAAGAAAGATACAGCTTACACAGAGCAATAAAACAGTGAATAACACCTGGTACATTTTACACAAAAATGGGAACAGGGTGGGAGCTAACGAAGGCTCTACGGGAAAAGATATATAAGTATGCTCTGTATCCGCAGACGTCCATATCGTTGCGTCAAATGGTACAATTCGGGCCAAATCCCAGCCCAGGGTCCATCTTTTTAGCATCGCAATTTATCGTCGAGGAATTACCTATACGATTAGCTCTCAAAGTCAAGGACTTGGAAAATGCTCCATTGGGACTCAGTAAGCTGCCTTCAACTATAAAGGTGAAAAACTGGTATGCACAGTCATTTCAAGAATTGACTGAATTACCAAAGCCCACGGTTTCTCAAGAGCTCAAGAAACTTTTGAGTTCTGGGGACTCTGGTTCTAGAGAGGTAAATGTTTCTCCAAATGGTAATTCCAACGGCAGCTCTAATGGCAATGGATATGTAGAAGATATCCAGGAAACTGAAAATATTGCAACCGAACATGCTTCCAATCCAGCTGTTAATAATTTATTTAGCGATGATGGGATTGTAGTACGCCATGCGCACCATCTGTCACCAAGGAAATCAAATGCCGAGTCACCAACCTATGGTAAAGCATATTACACACCTACCCCATCAAATATAGTTTGGCCAAAGGAGGTTTATGACTACAATAAGTTGGTTTGCGATGCGTTAACAAAAATCAAAAAGAGACACGATGCAACGGTTGCAACCATGGCACAGGGTGTTCAGGAATGGAAGACGGACAATAAAAGTATTATTGTTAACTCTGCCGTGCAAAACTTCTTGGATAGATTTTACATGTCACGTATTGGGATTAGAATGTTGATTGGACAACATATTGCTCTCAATATGGCCCAAACGTCTCCTACCAAGCAAAGAATTTCTACTTTCTTCAACGGTTCAAACAAGACAGATAACAAAAAGACAAGTTATGTTGGTGTTATAAGCACAGATTGTAATGTAAGAGAAATTGCAGAGGATGCTATAGAGACCGCAAAATACGTCTGTGAAGAGTATTACGGCTTAATGGAAGGTCCAGAAGTTCAATTAATCGCACCAGAAGAAAATGTTAGCTTTATGTACGTTCCTGGGCATTTGATCCACATGTTGTTTGAAACTTTGAAAAACTCGTTGCGTGCAACCATTGAATATCATACACCAGCTTTGAAAGCAAAATTGATTGAAGAAAACCCCACTTTAAAGGAAGATCAAATTGATTTGAACGACCTAGTATTTCCTCCAATTAAGGTCATCATCTCAGAGGGTCATGAGGACATTGCAATAAAAATTAGCGACGAGGGCGGTGGAATTCCCCGTAGTGAAGTTCCTTTGATTTGGACATATTTATACACTACAGTAAGTAAAACTCCTGTCATAGACTCAGATCAGAACTCTTTTAAGGCTCCAATGGCTGGTTTTGGCTACGGTTTACCTATATCCAGATTGTATGCTCAATACTTCGGTGGTGACTTAAAATTAATTTCTATGGAAGATTATGGCACTGACGTGTACTTGCACTTAAATCGGTTGAGTAGTTCCTCGGAACCTTTGCCATAAAAGTCGTACAGCTAAATAATGCTTGATAGACAAAATCTTGAATTTATAAATATATACCTACTTTTAGTCGATGAAACAACTTATCATATCCCATGATACTTGTAGAATTTATCTACCTCGGCAATTGCCGGCATTTCTCACGCAGCCACCGATACTATAGAAGAAACCAAATAGTGGAGATATTCACGTGATGTACTTTCTTGTGAGAATTTAGAATAAAAATCATGGGCAAAGTAGACTTAATTAACTAAGGTTATTAAGACAACAAAAAGACTTTGGTAATTTCCAGTTGTTAATATGTCAGCACCACGAGCAAAGCCATGGGAGGTGTCTTCTGGCACATCTTCTGCTAATGTATCTGGCGGTGAAGCTTCGCTAAATGCGAGTACTCAACTCAACAACTCCACTACGGGAATGTCAAATTCTGGGGCAACTTTGCCAGATAGACCAACGTCGCTTACAACAGACCTCTCCTCGGCCACTAATGCATCGCCCTATGGAACTGGAAGCGGGTATGGCACAGGATATGGTTCAAGTTATGGAACTTCAAGATATGGTTCTGGATATGGATCATCCATGTATAGTGGAGGATTAGGATCATCGATGTATGGTGGATTAGGATCATCGATGTACGGGGGAGGATATGGTTCAGGAATGTATGGGGGAGGATATGGTTCAAGCATGTACGGTATGGGAGGTGGATACGGCTCAGGAATGTATGGTATGGGTGGAGGATACGGTTCAGGAATGTATGGTCAACCTGGAGGTGCTATGGGTGGATTAACCGAAGGAACGCAGGCCACATTCAATCTTATTGAGTCAATAATAGGAGCAGTAGGAGGTTTTGCCCAAATGCTAGAAGCTACATATATGGCTACTCATTCATCCTTTTTCACTATGGTTTCGTTGGCGGAACAGTTTGGTAATTTAAAAAACGCTCTCGGCTCATTATTAGGTATATTTGCCTTGATAAAATTCGTCAAGAAGATATTCTACAAGATCACAGGCCAAACATATAACTATGGAATCAACACGAAAGAGTTCATGAAATTTGAAAAGCAACAAAAGAAAATAGAAGACAACTTGAGAAAACAACAAAGTGGAGCCAAGGGAAGAATCTCTTTCAAACCATTGTTATTATTCTTAGCTGCATCCATCGGATTCCCATATTTACTTGGAAAGGCCATACAAAAAATCAACGAACAACAGCAACGTAAGCAGCAAATGCTTGGCCAGCACATGAATGGTGGTCCAATGGATCCATCTAATTTACAATTTGCTAAGGCCCTTTATGAATTCAACCCTGAAAATCCTAATATTGAAATTGAATTAAAACCTAATGAACTAGTTGCAATTTTGTCAAAGTTGGACCCAACTGGTAATGAAAGCAAATGGTGGAAAGTCAGATCAAGACTGGGTAAAGTAGGATATGTTCCTCTGAACTATTTAAGCGTTATCAACAGAAAATCGCAGCAAAATCCTCGCGACTCACAACTTATTGAGCCAGGTCAAGCTCCTGCCCCTGCTCATGCTCATGCTCCTGCTCATACCCCTGCCCCTGTTCCAGATATTCAACACAGTCAATTGAATGAGAAACCTGCATTGACTGTTGAGGACTTTCAAAAGTTCCTGAATTAAACGTGGTCTGGTCTAATAAAGCATATTGTATCTATTCACTTCTCAATACGTTTACTCTACATCAAGTATGTACTCAATAATATTTATTTAATTTCAAGTCTTACAATAGTACTAGCACTATATATTAAAACCTTGATTCATATTAAAACCTTGACTCAAACTCCGTCTTCCGGACGGTTTTGCTCAGATTCAGTCTTACTTCCCATGTCCTGTAAGCTTTTATATCCCTTTGAATGGTTTTCAACACGTCTCTTTTCTTTGTTCGTGAACTTCTCGGTCTTCTTAATTCCTTCTGCCAATACTTCTCCAGTCTTCTTATTGGCAGTGTCAGCTGCCTGTCCAACCTTCTCGTTCACCTTGTCTTTAACTTCTTCCCCTGCTGGAGCTACTTTCTCAGCCTTCTGAATTCCTTCAGCTGCAACTTCTCCAATCTTCTTGTTTGCCTTCAGCAACACTTCCTTAGCACTGTCGACAATTGAATAATGTGCTACTGGTATTCTGGCTGCAACTGCTGCTCCTCTAAATGTATTTGGAGTTCTTGCAGTTCTTAATGCTTTGGATGCGTATAAAGATAATCTTGAATTCATTTGTTTCTAGTTGAATTATATTGACTCTATAAAATATATTTAATAACTATTGAGTGCCAACCATCTTTATATATATAGTTTTATAGCGTCCATGACTACCGATCTCTGTGCACCCTTTAGAGCAACCAAAATTTTGCGGCCTTACTATAATGGAACAAAAACGAAAATCTTAGCAATTACCTATTTATTATTAGCTGTAATTATTGCTAGCGTGTTGCTACTAAAATTGCTCTATAAATGACACTACCCAACCTCTTTGGGGCAAATGAAGCAGTGGGACCGGCTCCAGTTGATTTGTAACAATGTCGCTACTAATACAGGAAAAGAATCTAAAGGAAGTTTGGGCTAACTGCATATAATATAAATGACTTACTTAGTTTGCTTAATAGACATTATACGTGTAATAGTAAATAGTCTCTGTTGATCTATACAAATATAACCAAATGTTATATGTAGTCATATTTAATCTTCTGACGAAGGCCGTGAATATGGATGAGATCTTCCTGACGAAGTATTATTTCTTCTAGATCTCTCAGGACCTCCTGTTCCGCCAATCGGACCTGGAGAGTTGGTAGCAGAACTTTCTTGAGCTGTCTCGAAACCCAAATCGTTTGGTGGTGAGTTAGAACGTGTTGGACCTCTATGATTTGCCATTAAAGGCGTAGTCAAGTCGGCAAAGGATGTTTCTCTGGTATCATTTTGGTCTCTATCAGTATCTATGTTGCCATTTAAATCGTTTCTTCTTGTTTCTCTTCTCAAATCTCTTACTCTGTTACTTCTGGGAAAGGGAAACGGCTGGAACCCAGTATCTGGGAAAGGAAACCTCTTAGGAAGAACAATACTTGGGTCTCTTGTTCCTGATCTGAGAGGACTATCCAGACTATATGATGTAGCCCAGTCTTGATGCATGAATGAATCAGTTAGAGGAGTCACTGCTGGGTTAAATGGTCTTCTAAATGGGTTAAATATGTCCGTGGAGTGATTCATTAAATGGTCGACAACTGCATCTCTATCTTGGTTGAAATTAAAAAATGCATTATTCCTGAGCTCTTCTTCTCTGACAGCTTTTGGGTCTTTCTCTTCGGATGATACTTTTTGCCGGCAGAGAGGACAGCTCACATCATTCTTGAGCCACGATATGATACATGGCTTACCAAACACATGCTTACATGGCATTTGAACAGGAATGTGTCGTTCGTCGGCTTCGTCAATTTTATCGTTCTCCTTGACTTCATCCTTATACCCAGGTAATGTCTGCTCCATGCTAACGTCTTCTAATGTGTACAAGTTTCTTTGTGGGAATCGAGAATAAACCATTGCACTTTCGTCCACAGGAAGAAACATAGACGGATCATTAAATTGAATGTTCGTTTCCAACAGTTGTACGTTATATGTACCGTAGTTATATCTTATTTTATTTATGACTTCAGAGTTTTCTGCTTCTCTTTCTTTGTAAGCTTTCTTCCCTTCCTTTTGGTTATCTTGTTGCACACTATCTACTGTACCCTGACTTCCTTTCGGCTTCAACTCCTCATAAGGATCGTAGCAGATAGGGCATTCTTGGTGCTCTAAAGTAGAAACATCAAGCTCCTTCAAGCTATCAATAGTTTCCTTTGATGCTGGCTTCTTGGTCAGTCTGAGACCACTGGCTGACAAAGCTCTATCAAGTACGTCTCTGAGCCAACCAGGAAGATCAGTGTTGTTAGTGCCTCCATCAACATCGACATCAATAATCGTAGTTCCAAATATATTGGGTCCTCTGTCTGGTGAATCCATGGCTGACAGTCATCCAACGTAGTTTTTGTCTATTTCTTATATTTTATTTAGAGTGATCTATCTAATATATAGAACCGTATCGAAATCTGTGACTTTTGCGTAACCGACCATAAAAACCGACCTTAACAATTTGGGAACAGTACAAAATAGATACTATAGAATAGAGATCTTGTATATAGCACATCTTATATGACTATAGATAATATACAGTTATATATAAAGTTGTCCTTATGCTATCAGACGATGGTAGAATATACCGACTTAGTTCTAAAGGTATTGTGCCCTTAGGTTTATAACCATTGATTGTTTGTCTGGAGGTAAAGAGCTTATCTGGTCAGCAGGTAATGATAAAACCTGTGCAACTAAGTCAGCTTGGTCAGGAGCCATAACTGCAAGCTTAGCTTGAGTTGCTGGTGGAAGATGCGGCCATTTTCCAACAGGTTGAGGTGGAACCATGGGCTGGCCATATGGATTATTTGCAGGTGGCATGGGAGGAAGATGTGATTGTGTATTTGTAAGAGGAGAAGGCTGAGAAGCGGCTGCTTTCATTGAATCGCTAATTACCTCTTCATCAATAAAGCCCATAAGTAACAAAGCCTGAGCTGCTGCTGGAGCCAAATGAGGTGAAACTTGGAAAACATCGGCCGCTCTCAGTCCATTAGGACCATTGAGAATATTTTTCAAGTTTGATATGAATTCAAGGAGCTGAACTGGAGGGATTTTGCTTAATGTTTGATTAATTTCGTCAGGAACCACAAACGGCAAATTTTGGGGTTGAGGTAAAACTTTAGTTGCATTTACTATGTCTGAAGGCATTTGAGGTATGGGGCTATTGATATTATTGTTCATTAGTGGCTGTTGTAACTGATCATTATTGAAATGGCTGATATTTTGATTAGGTTGTATGAAATTGTTAACTGGAAGTGGTGGTCCATTCAATATCATTTCTTCAGGTAATTGAACATATGGCGGAATTCTACTTCTATCCAATCTCAAGACAGCCTTGTGATCAGATGATGTATTGGATCTCAATCCTTCTTTGGAAAGCTCTATTCTTAATTTCTTAAATTGCCCAGGAGATGCTGGATTAATCAACTTGACTTGATCTAAAAGCCTAAGACCCTTATGTGCTTCTTGTGTATTTTGATATTCTACAAAACAGAATCCTTTGTTTTTACCAGCGTAGTCATAACCTAGTCTAACATCTACGATGTTTCCTGACCCACTAACAACTGACTTTATAACTTGCTCATCCCAATCATACGGAAGCTGCCCAACATAAAGGACCGTCGACGACGATAAATTCGGTTTCTTCGACGACATGAATGCAGAGATTTTTGTTGATGGTAGATTAAAAAATGCACAAATCTTACTTTCAATATAATATGAGATGGATATTCAACTATGTGTTTGAGTTCTAAACTCTCTACACACAACGTCGTCGTGCGTAAAAAGATTAAAAATCTAAAGGGCAAAAAAAATCAAATTCCGATACCGGGAGTCGAACCCGGGTCTGCTCGGTGAAAGCGAACCGTGCTAGCCGTTACACTATATCGGATGATTCGTGAAAGTTATTATCAAAAGTAAATATACATTTTGTAACATGATAATCTGCAATGTACTATTAAGATAAGTTGCTATCTTATTGAACAAATGGAGTAATACCATTGAGATAAGGTCAAAATCACACCTGACAGGCAACTGATCTGTAAGATCTTCTAGAAGCACTGCTGAAAACATTGATAAATATGATAGTCATCTGGATATTAGTTAATCAGTCGATTGTGGTGATAGATAGATGCTAATGAAGTTAGTGAAAAGAGGATAAAATGGCTTGATTGAGTTATGAATTATGAACTGTCATAACAGTATCAGATCAGGCTTTGATTGTATCTTCGTCGATTTGAACTTTCTTAGGGTCCTTAAGACTTCATTTAGTTTCAGGATTTGAAATGATCGCATTATTTTACTTATCTCTACAAATTAGTTTATCATATATAGTACGGAACAACTATAACGTACATTCATCAACTAGTGGAGACTACCACTTGTGACCTTGGCTATTATGTCACATAAGAAGACAGCATTGGTAGTAGTGGATTTGCAAGAGGATTTCTTGCCCTCTGATGGAGCCCTCGCTGTTCCAGATGGAAGAGATATTATACAGAAGATCAATCGATTGCTTAATACACTGATTTATAAGTGGACTGCAGTGGTTGCAACGCAGGATTGGCACCCCAGTGATCATTGTTCATTTGCTTCTCAGCATAATGTGGCGCCATTTACAGAATTGGAATTCACTCATCCATTAGGAGAAATTGATGAATCAACGGGCATAATAAAATCAATGAAACAAATTGTCTGGCCTGACCATTGTATTCAGAATACCATTGGTTCGTCTATAGAACCACTGTTCTTAGGGATATTCAACCTGCTTGACCCTAATATCCCACGGATAGCTGTACGGAAAGGTTATTTAAAGGATCGTGAATACTACTCGTGTTTTAAAGATACTTGGAAACTACATAAAACCGAAATAGAGGACTTTCTAATAAAGGTCGGGATAACTGATGTTGTATTTACTGGCTTGGCGTATGATTTTTGTGTCTTGAACTCTGCAATTGACTGTAGTGCTGCCGGATTTAATACTTATGTCGTGAAGGACTGTTCCAAAAGTGTTTATGTTGACAAGATAGAGGAGACAGACAATCTTTATTTGTCAAATAATGTTAAAATAATTACTTCCAATGAAATTGAAAAACTATTGAGCCCCTAATCTGGAAAGTAATTCTTTCTTTTTCTTGTCAATAATGTATTTCGATATTATGTCTGAAGATGGTATTGAATCCACATTAAGGGAAATTCCTCCATTATTACTACCATTAGTATATATGCTCCTTTCTTTCTCATTATCTATTAGACCATCAGGTATGTTATCCAAATGACGATTCATTTTATTATTGTATTCAGTAGGAATTGTATTGGTTTCCAAAAACATGTTCAACTGATTCCTTACACTATTCACATCAGCTGATATAGATGATGTTGTATTTTCTCCATCCAAAAGTCCATAGTACAGCACATCAATCTTCAGAAGTCTTTCCTGTATAACTTTTCGTTCGTTATCTTCCTTCCCATGACGTTGTGAACTTTCGGCAGATATGTTGTCTTTTTTCTTCAACGACTCTCGAGCATCATCTAATTCAATAGCTCTACCAAAATATCTATATCCTTTGTTGTCTGACCCTGTGGCTTGTACTCCTATAGAGTTAAGCTTATTTCCATAATTTATATAGTCATTTCCTCCTAGGTCCTTGATATGATATTCCCAAGCACGCTTTTCTCTGAATAGCTTGTTTAGGGAATCATTCAAATCTCTAATCTGATAGTCTCCTAATGATGGGTCTTGTATACGTGTAAGTTTAGTTGATATTTCCCCTAAAACAACTGAGCGCCATCTCTCTGCTTGTGGAAGTGATTCGACTGATTGAACATATTTCGGTCTTAAGTTAGGGTTGCTCTCTAGTACACCTGCTTCTCTATTCTTCTGAGCTTGATATCTATTGAGAGCTGATTGTGCTTTTTCTATATTCCTAGACATTTCATGCTTTATTTAGTTAGAAACTTATTTACATTTGTTTAAGATGAGCTGATATTTGATAGTGCGAATTATTTACTAGTGAGATATTTCTAAACTACACTATATGCCAACACATTCTACATACCCCTAAAAGCATTCTTAGATGCCCTTCTACGACCGTCAAACCTTTGCTTCTTTCTACCAGTGTCCTTAGGCTCTGAAAATTCATCATCATCATCATTTTGTTTGAAAGAGACTCTTTTCTTTTCATGCTTCTTTGGAACGAATGTTAATTCGGCTTCACCTCTTGCGTGCCTACTTATTCTGGAATTGCTACGTTTAGGTACCTCATTCCTAGCCATAGATTCAACCTGGGACTCGAAGGAAGTTTGATTGTTATTTTTGAAACCTTCAGACTTCACCGGTCTCATTTCATTCATAAATCTATCAGCCTTTTCTTTAGCTTCTCTTCTACGACGAGCCTTTTCCACTTCTTTCTTAATTTTTTCCGATCTCAATGCACGAGCTTCTTCAGATAACTCTTTAGCCTGTTCATCTTCGTCATCCTCTTCCTCTTCTTCTTCTGATTCACTGTCAGAAGAATTGGAATATCTCCCCTTTTCTTTTTCTTCATCTGACTCTTCAGCAGCTGTCAAAGCACGAGCACCATTAGAGACCTCTTTAATTGATTTAACTGGATTAAGTTGTTTATATTCATGAGATTGTTCATCAACAGCAAATTCTGGGTTCTCGAATAATTCCTTGAAACGATCATCATTGATGACCTCTTCGGCCGCATCAGCACCTTTCTTTTCTTGCAACTTAGAAGCCAAATCTTTATTGATCTTAATTTTGGTGTTAGTAATAGATCCAGTAGATCTGATTCTTGACTCTCTTTCCTTTTCGAGTTTCTTTTTGATCTCTCTTTCTCTCTGGTCTCTATATGAGTTAGGATTTGCTATCAAATTGACTCTATCGTATAACTCAGCATCAATGAAGAAACCGTGCATGTATGAACGTAATACCTTTGATCCAATCAAGTGTGACAAGCTTAACTTTTCAACATCATCTCTGGTGATAAATCTATAGTTTGAATAAATGGTATCAGATGGTTTCTCTTCTAATTCTTCAGTGACATTATCCAAGAATGAACACCACTTTGGGGCTGGACCTAACTGTGGGATATAATACGAATGCATTGATATACCTTCGTTTGCCATTAAAAACATTCCTGAATCTTTCACATAGGCCACATCATTAATGTCAACACTTGGTTCCATGGAAGTAAAAGGTTTTCCATCATTTCTGTCCCAAATCTTAGCGATCCTTCTGTCAGATGTTAATATCTTATTTTGATTAGAAGCGTTTTCATCAATCCATATTATCTTTTTAATTTCAAAACCGTAACCTTGATCTTTGACTACTGTGGGAACAGATGATCTCAAATCATAAATTAATGACATTCCATTCGATGTACCACAAGCAAAATTCAATCCGTCATTTCTAAAAGTGGTTGCAGTAACTTGACATGATTCATTCAATTGGTCAGAAACAAATAGTTTTGCTGCTCTTTGCCTGCTTCTAGGGTCCCAAAACTCGACCGTTCCATCCTCTAAACCAGCTGAAATCAAGCCATGTACTGAATTAATATCAACAGAATTGACACCTCTATCTGTGTCTAATGAATATGGATTCAAGAAACGACCTTGCTCCAAGTTCAATCTGTAGAGCTCATTCCCGGATGCACCAACCAACAAATCACAGTTTGTTGGATTATACGCTATGCTACGCCCAAACTTTGGGATTCTTGAGCTATAATATATACCACCCTTTGTGTGAAATTCAATTGATCTATCATTTTGTAAATGTACACTTTTAGTCCAATCATCAGATAAAATTTGAAAATCCACATTCTCTGAATCGGTATGTCTATCAAACTTAAGAGATAAGTTTGCAAAATCATAGACGTGAATCTGAGGCTTGTATGTACCTGTTGCCATCGCATAATTTCCATCTGGTGAAACCTTTATTTTATTAGAGGCTTCACTGAACTCGAAATCTTGAATGAGTTCAATACGATTTTGGTATTCAATATCATTTTTTAAAGATCTTTTTCTCTTTTTTGCTATCCAATCTGGTAAAGAACGGGAAACATTAGTACCAGCTACTTGGTAAACAGAAACATTTCCTGCAGAAGTAGACTTAAGAACCATCTCTACTTTATTTCTAAATCCCTTACTTTTACTTTTAGTTAGCTTTAGAAATTTGAGATGAGGTTCCAAAAAAAGTTTACGATAGTGAACTAGAAATAAAAAAAAACGTCATGTGATACATAACGTGACATTTATTCAAACCTATATATATTTGATAACGGAACCTTCAACCTTTCCATAAAGTTACTTACCAAACAAATCAACATGAACACTTTGCTGTCTGGCTGAATTTGTAATGTAGTTGGATTTTATTGGAGTTGAAACATTATCAGCCAAATCGTGATCATTATACAGAAGGGCAGTCGAAGAAGGCTCAATGTCAGCATGATTCTTCGACATTTCAAAGGGTTTGACGTTATCATGAACTGAGTATAAGAACCTATAATCCTCAGGAACTAGCTGACGACGCTCATGAGAAGAAATCAGAACTTTACTTGTCAAAAGTATATTGAAAGATTCAGACTTCAGTTCGCCGTTATCAACAGTAGTTGCAAAAAGCTCCAATCCACTCTTGACTAATGGATTTTGAAGAGCGTCGTTGTCTTGCCTAACTAAATAGTCAAATAGTTGCTCAAAGATTATAGAATGTCTAATATCAGAATAGCATATGTGGTTGGCTGTACTGATCAAACTAACCCAAATCAACGAGCAATCCATCGCTGGAATTTTCATTGTCACCAACTTTAGAATAATTCTTTGACACATAGAATTTATCAATTGGAGTTCAAGGTGTTCTTCATGTTTCGTCTTGGAGATAAAAAGTAAGGTTGTGAATAAAGAAACAAATGCCAAATCAACAACTTTGAGAACCATCTTTCTGTGTAACTGGCTTGAAGGTGGAATGTTCATAAAGCTAAAGGTCAATATCTCATCCTCCAAGCAGCGAGATAATATAAAAAGGTTATACATCAAACTTTTAATAAGCATCCTGAAATTACTGCTATTATTGGCAATTTTCAAGTCCATTCCTAACTCGTCTTTATTTTCTGAAGTGTCAAGGAAATAGTTTGGTTTTGGAAGGGGTGGTAAATTGAGCTGATTGAACTTAGTCAGAATTGGATCAGGAAGTTCGACATCATTAAAAATAGACAATAGGTTTATAGAAATAAGATAGTTAAGGTTCAATGCCATTGCACTAATTGATGTCTTTGTTTTCAAACTATTGAACTGTGAATATAGTTCCAACTTGTTATCTGCAAGCGAGCATAAATTGCTTAAAGAAAGCAGCAAATAATTCAGGACATTTGCAGATGATAAATATGAAATCTTATTATTCTGATCTAAAACCTCGAAAATGAATTTCAATGCTTGTTGGTGTGAGTTGTTCTTGGTCCCATAAAATTTCAAAATATGCTTGTTCTTAATGTGTGAATCTAAAATTATCTTTTTTTCCCGTATTGTGTTGATTTTTTGCAAAAATATATACTGAGAAATTTGCGACAATAGTTTTGAGATGATAAGCTTGCATGGCTGAGAAATTTCAAAATCAGAGGCTAAACTATCACTTAGAATTTTAAGTAGATTATCATAATTGACAACAATAATCGCTGCAAGTTCCCCAAAAGAATCATCATTTATAATCTCAAGAAAAGTAGATAAGACATCAAACAAAGTTTCGTCTGATGATTTATCATTTTGAGTGTTCGCCATGAGCAAATTTAATTCCTCTGATAACAGTAGAATCTTTGGAGTTCCTATACGAATAATGCTGAAGATTATTCTAGAAGTCTTTTCAAAGTGAGCCTTAGTAGTATTACATGGTGGAGATGTGGTGTTGTTTATGTTCCTGTATCTCCAGTATGTTTCTATACTGTGATTGAGAGTTTGGTTCTCCAGGAGTGTACTTCTCTTCAATGCCAGAGTAAAGTTCCAGTCATTTTGTGAAACTTCTTTCACATACATAATAAGATGCAGATTCTTCAAATGATGCCATACTAATCTTGCATGAAAGACCAAAACATCCTCCATGTAGTTCTTGAATTCATGCTCAAAGACTTTCGTAATCATCCCACTCAAGGGAGAAATTAGGTCAAGCTTACTTCCAAGATTTTCAGTATACCATAATTTGTGTGCTTCTTTATCCAAAATCCCCAAGAGATCTCGATACAAACCATAGAGCGTGTCAACATTACACTTAAGGGTCTCATCATCAACCTCATTTAGCTTGATTTCTCCCACCTTTTTATTGAATGCAACGAGATAATCTAAAAGCTTTGATACTCCTTGGTCTTCCTGAACCTTTGTTTGTCCTCTTCTTGTCTTCGTCTCTTTTAATGTCTTCTCCATTAGAACTGCGCTTATTCTTCAAGTAAAACTCTATCTTTCTCTTTCTTTCGCTCTCTCTCTGTCTTAATGTAATATGAACAGGATCTACTTCGATAATCTTATATTTCCAAAAGAAACAATGTTAATTTATGATTAGCAGCGTAATCCTTTAGTTGTAATGAAACCAACTATTCACACTAAACTTATAGTGTAGGCTTTGTATCAGATCCTTACCACACTAAATAAATGTTGCAAAAATAAAACAACAAGGCACATAACCTCAATTGCAGATGGAATTCACGTGAATAGTAGAACCTTCAGATAGCAATAAATGAGCATGCCAAAAGTGCAGAGATCAACCATCTGGATTTTGCATATTGGCGTGATAATTTTACGATCAGGAGCTTTGCTGAAGCCAACGTGCCTATTCAATGAAAAGGTGATAGTGAATAAGAAGATAGCGTAAGGGGATAATGCAGATTTTAAGCCTAGAAAATACAATAGTATTGTATAGTTGTTTATAGGAGTTCTGGAATGATCTCCTGTTATGCGATCAATTTATTGTATAACATCAATAGAATCTCAAGGCTTTGAGGAAAGTCTTTGTTTATGACGTTATTTTGAGATATCTGACAGGAAACTGTTTCAAACTCTTGATTCAATGACCAGCTTCATGCATTGCAGTGCTTTTAGTCTGGGGTCTAAAACCTCCATAGACCTTAAAAATGAACCCTTTATGCAAGAAATAAAACTATTACAGAAAAATATACGCATGTAGCTAGTAAATGATCAAGAATACCCCAATTCCTTATATGAAATACTTTTATTTTAGGTCTCCCTGCCTCTTTTCCACGTCATAGTATGTAATATGGTGACCAAACCTGGTTCTTTGATAAAATCGAAGGATTTGTACATACATTTCTTCGCATCAACTTGCAGTAAGAGACATCAGTGTTGCAATTAATTGCTATATAACTGGAATACTACAGAATTGCGCCTAAGGCAGGGCGAAAAGAAATAACATGGTGAATAATTTTCACCTTACAGTCAAAATTCAAGAGGGATACATATATATAATTACGTATATTCTGTATTTGATTGCAAAATTACTTTGCTCGCTTTCAAAAAGCGATTTGAACCATGCTGTTAGGGAAACAGGATGTTTGCTCGTTAGAACCAAGAAATAATGAAGGAAAGGGGGGCTCAAGTATGACAGGGTCCCCAAAAATTTTACACAGAAGAGCATCTGGTATTAGCATTTCTCTGTATAACAACCATGAGTTCTTATTTGAACTTGGACTGAAAAACCAATGTGGAAGCTTTCATTCTCCTTTTGAGTCTCCTATTACAGATAAAAGTTGTAAATCCTTTGAATTCAAGGGAGATACATTAATTGATCTTGATGAAGTGATCAAACAGTCTGAAAATTTTGAAAGAGGACTAAGGGAGAGCACTAGTAATGGCTCGACACCAAGACCACGACCAAGAAGAAGCTTTCAAGGAGAGTTAGATGTTGAGAATGTATTTCCATTTGGGGAGCTGCATAAATCTTCGATTTGCACTATTTCCACGGCTGGCTGTGAAGATAAATCTCTCCTTGGTCTCCACTCACTTGATTCATTTGATACGCATAGTTCAAACTCAACGAGCCGGCATAGGCGACTTTTGTTGCACAAGACTGATAATTATCAGTGGTCACATTTCAAGCCCAAATTCAGAAGACCATCGGAGGATCTTCTGATTGAAGAGCAAGAGGAACTTATAGAGTCCAACTTATCTAGCGACGCTGTTTTGATTTCGAGCTCCCAGGATAATCCAATTCTTGAAGAATCGGAGGAAGATTTAGTAAGAAATAAGGATAATAATTCATCAGCAAAGAAGCTACTTGGATACTTGAAAAATAAAGGAAATGCCAGAAAATTAACAATTTAAGTTCACAATGTTATGTATTTCTATTTTAAGTATCAAGATTTATTTTATGGTTAGGTTTTAGATGAAGGTTGCATGATATGATAACCAAAGAGCCAACTACTATTTATTCTTTCCATATCAGGTATTTTATGTGTATTTAGTTAATGTCAAAGGGTATTCATAAAATAGACTCTATTTCTTGTAACTGTTTCAAAACAGCGGACTTAGCAGTACCACCAATTGCAGTCCTTCTTTCAACACTGACTTCAAAATCAAAGATATCTTTCACATCATCACCAAATCTATTATCAATAGTTTGAAACTGATCAATTGTCAATTGATCAATTCCTGACAACTTCTCTTGTTCAGCAACTCTAACACATTCACCTGAAATATGGTGAGTTTCTCTGAATGGAACACCTTTTCTAACCAAATAATCAGCTAAGTCTGTTGCAAGCATATCCATAGTCAAAGCACCTTGCATGTTTTCAGCATTGATACTTAAAGTAGAAATGACACCTGTTGCGATGAGAATGGAATGTTCAACTGTAGTTAAAGCATCAAATAAAGGTTCTTTATCTTCTTGCATATCCTTATTATAGGTAGATGGAATCGATTTAATTGACATCAAGAAACCAGATAAGGAACCGAAAACACGTCCTGACTTACCTCTCAATAATTCCAAGGAATCAGGGTTCTTCTTTTGAGGCATTAAAGAGGATCCGGTAGAGTAAGCATCAGCAAGCTTCACAAAACCAAATTCAGCAGTAGAGTAGATAATCAAGTCTTCAGAAAATCTTGAAATATGATTCATGAATAATGTTGACCAGAACAAAGTTTCGACTACAAAGTCTCTATCACTAACAGCAGTCAAAGAGTTACCGATAACAGAGTCAAATCCTAAACCGTCAGCCAAGAATTGTCTGTCGATGCCATATGGATGACCAGCCAAGGCACCAGCACCTAATGGTGACTGATTGACTCTTTCCAAAATTTGCTTCAATCTTTTATAGTCTTCAGTGAAGTATGTAGCATATGAAGATAACCAATGTGACCATCTGATTGGTTGTGCTCTTTGCAAGTGGGTATAACCAGGCATTAAAACGTCAATTTCAGCAGAGGCCCTCTTAGTAATGGCTTTAATTAAATCTGCCAAAAGACCCAACAACTTGGTAATAGCCTCACGAACAAAGATCCTCATATCAGTAGCAACTTGATCATTTCTAGATCTACCGGTATGCACCTTACCAGCAATATGCTTACCTATTATTTCACCAAGTCTTCTTTCATTAGCGGTATGAATATCTTCGTCACCAGGTTTTTCAACGAATTCACCGGAATCCCATTCCTTTTTGACTTGTTGTAAACCTTCATGAATGGCATTGAGCTCAGCATCGGTTATCAAGCCAAGCTTGTTCAAACCTTCAGTATACACCTTGGTTCCTAATAAGTCCGCGGAGTACATTCTTTGGTCATAAGGCAACGAAGCATTGTACAAGTCCATCAATGGATCAGTAGCTCCAGTGAATCTACCTCCCCATAATCTATTCTCAGCTGGTTGTTGATTACTCATTTCTTATCAATTATTCTGTCAATTATGTAAAAGAATTGAAATACTAATTAGCGAAGTAAGGACATTTATATTGTTGCTGATAAAGATGATTCATCATCGCGGTTACTCAAAATTTTTTCATTACCCTTTTGGGAATTCGGGTATTCTACATTTGATTAACTCTATGCTTCAAACGTATTTTACATATTAAAGATTATATACGATAGAATATGGTGTTAAAGCTTAAAGCTCATGGTTTACATCTTCCAGTAAATCTTGGGTACAAGGAACAGTCCCTGACGGTGAATCTGTCACATAACCATGCTAAGATTCTTTCAGTACCTAAACCGTAACCACCATGAGGACATGTACCGTACTTTCTCAAATCCAAGAACCAGTAGTAAGCCTTTTCATCTAATTTCTCTCTCTTGAAAGCAGCGATCAACTCATCGTAATCTTCAATTCTCATAGAGCCACCAGTGACCTCACCGACATTTGGCATCAAGACATCAACAGATTCAGTAACTCTTGGATCTTTTGGATCCTTCTTCATGTAGAATGATTTAATTTCAACTGGGAAATGGGTCAACAAAATTGGGACACCAAGGGTATCAGTCATCTTACGTTCTGCAGCTTCAGCTATATCATCACCAAACTTGAACTTCTCGCCTTCCTCGTTTGGAATTCCATGTTCGTTCAACCACTCCAAAGCATCAATATAAGTCATTCTCTTGAATGGCAGCAGAGGAGCCTTGAATCCAGGGTTTAATTGCTTAATCAATGGGCCAGCGACATCATCTTCAAGAACGTACTTGATGGTTTTGGTGAAAAGACGTTCCAAATGTTGCAACATATCTTCAAATTCTATGAAACTCAATTCACTCTCAATGTGAGTGTATTCTGACAAATGTCTTCTAGTGTGTGACTTTTCAGCTCTGAAAGACTCTTGAACACAGTAAACATCACCCAATGCAGGCAAACATGTTTCTAAGTACAATTGAGAAGATTGAGTCAAGTAAGCTTCTTCATCATAATATTGTAACTTGAATAAGGTAGATCCTCCTTCAACTTGAGTTTGAACCATACAAGGAGGAGTAACTTCAGTGAGGCCTTCTTCTTCAAAAAATCTTCTTACGGCAACCAAAAGACGTGCTCTAACCTTCATAATAGCAGATAAAGTCTCACCTCTCAAAGTCAAATGACGTTGGTCTAATAATAATGATGGATCCGCCTTCTCTTGAACCTTGTTAGTGATGGCATCTTCTCCACCTGGAGCTAAACCGACAACTTCATAGTAATCAGCCTTCAATTCAACACCACCTGGTGCGGATTTACCTTCTGGTAACTTGTTGATAACACCCTTGATAATTACAGACGACTCTAAGGTCAATTCTTGTGTTATTCTGGCTTTAGCCAAATCGCCAGTTAAAACAGCTTGAATGTATCCAGTACCATCTCTCAATGTAATGAATGCTAAACCCTTCTGTAATCTCAAACGATGGACCCAACCTTGAACACAGACTCTCTTACTCAAGTTTTCAGGAATGCTTCTCAATTTTATTCTGGTAGCTTGTGGTAAAGATTTATCTTCAACGATCTTTATCAAATCCAATTCAGCCAACTTTTGTGCTGCATCTTCTTTTTGCTTGGATTGTTGTTCCAACAATTTAGCTTGCTTTTCTTGTTTCTTCTTCAATCCCTCAGCACCTTTCTTGGCTTTCTTCAAAGCAGAGGCAGAAATTTCAGCATAACCGTATTCTTCTTTATCTTCTTCTAACTTCTTGTATAAGAAAACCTTTGCTTCTGGATGAGTAAACAATGCAAATGCTGCCGTTTGTAATGGCTTTTGTTCTGATCCGTGGGAAGGATCGTCAACTCCACTGTTCTCGTTAACGTAGACTTGAGACATATTTTTAAAAATATTATATTCTTTGTAAGCTGTAATAAGTCAATCGAATAACCTTTCCATTTGACTCATTTTTTTCGTCATAATCACCCAGAGTACTCAAAAATACCGCGACCAGCGTAAAATATGGTATTGAGATTTTTTTTCATTTATATAGAACGACGTGGATGGGGGTTCTCAATGCTACATCTTAAATCGACATACACCTATAGTATCTAATATACTTATAAGATATAAAGTCTGAAGAGATATGGCATTAGAGCAATCTTTAGCGGCACTATCATTAACTGCGGTAGAATCTGAATCAGCAGTCGCTAGTAAGACATTAGTCTTCAAGCCAAAGACTGCAAAGACTGCAACTCCAGTTCCAGTGGTTGTATTTGCATTACAGACAACTTCAACACCATCAGGTGCTATTGCAAACGCAGCAGGTGTTAAGGAGCCACGTTTGGCCAAAGATGACCTTGTTCAGGAGTTCTTTGCAACAACACCAAAGGAAGTATCCATTGCTAACTTGAATAAAAACTTGGCGGGTAAGATCAAGGTATTGGTTGATATTAATATTGCAGAAGCTTCAGATGATGTAATTATCCAGCTCTCCACTGAAACATCTAAGGCTAATTTAAAAGCTAAGGTAATTAACGAATACTTGGCCTCCACTGGTATTGAAGTCATTACTGTCGATTTTTCTGCTAAACCAGAGGCACCAGCAGCAGCAGGTGCATCACGTAAAGAACAATTAAAGAAGGAAAAGGAAGCTGCTAAGTTGGATGATGCCAAACTTATTGGTATCACTGTCGATAAATCAAAGGACTTCTCCTCCTGGTACTCTCAAGTTGTTACTAAAGGTGAATTGATTGACTACTATGATGTCTCAGGTTGTTACATTTTGAGACCAAACTCATACACCATCTGGGAAACAATCCAAGGATGGTTCGACGAGCGTATCAAGAAGTTAGGAGTTCGTAACTCTTACTTTCCTATGTTTGTTTCCTCCAAAGTCTTAGAAAAAGAAAAAGATCATATTGAAGGTTTTGCACCAGAAGTTGCATGGGTTACCAAAGCAGGTAGCTCAGAACTTGAAGAACATATTGCAATTAGACCTACTTCTGAAACCGTCATGTACCCATACTATGCTAAATGGATTAGATCTCATAGAGATTTACCATTCAAGTTAAACCAATGGAATTCAGTTGTTAGATGGGAATTCAAGCACCCTCAACCATTCTTGAGAACTCGTGAATTTTTATGGCAAGAAGGTCACACTGCTCATTTAACTGAAGAATCTGCAGTCGAAGAAGTCAACCAAATTCTTGATTTGTATGCTGGTGTTTATGAAGAATTATTAGCTGTTCCAGTTGTCAAGGGTAAAAAGACTGAGAATGAAAAATTCGCTGGTGCCAGTTTCACCACAACCTGTGAAGGTTTCATCTCAGCTACCGGAAGAGGTATCCAAGGTGCTACATCTCACCACTTGGGTACTAACTTTTCTAAAATGTTCAACATTTCAGTCGAAAGTCCAGAAGGTGCCGATAAGCCAAGAGTATATGCATACCAAAACTCCTGGGGTTTGTCTACCCGTGTCATTGGTGTTATGATCATGACTCATTCGGACAACAAGGGTTTAGTCTTACCTCCAAGAGTTGCTGAAAACCAAGTTGTCGTTATTCCAGTTGGTTTGAACAGTAAGACTTCTGATGCCGACAAAGATAGGGTTATTAGAGGTTCTAAGGATATTGAAAATGTATTAGCCAAGTCTGGAATCAGAGTCACTGGAGATTACAGAGATAACTATTCATCTGGTTGGAAGTTTGCTGATTGGGAATTGAAGGGTGTTCCATTACGTATTGAATTTGGTCCTAAAGATTTAGAAAAGAAGCAATTGGTTGCCGTCAGACGTGACAACAGTGCTAAATACACTGTTAACCTTGACGAATTGGAAACACGTATTCCAGAAATTTTGGAAGAAATGCAACAAGGATTATTAGATAAGGCTCGTGAAGATTTCGATTCTCATCGTAAGATAGTCCACGAATGGAAGGATTTCGTTCCTGCCTTGAATGCCAAGAATGTTATTCTTTCACCATGGTGTGGTGAACCAGCTTGTGAAGATGATATAAAGGATTCATCCGCTAAGAAGGATAACGGTGAGGACGAGGAGGTTGATGAAAAGGCACCTTCAATGGGTGCTAAATCCTTGTGCATTCCTTTCGACCAACCAGAGTTGAAATCTGGCCAAAAATGTGTTAGATGTGATAAACTCGCTACCACCTACTGTATGTTTGGTAGATCATACTAAATAGTTAACTAGAATAGGTTACATTAATCTAAAGAATCATTCATATTTATCCCAGAACAGAGAGATTTCAACCTCATCCAGTGCCATCCTCCTTACGATAGTATTGCCGTTTTCTAAATCAAGATAATAAATGTAGTCTAGCTTAAGATCGTCTCTAGCGTACATCCAGGTTTTATGGAAATTCAACCCCACTTGTTTGATCGCATGAGAATCATCAGATAAACAAAATCTACCACCCCCATATTGTTTAATACCATCACAAATGTCCTCCCGAGGGTATGGAGTAGACCATCCTTTACGAATGGCAGCAGAATTGAGTTCAAAGAGACCACCATAATCTGCAACTAACCTTATATTACGAACAATTATGTCCCATACATCTGGCCAATCAGTTTTCAAATCAATATCCTTTATTTTCTTACCTGTAGTTGGGTCGATTTCTTCATCAGGCTGAAATAAACGAATCAAATCAAAGTGACCTACAACCTGAGGTTTGACAGTTGCTATAACCTTATGTTGTAATTCAAAGTACATTTTATAGATGGAACGTACAGTCTTTTCCTCTGTTGAATCTTTGGCCTTCATCCATAATTCTTTAGAATAATCTATTGGAATTCCATTGATGTAATGGACAGAACCAACACACATGTTTATCTTAGAATTTTTCATCAAATCTTCACTTAACTTGATATGCTCGTCATCAACTCCTTCGACTTCAAACCCAATTAACAACTTTACACCATCTTTGGCATTATATTCTTTTTGTAACCTCAGTGAATGTTCCAAAAATCCAGAAAAGTTGTCCTCCAAGCTTTGACAGTTATAATTTTTTTCTATTTCTTCAGGATACAAGTAGTCAAGATTAAGTCTAGGCATGTGCTCAGTTAAACAAAAATGGGTAAACCCTTGACGGTCTGCTTCCAGAACAATGCTTTCTAAGGTATCGGTAGCATGAGCGACATAGTCACCACTATGAGAGTGGTGTGAATGCATTTTACCGGCTATTATTAAGTATTTTGCAATTATATTAGAGTTATAACCTGTTTGATTCTTATACCGGAGATCATCACTATCGAAATCTCAAAATTTCAAGAGAATAGTACTAACCATATTAAAATATCCAATGATCTAAAAACTATGAGATTGTTATGGAATGGAGGAGGCTTACGAAGAGCCTATAAACTGATAAGTGGGCCGCTACGTTTTTTATCAGCTCGTACCTTATCAATTAGAGATCTTATCCATAAACCACCGCCGGTTGACTCATCTGTCATAGCGAGAGGACATATTAAATCACTCCGAGAATTCAAGAAAATTGGCTTTATTGACCTATCTGATGGAAGTACTCATAGAAATTTGAGTGTTGTGCTAAAAAACCTGGGTAGTTTGGTTTCAGACCTATCTTTGAAAGTTGGCCAAAGCATTGAAGTAAAAGGTACCTGGATTGAGTCAAAAGGTGCTCAAGATTATGAAGTTCTTTTCAAGCCTGATAACGCTGAGCATACGATAAGAGTTATTGGGGATGTTGAGGAGCTGTATCCTATTCAGAAGAAGTCACTGACTTATCAGTTTTTAAGAACACAACCTACTCTTAGACACCGTACGTCTTCATTGGCATCAGTTTTGAGATTTAGATCTCTACTCGAAAGCAAGCTTGTGCTGTTTTATAACAATAACGAGTTTATAAAAGTAAGCCCTCCATTAATCACTAGCTCTGACTGTGAAGGTGCAGGTGAGCAATTTGTCGTTAATCATTTGAACGAGGACCCAAAAGGCCCAGGATTTTTTGAAAAACCATCATATCTCACTGTTTCCACACAATTGCACCTAGAAGTACTTGCTTTATCATTTAACAGGGTTTGGACTTTAACTCCCTGTTTCAGGGCTGAAAATTCTAACACTAATCGTCATTTGAGTGAATTCTGGATGCTAGAAGCTGAAGTATGCTATGTTGACAAAATTGAACAACTAACTGACTTAGTCGAAAATATGCTTAGATCAGTTGTAAGTGAATTACTGCAAGGTAAAAATAAAACTATAGAAGTTGGGGGAATGAATGATTTGATAGAATCAAGGTTCAAAGAAGAGGAGGCTCAAAAAATCAGAAATAGATGGGAAGCATTGGCTTCTTCTGAAAGATGGCCCTCAATCACATATTCCAAAGCTATAGATATAATTAATTATTCTGGTAATGATAAAGTAACTTGGGGAGATTCTTTACTGACAGAGCACGAAAAATGGCTAGCAGGGGAGTATTTCAAGGGTCCCATTTTCATTACAGATTATCCATCCGCTCAGAAGCCATTTTACATGCCAAATTCTGACAATTATAATCCAGAAAAGCCAACAGTTGCATGCTTTGATTTAATATTCCCTGAAATCGGAGAGCTAGTTGGTGGGTCTTTGAGAGAACATGATTATGACAAACTAGTTCAGGAGATGCAAAAAAGAGGTATGAAAATAGATGAAATGCAATGGTATCTTTCAACTAGACTTAATGGATCTGTCCCTCATGGAGGATTTGGAATGGGATTCGAACGATTAGTATCTTATTTGGCGGCCATTGATAATATAAAGGATGTTATTCCTTTCCCTAGAGCTCCAGGATCATGTCAATGTTAGAGTACATATCTTGTAAATAGCAGCAAAAAAATGTTTACATAAGCGCTTATTAAGTACCGAAAACTAAACCTGAAAAAAATTAAGTCGACGATCTAGCAAGAATCTTTATTAGAAGGGTATCGGATTACTGAGGTCATATAATACTATAATTCAAAACTTTCAGAAATAATGGATCAGTTGAACGTTAAGGAACAACAGGAGTTCCAACAAGTTGTTGAACAAAAGCAAATGAAGGATTTCATGAGATTATACTCCAATTTGGTCTCAAGATGTTTCGATGATTGTGTCAATGATTTCACTTCAGCAAACTTAACCACCAAGGAAAGCACCTGTATTCTGAAATGTTCAGAGAAATTTTTGAAACACAGCGAGAGAGTTGGTCAAAGATTCCAAGAACAAAAGTAAGTAATGACTTTTTTGCCACATTGAAAAATTACAATACTAACCCAATCATTAGTGCCTTATTGATGCAAAACATGCAAAAACGTTAAGATGGTAGAAATATTGAAACTAAAGCAGTAACACTGTCCTGAGAAGATACGATTCAGGACGGTCAAAGATCCACCTATTTTGGTATAGAAATCTTTGTCATGAATTTTACTTGTATACGAAAATTTCCTCCATTCCACGGGTAAAACGAGCTTATTCTACTACCCAATTGTACATATATTGTCTTAAATATACTTTCATATCTCAGTATTGAAGTCATATTGTAATTATTTCCTAGAAGTTAGAAGTAGTAATAGTATGTAGTTGTAGTTACACAAAGGTGGGCCTTCATTATCTTCTCAAAAATGAAGTTGTCGATATATCATGTTATTAAAGTTAGTAGCAACATGTCTGCAGATGCAACAAACAAGGAACTAACACTACTATTGGTAGCATCTGCTATTAACCACAGTGTAAAAAAAGCCGACAACTCTTTCAAAGATGGAATAGTTAATGTGGAAATAACTGACTTTTTAAGTAACCTAAACAATTTAAGACATACCTATAAAAACAAATTCAAACTCAATAACAACTTAGACCAGGATATAGGACTTCAACTTTTGACTTCTTTGGTTACCCAAAACATATTATCTGAAATTATAAGTATATCGGAAAACAAAATCAGCATTAATTCCAAGTATGAAAAGTATGAAAGCATTCTTAGTAACATAGTGATAACTTCCATTGTCAGATATTCCAAATTTTTGGTGAAGCAGATTAATGACCTTAGTATTATTCATGGTACAGAGATAACTAGAAGGGATGCCTATGAGGATACACCGGAAGCATCTAAAAAGGCAGATCTTGAATTAGCGGAGACTGAAACTAATGCTGCGGCAGATAATGATGTTGAAATGGAAGGTTCGAAGGAAACTGACGAAACGAATAATGAAGAGAAGGCAATTTCTGCCGACGAGGAAATAGAACAGGAACAAGGAGAGGAAGATGATAAGGAAGGACCTATAAAGACCGCCGAGGAGGCTTCTGCGGTTGACCATAAAGCAGTGGACGAGTCAGAAGATAAACTTCTAGAAGATGAAGAACTGGAAGAGGAAAAGCAACAAGTTGTAAGTGATGCAATTCTAAAAACGAAGGCTGAGTCGAGTGAACCTGAAGAAGAAGTTGAATCTCCTGAAGATGCTTCTAAGCAGAATGACGACTCGGAACTCAATTCAGTCAAGGATGATAGCGAGAAAGAACTAGATGAAGACTCAAAATTCCATGATGCTACATCAAATCTCAAGAATCAAGTGCCCACGGAATCAATAGAATCTGGCGAAGAAGTAGACAAGTCCAACGATGACTCAAATGCGTTTACTCCACCAGTATCTCGTTCGGCAAAGCGGTCACTTTCTCCATCATTACCTTCCACACAGCACAAGCGCTTCCAACACATCGCTGTAAACTTACTCAACAGCATCCAAGAGCATAGATTTTCATCACCTTTTTTGCAAGCTGTTAATAAAAAAGAGGCCCCAGATTATTACGATCTCATTTATGAACCTAAAGATCTCAAAAATATTTTAAAGTCAGTCAAGCGGAAGCAAGAACCATCTCCCTATAATCTGATAAAGGAACTTAAGAGAGATATCATGCTTATGTTTGCTAACTGTGTCATGTACAACCAGTCAAACGATAATTTAGTAGAGTTGACCATCAGCATGAAGAAGGATGTAAACAATATTTTCAGCTTATTCGAAGAAGCAGAACTGGAGATTAGACAAGCTTAATTCATTTAATAAGACGAATAACACCAATATGTATCAATAGTTATAAAAATGCTATATCTTAGACTACTTATAATTAGCAACTAATCTTAGCTTCTGTACAGACCAATATGCGCTAACATTTTTCAAGATTTTTCGTAACTGTATAATACGTTTAATCACGTCCGTCAAAGTTCATTAAAATAGTCAACTATTAAGTCTATTAAATCATTTGTACGGTCGTATAAGGGTCTAATGATGTCTTGTCTTGAAAAGCAGACATCTTTTGCTGTTGACTATGCTCCATCTCAAATAACAAAATGGAGATCAAAGAGGACTGGATTACAAGTAACATACATTGAACAGTCATCACCAATTGTAAATGGGTACTTTGCGGTTGCAACTGAGATTCCAGATAATTCTGGATGTCCACATACCCTAGAGCACTTGATTTTTATGGGAAGTAAGAAATATCCTTATAAAGGTTTACTTGATAGTTTGGGAAATCGTTTTTTTTCAAGCACGAACGCTTGGACAGCAGTAGATCAGACTGTGTACACTTTGACAACAGCTGGTTGGGAAGGTTTCAAGACCCTTTTGCCCATTTATTTGGATCATTTGTTCCATCCAACTATTACCGATGAAGCTTGTTTAACAGAGGTTTATCACATCGATGGCGAAGGACAAGAGAAGGGTGTAGTGTTTAGTGAAATGCAAGGAATTGAAAGTCAGTCGTCATTCATAACATATATGGCTATGCAAAATTTGCTATATGCTCCAGATTCCGGATATTCGTCAGAAACTGGTGGACTCATGTCAGAATTACGCCACTTAACTCATGATCAAATTAGAGAATTTCATAGATCATTATACAGACCAAACAATTTGTGCTTAATTATAACTGGAACTGCAAAAGAAGATGAACTCTTAGAAATCGTTAATGAGTTTGACAAGGAATTGCCAAGTTTGTCTACAACACCTCAAAAGAGGCCTTTTGTGGATTCAAAGCCAGATTTGCCTTTAACAGAAACAATTGTCAAAGAAGTTGAATTTCCTGACAACGATGAATCATTCGGTGAAATAATGATCTCTTGGATAGGACCTAAGGCTGATAATGTTTTGGATAACGTAGCTTTAGACATTTTGGGTTCTTATTTTACTGATAGTGCAATTTCATTACTTAACAAACATTTGGTTGAAATAGAAAATCCTTTAGCTACTGAAACAGATTTCTACACTGATGACTACTTGAGAACTACTTTCAACCTCTCTATTGGAGGTGTACCCACTAAGAAATTACATGAAGTCGATGAAAAAGTTAGAGAATTGATCAAGAGTCAACTTGAACCCGGTGTCATTGATATAAAGTACATGAAACAGATAATTCTTCAGCAAAAGTTGAAGTTCATTTTCAATACTGAAAAGTCCTCTACGATTCTTGCTAATATTTCCATTAGTGAGTTTATCTATGGTAACCCAGATGGCTCCGATTTAAGTAAATGGACTAAAGACTTGAGAGAACATGATGAATTGTTACAATGGTCATCTGACGATTGGAGCTCATTCATTGACAGAATGCTCATTCATAACAAATCTGCCACTATTCTTGGAAAGCCGTCAGCTCTGATGAATGAACTACTTGAAGCTCAGAATAAAGAGGTGCTTGCTAAAATCAAAGAAAAGTATGGTCCTACTGGATTAAAAAAGTTGGAAGAGAACTTAAAGCTTGCACAGGAAAAGAATGATACTCCTATTCCTGATAAGTTGCTCACACAGTTCGGAAAGCCAGACCCTTCGAAGATTGATTTCATTAAAACAGAATCATATAAGGCAGCAGCAAATGGTATTGAAGGAAACTATGTTGCAAATAATGACATTTCAAAGAAGTTGAAGGATGACACTCCAGAGAATTTCCCATTGTTCTTCCACTTTGAAGATTTCAAATCTCAGTTTACTACCATCAGTATTGTTTTGTCATCGAAAACTGTTGAACCAAGGTTGTTGAAGTATATGTCTGTCATTGAAGAAATTTTCACTCTTCCATTAAAATTACCAAATGGTCAGTATGTACCATACGAAGATGTAATCTCTCAAATGAAAGAAGATGTATTGGAATTCCAATTAGACAATGGATATGAAAATCTGTTCTTGGAGTTAATTAGCACACGTATGAAATTTGAGTCAAAGAATTACTCCAAAGCTATAAATTGGCTTTTAAACGTTATGAAATATTCTTATTTCGAAGAATCAAGAGTAAAAGTTATTATCGAAAAAATCGTTAACTCTTTGTCAGAAAAGAAAAGAAACGAGGAATTAATGATGTATTCTGCCCATCATAGATATTTATTCAGTGATTCGTCAATCATGAAGGCGCAAGATGCTTTGAATACTGAAGATTTCTATAAGGAATTATTGAATAAGATTAATGAGGGTAAATTTAAAGAAATTGAAAATGATTTGATAACATTCAGAGACACTTTGTTTGATGTCAATAACTTCAAAATATTTGTTATGGGTAACTTGGATGCTCTTGATGGTCCAGTATCTTCTTGGACCGATTTTGCTACCAAATTCGGTGACTCTAATCATAAAATTATAAAATCGTTTAAAGAAATTCCTCATACTTATCAATACAGATCCGAGTTAGGTAACAAATGTTCAAAGGACGCAGTCATTGTTACTGTCCCAGGTGCGGAATCAAGTCATTTGGTATCAACAACCTTAATTCCTACTGATTATTTAAACGATGATATTTTCGGAATTGCTTTAGCTAGTCAAATCCTCACAGCTGTCGAGGGGCCATTCTGGAGAGGAATAAGAGGTACCGGTTTAGCTTACGGCACGTCTATTCGTAGAAATATTGAAACTGGTTACTTGTCATATATTGTATACAGCAGTCCTAACGTTGAAGGTGCATGGGCTGCTTCAAAGAAAATTGTTGAAGATTTCTGTGATGGAAAGGTTGAAATTGACCAAATTAGCATTGAAAATTCAATTTCATCAATTGTGAACGAATTGACATCCGAAGAATCCAATAAATATGATGCTGCAGTCAACAAAATTTTAGATGACTTATTCAAGAACAGAGGGCCAAACTATAAGGCTTTCTTTTTGAATAAATTGAATCAGATTACTGCTGATCAAATTAAAGAAATAATGATAAAATACTTCAGACCTTTGTTTGATGCAGAAAAGTCTATAGTATTTGCCAGTATTCCTCCTGCAAAAGCTGATGGATTACAAGAGTTCTTCAAGAAGAATTCTTATGATATAACAGTGGATCATATTAACGCTGAAGTTAAGAGACTTGACTCAGAGGATGAGTTCGATTCTGAAGAGGAGGAGACAGAATCCGAAGATGAATAACCGTGCTTTTAGTATATTGCATATTGTTAGATATATATTTATAGACTTAGTTTATTAGATAGATAGATATCAATAATTGTATTATCGATGGCATTTATATACAGTCCCAAACATTGCCACTGTTAAAGAGATCTTTTTTGATGGCAACAAAAGTTTACAATACAATACAGAAGCAATGAGCTTTGAGTTCAATTTTGATGTGGAAGTAGGAGGGAACTTACCGCCATACTCTGACAAGGTAATCCTTCCACAAAGAGTGTTATCAGAGATATTGGATAGATACCGAGATACAAGTTTACCGCACCCATTACTTTTCAAGATAAGCAATGTGGAAAATAACAAAAGTTCATTCATAGGTGTACATGAGTTCTCCTCTCCTAGAGAAGATTTATGTGTCTTACCAGAGCTGATATCAGATAAGCTAGGAACACCTCTGAATGTTACTCTTGTTTTAAAAGACGATGTACCAAGGGCAACATTTTTAAGATTAAAGCCATTGCAATTTTATTCAGATCAAAATTGGAAATACTTTTTAGAGAACAAGTTAAATAATTTCTACACCGTTTTAACAAAAGGGGAAACTCTTACAATATTAGACAAATCATTGAGATATGAGTTCATTATAGATGACCTCAATGAAAATGTTGCTTGCATAATAGACACAGATATAGTTCTAGATATTGTACCATTGGATGATTCGATGGCACATCAACAGTTACAGTTCAGTAAAAATATAGAAGCATTTGAGAACATTGTTGATTTGGAGGGAGAGGCAGAGGTAAACAATATTAAACCTTTTTTGAAACAACAATATGTACCTGTCATCTTTAAATTGGATTTGACACCTTTTTCCCAACAGCATATTTATATTACGTTAGAAGATAGCAGTTCAGCTTACTTAGATGCAATGGTGAACATTGATTTGGTAGCGGGTTTAGATAAACTTGTGAGTCTTGAGAATTTCAGGTGGACGACAATGGATCAAGATTTTATCATTCAAGATAACTTAGATAAAAGAGTTGAAAGTCCAAAGAAGGTGATCAATATTGATCTTAATGATGAAGAAATTCGAAGAAAGTTGGACACAAACGCTGGATCTGATAATGAGATAGACAATAAGTGGCTTTATTTGATCGCATTTACGTGGGACAAAGAAGCTAACGTCAAGATAAATGTAGTGGAGACCCCGCCTAATAATGAGTTTGTTTCTTTAGATTCTTCTCATGGGCTTGAAATATGTTCAAACTGTGGAACTAGCATACCTGGTGATAAGTTGATATTGCATGAAGCATTTTGTTTGAGAAATAACATCAAATGTTCTTGTGGAGAAGTCTTTCTCAAAGAGATCCCAACAACCCATTGGCACTGTGAAAAATGCCCGAAACATGGTAACTCTGAGGTAATGAAATTTAAGCATTTGAAGCTAGAACATGAAACCTTCAGATGCTCACAATGTGACCTTGACAAGGATTTTTCTTCCTTTGTTGAATTAGTTTCCACCCACAAGGCTACTGTGTGTCCAGGAAAGCTCCATGAATGCAGGTTCTGCCATTTGATCGTTCCACAAGAAGAGGCTTCATACGAAGATAAGTATAGCAATGTGACTCACCACGAAAATTATTGCGGAAACAAAACTATCGAATGCTACAAATGTGGTAAAATACTTCGTTCTAAAGATCTTTCGACTCATTTGAAGCTTCATGAATTGGACAAGGTTGAATTTAACAGGGTCAACAAGATATTTTTCAATAAGTGCAGCAATCAGAATTGCACGAATTCCCTCGATGACACCCCAAATAATGACTTGAAACTCTGTGACATTTGCTTCGGTCCTCTATATGTCTCCCAGAATGATCCTAAGTACATAAAGCTACAATCACGAATTGAACGTCGCTACATGTTGCAATTATCAAAAGGTTGCAACAACCAATGGTGCTCGAATATCTACTGTCTCACGGGAAATAGTCATTCGGCCGAAATCAGTGGTAAATCTATGAAAGACTTGCTTTCGTTGATAAATAACAAGCTAATGACCTTTATCTCAACCCCACCTCTTCCCATTAATGCTAATAGAGAAACCCACGAAAATATGCTCTGGTTTTGTGTTAACGAGTCTATCCTGAATAAGAGTCATTTAGCCTCAATTATTAAGTCCGAGAAGGAGTATGAGGATGAGATAATCTATAAAGCACTCAACGAAGTCTCTACCGAAGATCTGGTAAGAGAATGGCTTGGTGCAAATGCTGTTAAAGTATAGTAACATGTCACACGCATCTACGTCATAACATATGTAATTAATATCTATATATATATGAACCGAGGCGAGCCGCTCTTGCTTGTTTTCTTATCTTGTGTTAATATGTTACACAAAATTGGAACTCTTACACACTTTTTGTTAGGATAAGCCCTTCGGCCTACGGGCTCAAAAATCGCATTTATATAACCTTATCGCCACCCTTTTTTTGATAACTACTACTTCTTCTTTTCCTAGACGATTCTCTTATTATCAATATTAATATAATATTGATATAAAAGAATATAACGCTAAAGAAACCACCAAACTCACAGATTTTACCTTTCATTTAACCTTATTTTTAGATTTTGAATAGAACTATACCCCTAGGAATATGTTGTTATCGAGGTCAGTTGCACTCAGTATCCTAGTCTCATTGGGAGTTCAAGGATTAGTCATTCCATCCGCTGAGGATATCATGGAAGTACTTGCTTTGAAGCCAGTTGAAGAAAAAGTTAAAGAGGTCACTAAGGTGGCTGGCTCCACCATTATGAACGTCAAGCTCAACGAAGAGATGGCCCCAATGCTGACTGTCCAAGAGACAAGCGATATTATCCCTAACAGATACATAATTGTTTTGAGGGATGATATTAGCGCCGAAGAGTTCCAGTTCCATCAAGAATGGGTTGCATTGAACCACATTAACTCCTTAGCCGGCTTGCCATCTGATAGCTCATTTTACTTGTCAACAGCCGACTTTAAGGCCGAAGGCGGTATTGTGGATTCCTTCGAAATTGGCTCTCTTTTGAAGGGTTACTATGGTTACTTCTTGGACAGTACCATTGACTTGATCAGAAAGAACCCATTGGTTAAGCTTGTTGAGAAGGACTCTATTGTTCGTGCTAGTGAATTTAATATTCAAAAGGGTGCACCATGGGGTTTAGCAAGAGTTTCTCACAGACAACCATTGAGCTTGAACTCTTTCAACCAATACTTGTATGACACTGAAGGTGGTGAAGGTGTTACATCTTACGTTATTGACACTGGTATCAATGTTGGTCATAGTGAATTTGGTGGAAGAGCAGCTTGGGGTAAGACTGTTCCTCAAGGAGATTCTGACTCTGATGGAAACGGTCACGGTACTCATTGTGCTGGTACAATTGCTTCCAAAGCTTACGGTATTGCCAAGAAGGCCAATGTCGTTGCCGTTAAGGTATTGAGATCCAACGGTTCAGGATCCATGTCTGATGTTGTTAAGGGTGTTGAATTTGCCGCTACTTCACACCAAAATGATGTTAAGATCGGAAAGAAGGGATTCAAGGGTTCTACTGCTAACATGTCTTTAGGTGGTGGTAAATCCCCAGCTTTGGACTTGGCTGTCAACGCTGCTGTTAAGGCCGGTATTCACTTTGCCGTTGCTGCAGGTAACGAGAACCAGGATGCATGTAACACCTCTCCAGCATCTGCTGAAAATGCAATCACTGTTGGTGCTTCTACTATCTCTGATGCCAGAGCTTACTTCTCTAACTACGGTAAGTGTGTTGATATTTTCGCCCCAGGTTTGAATATCTTATCTACCTACATTGGTTCTGACTCTGCTACCGCAACCTTATCTGGTACTTCCATGGCATCTCCACATATTGCTGGTTTGTTGAGTTACTATCTCTCCTTACAACCAGGCTCAGATTCTGAATTCTTTGTCTCTGAAAAGGGTGTCTCTCCAGCACAATTAAAGAAGAACTTGATTAAGTACGGTTCTAGAGGTATTTTGTCAGATATTCCAAGTGATGGAACTCCAAACATTTTGGCATTTAATGGTGCTGGTAGAAACTTGACCGATTTCTGGGCAAGTTCATCTGAAGCTGCTGCTAATGACGCTAAAGACTCCAAGAAATTCGACGAATCAAAGGTCCTTGAAAAGCTCGAAGGTATTCTTGCTGCAGCTGATAAGCAGATATTGAACGATGCTAAGGAGCTCGTTGAGAAAGCTTACACTGCTCTTATCTAGGAGTTTAGATTTATCATCTAAATATTAAATCTTTTGTCTTTTATTTCTATAGTTATGATTTCTTTAGTTTTGCCTATTATTACGATCTTTCAGTAGCTTATACTTTACATGGTTCTGTTTACTCATCTTACCTTATGTCATACTACAATATGAATGATGTTTTCGCTAATCATTAATGTCTGGTGACTCGCTTCGTGGTTTATATGCAGGGTGATTTATCGACTGCTGGTGGCGGTAAATAGAAGTTTGTCAGATAGATATGGATTTCTAATACTGATTATCAGTGATATTAATTTCAGCAGAGCTATAATTCTTTAAGGTGTATCAAAAGTATAGTTAAAATTCAGAATGTCAACTCCAGCCAAGAGAAGGCTAATGCGTGATTTTAAACGGATGCAGCAGGATGCTCCTAGTGGTGTGTCAGCATCACCGTTACCAGATAATGTGATGACATGGAATGCCGTAATTATAGGACCAGCAGAAACTCCATTTGAGGACGGAACATTTCGTTTAGTTCTCCAATTTGATGAACAATATCCCAACAAACCACCTACTGTAAAATTTATCAGTGAGATGTTCCATCCAAACGTTTATGGACTGGGAGAACTATGCTTGGATATCTTACAGAATAGGTGGTCACCAACATATGATGTGTCTAGTATCTTGACATCTATCCAGTCTTTGTTAAATGACCCAAATATCAGTTCTCCAGCCAATGTGGAGGCAGCAAACTTGTTTAAGGATCACAGATCGCAATACATTAAGAGAGTGAGGGAAGCAGTGGAAAAAAGTTGGGTGGAAGATGATGAAGATGAAGATGAGGATGATGATGAAGATCTTGATGAAGCAGATTGAATCGATTAGGACGGTTGTTAATGAACGTTTGCATAATGTTGTAATATCCATCTTATTCGGCAGAATAGAGTTTAGATGGACATTCACCTTATTGAAATATATATGACTACTTAAAATATTAGCATGTATTTTCTGCACTTGAACTAGATTAAGCAGTATGTTATTAAAAATATTTATGTACTATTTACAGTTATTTGAGCCATAAGTAATACCATTTCCGTTTGTTGGCTCTTTTCTTTTCCTCTAATTTGGCAATAGCATCGGCAATTTCTTCTTCTTTTATTCTTCTGATTCTATCTAATTCATAGGCATCTTCTATCTTGATTTCAGAAGGTTTTCCATCCTCTCCAATATTTTTGTCTCTATATACGGCAAACATAAAAATGAACACAGATAAGTATATGAAAAATTTAGTGACACCGTCAAGAGATTTTGTATCAAATTGCTCTTTACGTACGGGTGTCTCTGCCAAATTCACTGGTGTGTTTATTTTTGAGATGATAGTGTGATTGTTTGGATTAGTTGTCTTTAATTTTGAAGAAGGATCGAATGGTAGATCATATGGAGCACTGTTATCTTTCCAGTTATCAAACTTCTCACGTACCCCCCAATTACCATATGCAACATAATATCCCAATTTCTTGGAGTTAGTGTCCAACTTATGCCATTTCTTATCATATTTGTCTTGTAACTCTTTTAAAATCTGTCCTTGATGCAATAAATTTAAATCTCCAAACATTTCGGGATTCTGGAAAATAGGTGCACTATCAATGGGTTGTGTGGCTTCATCAGATGAAGAATTAGAGAACATCAGTCCCATATCTTTTATAGATTGAGCCATTACCTTTCTGGCTTCTTCTTGTTTTATGGCCTCTTGTTTCTCTTTATTTTGTTCGGAATGGCCCTCAGGAAAGGCACTAAAATACCTGGTAAAGGCGTGAGTCCTCCGAGTAGCCAAGCCTGGCAATACTCTAGATAGTATAAGAGACATTTTTATGCTATTTACTATAGTTTATTTGGCTAAAATAATGAATTGGGCTTTCTCAAGTTTTAATCAAATACTACAATAGCTGAAAAAAAATTTATAAGAAAAGTGATTGTGAAATCGAATAAACTACAATACCCAACTATAAAATCAAATCTATAAGTCCGTAATCGTTTAATTTACATAATCCTATTCATTAGTCTTCCCATAGCTATCATGGGAGCACATACTGCTTTTACCATCATACAAAGTGAGTCTATAAGTAAACTCAACTCATAGAGTAAAAACATAAATATAAATAATTCAATGACAATAACCGCAGTTTGCAAGCTAGGGAATGTCTTTCCAACTATATCAATGGGAGTTAATATTATCTCCATAATCCTTATGCTTCTTAACAACTTTGCAAAACTCGACACGAGATCCTTAGAGCCATTCATCTGAGAGGAGTTCCAAAATCCATTAGATGGTGGTATCCTTTCTAGTTGCTTGGTTGCAGGATTGTAATATAGTTCCTCATCAATAAGCAGGTCATCATCATCATCAAGCTCTATTATAAACTCTTGAGAAGAATTATCTACTTGAGAAATCTGTGAGATTTGTTGAATATTGCCACCTTGTTGTTCCATAAACTCTTCGTACTCTTCTTCATTAAATACGGAAGATAATGGTTTGTTCCAATTACTTGAAACTAGTACGTAGTTCTTCTTCAAGTTTTTTAAAGTGTTCATGGGCTTTGATTTTCCTCTTTGTTTCATCTGCAGCGTTGAGTTTGACTTCTTTATTGGAATAGAGAATAGCTTTTTCTTTTGGTTTCCGTTTGGTACAGTGACTAGTGCCCTTTCCTTGACTTTTGGTTCTGTTTCTTGCTCTTGTTCTGGCTCTGGGGTTCCTTCTTGAGCTGGCTTAACATTAACTGGCTCATATGCTAACCATGACAACATGTAATTCCACACTGGATGAAACTTCTCGTTTGGTCCATATGTAATTTCATTAGAACCCTCCGGCGCTAACTCCTCTACAGATTGAGATTCATTGACAGGTTCTTCTTCAGGCTCAGGTTGGGGTACCTCTTCAGCTTCTTCCTCTTCTTCAACTTGCTCTTGTTCTTCAATTGCATCTTGACGGGCCTTTTTCTTGGAATCGCCTCTTAACTTCTTAATCCATGTCCTTGCCAGCTTTTTATTCTTCTTGATTTGCTTCGCTTCTTCTTCTGTAACATAAATATTTTCAGATTCACTAGGAGCTCGAGGTTCTACCTTTCTCGGTTTTGGCTGTTTCTGAGGAGTACCTATATTGTCGTAATAATCATAGTTCTCAATTTGTGGCCCCTTTGCTTTGAAAACACCAACTGCCTTCTTGAGCTTCTTCTGTTCAGGTGGAGCTTGAAACACAAATTCCATAGGGTTATATCTGGCAGTATCTTCTTCTTTGTCCTGAAATACGTCTCGAAATGTCTTATGAGTGTACATTTTAGGCTTGTAAGGTGAATTATCGTATCGTTCCTTTTGCTGGATGTAATATCCATCATACTTTTTCTGGGGCTTTTCAAATCGTTGTTTATTTGCAACGTATGGTGACCTAGGTGTCACTCTGTATGGCCGATAAGCTGCGTTACGAAGAACATTTAACTGTGCAGGGGTGATTTCTTGTTCCAAATAGTCTGGATCATATTCTTCTTCACTTTGTATCGTTTCTGCTAATGTCCCAATGTCTGAGTTGGCATGTGATGCCCTCATGGACTTCGTATCAAAGGGGACATTCTCTTCTGCAACCATATTATCTTGAATCACATCTGCACTTCTGGGCACTCTTGAGTTTATATCTTTATCTTCGTCATCTTCCTTACCAGCACTGGCGCTCCATGTACCAATCAAATACCCCCTTTGTGGCTCTTCAGGGGACGAATTGGTTTGACGAAATCGCTGCTTGAAGCGAGGCTGCGGGCTCCTTTGTTGATCAAGGTATCTTGTAGTATAGTATCCGTTACCACCAACATTCATGTTGGTATAAAACTATCCTCAACAATGAATGAATAACTAGACGACGATGTAAGCCTGTTCTAACCAATCGATTTCTGCAAACTAGCCTTGATATATTATTGTTTAGACATGGCTGGCTATCTAAAATCATTTCGTATCCTGTATATAGTCCATTTTTTGGTGATTCAGACCTTGATCGGCCCGGATACTATGTATGGGGTACTGCTATACTAGATACGGCTAAAGAGATCAAGATCAATTAACATCAAAAGCAGTTAAATATGTCTTTGTCAAAGTTATCTTTTAGATACACCCTGACTAGACAAATTGGTCAAGTCAGAGAATCATTTAGGTTCTTTTCGACAAGAAAAAATGGCCTATCGTTTGCGTTCCAGGAAGATGAAGATATGAGTAAAGTCCACCAGGAAGAGATATCTAAGCATTTGAAGAGCTTGAAAGCGTATCCCTCATACTCCAGCATCCTAAATCCGCAGCATTTTTACCAGAATCAAGTTTTAGTGGAATATCTGCAGAAACAACCACATCCTGTGTCGCTCAGGCAGCTAGCTGGGTATGGTAAAACTCTAACTAAGCAAAAAATATTGACTAGCGCTAATTTTGTACGATTAGAACTCCCCATAAGGTTTGCTATTAGGATTCGTGATCTTCAGACCTTGCCATTTGGAGTTGTTAACAATGTTCATTTAGCTAAAATTTACGAGAGTTACTATCATCTGTTCAATGCGTTTAGAAAAATTCCAACTATACGAACACTTGACGATAATCAGAGATTCTGTAATACATTATCTCAGATGCTTGATGATCATGTATTTAATCTTTCAAATTTGATGATGGGTGCATTGGAGGTATCCATTTTCACTGATGTGTCCCAAGATGAGTTGGATCAGTTTATGTCTTCTATACTCAGATCTAGAATCAGTAGAAGAGTCATTGTTGAGGAGCATTTATCATTAACTGAAAACTACCATACGTCTCCTTATTCTGAAAAGCCACCTGACTTCATTGGGGAAATATTTCATCAGTGTGTTGTGACAGAGCATCTTAAGACTGTTACGGGATTAATTGAAGACACTATGTTAGATATTTTCCCTAATAAAGAGAATATGCCTGATTTAGAGATAGAAGGCGACTTGAATGCAACATGCCCTTTCTTAGTACCCCACTTACACTACTTACTTGGCGAAGTTTTGAGAAACTCAATTGAAGCCACTATCAAGACCCATGGTAGTGATCCTTCTAAAAAGTTGCCTCCTATAAAAGTAGCAATAGTGGACTCATATAGAGAGATATTATTTAAGATCTCTGACCAAGGTGGCGGTATTCCTAAGGAAGAATTGAAAAATATATGGTCATTCCGCAAGACACCAACTTTGGCTAAACAATACTTATCAAACTTCCATGCACTTCCTGGCTTATCTGTTCTTCCTGATCCTATAGACCAGACATCTTGCGCTGTTTCTACACAAGGAAGTAGCACTGTGGCCCAAGGCTCGTCAGTCCGAACCAAAAAGTCTACATTAGAAACTTTAATCAATAGGCCCCACGAGTATAAACTAGGATTGGGATTACCAATGTGCAAAGTATACGCAGATTACTGGAATGGAGACCTTCTGATAAATTCCTTAGAGGGCTATGGTTCTGATACCTGTCTCCGTCTTACAAAACTCGGATACCACTCAAATATGATTCAATTGGATAGAGCGTAAACTGACAAAATTATATAGACATTGTAAGGCTTCGCGAAGTGAATATATGATAATAACGGTTTCCAGGATTAATGTAAACGCCCAAAACAACATATGGATCAACAATGTCTAATCACAATCGAAATGTATCAATATCGTCGTTGATAGATTCAGTGACAGACAACAAGTCCAATGCTTCAACAGGAAATGAAGCTACTTCTGGTGAAATGGAATCTTCAGCATCAGTACCATTGCAAACATATGTTTCTAAGTTTCAAACATCGGTTAACATATCACCTTCGCCTCCGGTAAGAAAGAGTAATCCGACTATCATAGATGGTGATGAATCCACGAATGGAACGTCAGTTGCCGGTGGAAAATCTCTGAGTGTGACACATGTTGACGTCGGTCTTCCAGGACTAGGACCGCCAAGAAGAAGAAATAACAGCAAAACCACTGCCAATACTACAAAAGTGACTACAGGTAGAACCAAGAAGGCACCTGCTGTCAAGCCTGCCACCGGTCTCCCATTTTTGGCACCAAAACCCGTTCAAGTTGACTCAGCGTCACTGCCATCATCAACTTTAAATCAGCCTACAATTGGAGCCTCGTCTTCTTTCGTTGCAAGTGATCATATCAAGAAGTTTCAGACAAGCTTCCAAATTGCATCTTCTGACTCTAAACTCACACCACAAGATCAAAGCAAAACGTCTATAAATTCCATTATTAATTCTGATGATGGTCCAGAGATTTCATCTGTGGAGTCAACCCCAATGGTAGAATCAACTAAGAAAGGACAAACAAAAAGAACTAAGGATGACTCGAATGCTCCAAAGAAGAGGAAAAAAGCCAGTGTGAAAGGCGCAACTGGTTCAAATGATGCTGGATCTGAAAAGGAGAAATCTCCAGCAGTTACGGGTGATAAGAGCGACGCCAAAAAAAAGAAAACGACAAAGCCTAAGACTACAGAAGCTAAAGGAGTTGCAAAGAAACAACCTAAGAGTAAAAAGAAATCTCCTGAAGCAACCAATAATTCATTTACGACATCATTGACAACTTCATTGTCGGATGATTCCAATAAGGTTTTCCCTACTATCACAGCCGAAAGGGCACCAAATCCACCAAGTAAATCTGAAGGAAAGTTGACTGTTCCCTCTGTAATTAAAATAGAAAGACCTTCCCAAGGATCTAAACAAGGGCTTCAAAACCTTCTAAATTCTGATACAAAATCAGAAGATGTTGCTACAAGTAAAGCTGAAATAGACAGTATTAATAACGTTGTTAAGACGGAAAATGAGAAAGATGTTGAAAAGGACAAAGAGAAAGAAAAGGAGAAGGAAAGAGAAAAGGAGAAAGAAAAGGAAAAGGAGAAAGAGAAAGAGAAACCACCGCCAATTATTGCATTGAATGTCCCGTTACTCGATCCCAAAGATCCTTTACCAGGACAATCAGAAGTTATTGTCAATGTATTAAAACTAGCCGAGGATAAATATGGCTGGTCCGTCATTCATCCCAATGCCAAATCTGCAATTGATATTATGGATGATATGATCGACGAAGACGAAGATGGTGTGGATGACGATGACGATGATGAGCTCATAGTTGATGAGGAAAAGACCACTAAAAGAAAGAAGGATGAGGAAGAATTGACAGAAGAACAACTTGTTCATATGCATGAAGTTAAAATGAACAGAAAAGTCGGTAAATATGATTATGAAGATCCGTTTATTGATGATAACGAATTACAGATGGAAGAAGAAATCGCCTCTACAAAAGAAGGATTTTTCGTCTATTGGGGTCCTTTGGTTGATGACAGAAATTTAAATAATACATCAAAGAAAGGAACCTCTAAATCAAAGAAGTATTAGTTTGTACATTAGATTAAACTTACGTAATTCATCATACATTTTATAAATGTGATACAGAAATTGTATACTTGATCCTGTTTCTAAATTGAAATTCTATCAAGAGCTATTTCCAATATTCCAGCAGCGTTATATTCAAAAGCTGTAGCTTCATTTGCTTGTTCCAATTCAGCCTTTATCAGTGAGACACGTGCTGTTGCCTTCGCAATCAACTTAGAAAGCTTATCCTCTTCTTTGACAGCTATAATATCTTTCTTAGCCACTACTAGGAAATTCAAGTAAGCAGACAAAATCAGAAACTTATTAGGATTGATATGAGTTTTCTTTCCAGAGCCATTGGTATCATCCTCATTTGTTGAAGTCTCGAAAGTCAAGTCAATCGTTGAATCGATCAAATTCAACAAGTCGGAATAGTTTTCCGCAGTCAAGTTTATGTAATTTTTACCTACTTTACTTGAAGTGGACCCAGATCCCAACTCAATAGCTGATAGATCAAGGTCATTTACCTTTTCCTTTGTAATCAACAGTTTCAAAATTCCTATCAAATCTGCCTTGATGATATCAAAGGGGCAGTTCTCTAAAGAATCAATTATGAAAGAATACGATATGTCTTCTGGTGATAACGCAAGAACCTTTGTCAACAAAGTCAAGGCACTATACCTAAATTTTGAAGGGGGTGGTATGTGAGCACAAGAAGATAATATTAAATGAAAATACACTGATAATAACACTTTCGGTATAGAAGCGATTTCAAGCTCTACCTTCTTATTATTTATAGATGCCTGGTGAAGGGCATACCAGGACCAATAAATAGCAATATCTTGTAAGCTTCTCAGTTCAAAAGTTTGTTGAACCGTACCAGGAATTAATGCTCTCAATAAAAATGCAAGCGCATCTTTGAAACTTAGGTCAACCATGTCAAAAGATCTACTTCCTGATATTTCATAAGTGTAAAATATTAAGCAACCTGGTATAGAATTTTTGATCTCTTTGGCCTCACTGTCAACGACGGAAGAAGCTATATTCTTTTGATAGTCTATGACAACTTTTTCGAAAAGTTCTGAACTCAACTGGTCGTCAGTCTTAGACTTATAGTCTAATGAATGAAGTATGACATGAGCATCTATAATGAAGTCTTTAAAGATCTTTGATAAAGGAATATCAAAAGAATAAGCCAATTCCAAAAATCTGTTTACAACAGGATACTGAACGGAATATTCATATGTCTCATCCGTTTTTCTTCCAGAAGTTTCCTTGAGTTCTTGAAGATATGTAAGATGATCGGTAGAAAAGCCTTGGAAGTGCAATTTCGAACTCAAGTAGACCGCTTCAGTTAAAAATCCAGTCAAAAGCTTCCTTTGTAAATACTTTTCGTCTTCATCTATCTTTTTCAATTCTTCAACTGTTAAACTCTCATCTACTTTATCAGGCTTAGGTTGACTAATGTAGTTTCTTGCAAAGCTATAAGCTCTCTTTAATATGAAGGACTTATCTCCCAGAAAGTCATGAATATTGTTATAAAGTAAATTGATAAATGAACTAACTGTCATCGCTAAGAATCTTGATGGATAATAAGTCTTTATTCTCTTTACGCAACTGTCGATAAGTTCGAAAATACAATATACCTTGATATCAAAAAACTTTTCCTTAGTTTCTTGGTCATCGGTAGTTAACGTATCATTTATGTTTATGCTGCTGAGAAGTTCACAGCTTTGCAAAAACAACTCCTTAGGATTACCATTCCATGCCAAACACTCAAATATCTTCAAAAGTGTATAAACACATGGGGCACTCCTAATTGAAGCATCAAATTCAAAGTTAGAGTCCACGTAAAGAATTAACAAACTAGGTATATCCCAGCCTATTTCGTAGGTGAGAGTTTTGTTGTTTTTCAAAATCTCTAATAATGCATCCAAGAGCTTTCCCCTTTCTTCATATGTATATTTGGAGGGGTCACTCAAGTGTATATCTAAAAGTGTGCTAAAAGTCAAGTAGTCCTTTGACTCATTGGTGTCATTAGCCGCCGAATTTAAAGCTTCAATGATAGAATCAAGTTTAATAGGTTCAAATGTAGATAGACTTGTCTCTGAAATACTTGAAGTCTCAGAATCAGGCATCTCGTTGCTATAATCAGTTATTTGTTTTAATAGCTATACTTTCTTGCTTTAATTATCATTAAGAAAAATCGAAAAAGAAAATGAGCCTTCTATATACAAAACAGGATGTAATTATCTGTACTAATTAACCAGCCTTATATAAAAGGGATGAAATGTCTATCCTAATACAATCAGAGTCTGATGAGTCTTCTTCATCAAGCACTGTGTCGTTGGATAAATCCAGTGCAGTAATTGAAGAAGAACCAAAAGTGGAGCCCAAGATTCCATTATCTACTTCAGTTATACTTGATTTCTTGCCAGCTACCAAAAAAGAACAACTAAACAAGAATTTAGAGACAGTTGAGACACGGAATGTAGATAAAATTACAATCAGGTTTCAGCCAATAGGTGCAACTCCCAGAATAACTCCAAAAATCTTTAGGATTTCCCCTGATCAGACGGTATCTACCTTGATTAAGTTCTTGGTAAAACGACTCAAGATAAAGAGCAACACGGTATACCTTTACATTCAGAACTCATTTCAGCCAACACCAGATGAGGTAATAAGTGACCTCTATGAACAATTTAAAACGAATAATGAATTAATTGTGAGCTACTGTAAAACAGTAGCATTTGGATAAATAGCTATAATAATAAATTTAAGAACTACAATCAATATATGTTAACACAATATACATTTACAACCACTATAGTCGAAAAAAATAACGGCCAACATATAAATTGGCTCAAGAAGGTATAAACACATACTTGATAGATAAACAAGCCTGCAATGATTACCATCATTTTTCAATTCAGGCGACCAAATTTAAAACAGATTATAAAAAAAGCAAGCGTATAAGATACAAATACAATTGGGTATTCAAACAAAAAAAAACTGTGTTAACGCCATTTTTCGCTCATTCTAGAATGGTATTTTCAATCAGTAGAAAACAAATTCAGCAGAACCAGAGGTAACTGTGACGGTACAACCGTCAGAGCCACTTCCACCGTTGTAAGAACCATCAACGTAAGAACATTCACCAACAACGTTACCACCGTTAGCAGCAACAATCTTAACGCTATAGTTTGGAGCATCATTGTTGTTTGGGTTTGGAATCAAAGACAAGTAAGTGTTACCGTTGGTTTGACCAGCACCGATAACAACTGGAGCCCAGTTACCAACACCGGAACCAGCAGTACCCCAGATACATCCATCTTCAACAGAGACACCAGCATTGTTGACGTAATATTGAGTGGAGGTTTTACCACCTAACCATTCGTAGTAGGTAGCAGAGTTAACAACAGATACTGGAGCAGATGAACCAGCTTCCAATAAGGTTGGGATGTTCATGTTTTCAGAACCTGGGTAGTCAGTTCTGCAAATAGCGACATCCTTGGAGATTTCAGACTTGAAGGTAGCAGTTTGTGCACCCCATTCACACAAGTAATTAGTATCAGTGTTAGATCTGTACAACTTACCGTTCTTACAAGACAAACCACCAACGGAAACACCGTTAGAAGGTTGTTGAGATGGCCATTGGGTCTTGGACATACCAGCTTGACAAGCGTAAGAACAGTAGTAACCCTCTTGACAGGTAGAGGAAGTTTGACCATTCTCACCCATGATGGAGGTCCAACCACCGGTCAAACCTGAGATCCAGTCAACAGCAATAACACCTTGACCAGTTGGGACTGAGTCACAGTCGTACTTACCATCTTCGAACTCTTGAGTTGGGTTGGAGAAAGCAGACAAGTCACCAAAAACACCACCACTGCTAGTACCAGTAGAAGCTGGGGCTTGAGAAGCAGTTGATGGCTCGTCATCAGAGGTTGATGAAGAAGTGACTGCAGTTGAAAGGGTAGTTGGAACACTTGAGGCAGCAGCAGTGTCAACTGCTGGAGCTGGGATAGAAGTTGTGGCAGCAACGGCACTGATATCAGTAGCAGTTGGAGCAGGAACAGTTTGACCCTCACTGTCAACCCAGACGATCTCGGTGACGATAGCTCTCTTTTCTTGGTGAGCGTGGTGGTGGTGACCTTCTAAAGGTGCGGCCAAAGCACTGGCAATCATTGTCAACAAAACTAATGAACCCTTCATTTTAACGATTAGATTCAGGAAATTATAAGTAAAGCACTATCTGTGATGTACAACGCCAAATAATGACTTAAGGAAAGACTGTAGTTGGGATTTCTTAATGAGTGGACCGTTGATAAACAACAATATAGAATCTCCTGTTTGCGATTTTTGTAGTATTTAAGGAAACTGGGCTTGTATTTCCCGCCGATTTCAGTGCGATTTGAAGCGTTTATAAACCATAGGAAAATTTTGTCGCGGATGTTTACGATTTCGACCAAGGAAGAAAAATTTTCTAAGCTTAAGTGGTATTGTGTAACATTTTGGCGTATGTCGGTGTGTATGTAGTCATGCAAAACAAGGCGCACCTTGGTGCTGGAGAGCATGTTGACTATGATACGGTAAATTCATTAGATCCGGCCAGGTCGTCGTGAAGTAGCGAGTCAGCGTTGTCGCTCCTGAAGACTCCTGGGGATTCCTGGGAAGCTACCAGCGAGACAAAAGCTTGACGTCGCAGCGACGACACTTTACCATCACACTACAAGTAAATTGTTAGAATTGGGAAACCCATTGGTAGTAAGACAAAGACACCAGCAGACGAATACAATTGACAGAACTGGTTAAATTGTTTGACGACGCCAATTGTAAATAGTTCCTCGGTCTACATGATTCCTTAGATAAATGAGCTGCTTCTGGCTAAAGGCCACCTGAGAAAGAGTTTCTGTGGTACTTGATATGAAATAGGCACACAATTTGGTTACCAAAAGATAAAGCTAAGGGGGTCTAGTAACACCACTTAGGGGCGCGAAAGCTAGATTTCCAAGCGCCCTAAAGTGTAATGTGTTTACTTGTACGAGGCCGAAAAGGACAACCGACTTTCCGGTTACATCAACGTGTTAGTGGCACGGGTTTGTCGTCTGACGAATGGCGCGTAGCTTTCAAGCGTATGCAAGATGAGCCCTTTGTAGAAGAGGCTAGCTTACATTAGGGGGAGTTAATCGATGGTAATCTAAGACAGCGACTGCTACACTAATTTCGTATGAGGGGCAAATATGCCGGTCGTCTTGCAAAATACAACGCTGTTAGAAGAACGTTAAAGGAAGGTAAGAACACCGTTTAGGGATCATATGAGAGAACGTGGTGTTTCCTTTGTATCAAATTCAGAGAGGAACCAGTAGCTTCCCAGGGATAAAAAGTGCTTATAGCAGGGGAAAGCAGAAAACGGTCTGGAAGCATAGGCATGCGGATAAGACCGACCAATGACGCTGGCAGATTGTCATCCAACTACATAGTGGGATGTACCAAGGCACTGACCAATTACTTGGTATGCAATCAGAAGCATGTAATCTATGCTGTTGATCTCATTAGAATTCCATTTGCAAGCAAAGGCTCTAATTTGTTTTCCGTATAGGTAGATTCTATGCACAAACTTTACTAGATGTGTTGTTGAGACACCGGTCTGTAGTGCCGGAGACTATGATCGACTAGTGTAACCTGCAGATAGCACGCACTCTGTGACGCCAACCACCAAATGGCTGCACCGATTTACGTCGCTTACATGTACCAAATTCTCACGCCGCCCCTATATGGCACAAATTTATGCTTCCGAGGACCGATCGCTCCATTCTGGTAATCATATTCGACTTGGGATGGGGTCTGGATCCTTTAAGCATATGCAATAGTGTTAGATCATGTTTGAGATTATGCGTAGTAATAGGAGGGCATGCGTGGTGAGTGGGGAGTGACTTAGCGACTCTGTCATCGGGCGCCTTAGTATCAGGGCAACGGCTTTGTTGCACATTCCTTTCACAACCAAAAGCAGGTGTCAAATAGCAAGTTTGTAAAAAAGAAATAAACGTCATGATATTACAGGACACTTACGAGATGTTAGGTGACCTAATGCCAGATGAGTTAAGGAGCAGGGCTTCCATTTGAGCTCTATTAAGTTGAAGTATTAACCTTAGATCATATCGGTAAGACGGTCCGAAGAGCTGACCAAATCATATATCTTGCTTCAAAGCTTTGGACCGCTGTACTGAAATTTGCAGATCAACGTCACCAGTATCACTCGTGGTTTAATGCATATAGTTAGATATCTATATCGGTCTTATCTCAAAAAAGAAGTTTTAAAATTTTTAAACCTGGAATTACAAGAATTATGAGATATTTGTTCTTTAAACGAAAAATACAAAAATGTATTTGAATTCAAAATTAATCCTAACCCACATTAGGCATCACCGTATCCAAGAAAAGAAACCTAATTAATTACAGTAAAATAAAAAAGAAGAAAGAATTGAAACCAGCTCAGTTTTTTCATATAGTGCCTTCATCTTCAATACCCAAATTAAACCAAGGATGCTCTAACGCTTCTGCCGCAGTTAACCTTTCGTTGGGATCAATGACGAAGAGCTTCTTCAACAAATCAATGAAAAACCACCAAAAAGTGAAGTTTCCAAAGTTTATTAAATGTTGGTTTTTTTGATAATTTGTAGATAAAGAGTAGTCAAAGTCAATATCCAAGCCAATTCTTGAACTGATAAATATATCGATTCTAGAAAGCTGTTCAACACTCTTGACAAACTTTATGGGGGTTGTACTGCTTGGAAATATTAAAGTTAAGGAATTCTCTTCCGTTGTTTCATCATCAATTATAACATCGTCATCTTCATCTTCGCCAGAAAACTCTGACAAATCATTACCTCTATGGTAAGGGCCACGGAAATACTTTATACCACATTCATTATCTCTCTCTTTCGAGAGCTTGACCATCGACTTTTCTATTTCATAGCCACATACCTTTTCAATCATTGCAAGATGTTCCAAATTATCGTGGGTTTTGAACAACGGTTCACCAATAACCAACTCGATTAATATACAACCAACCGACCATATGTCACAAGGGTATGACCACCCAGTGCCTAAAACAATCTCAGGTGCCCTATAATGCCTGGTTGAAACTATGGAAGAATGATACTCGTCATCAAAAATAGCACTTCCGAAGTCAATTATTTGAATCAATGGATTCTTCAATATTTTCGAAAACTTTGGCACTTTCTTGTGACCTGTGTCACTTGACAAATGGGAATATGCACTAGTTATGGTTGAGCTGCGTAAAGCTTTTTTAAAGAAACCATCATCGTGTAATAATATGTTCTCCGGTTTTAAATCCGTATGAATTAAACTTAAGTCATGGAAGAATGTCACTGATCTGATCAATTGTTTTGAAATGGCCTGGATATGAGAACCAGGGAAGGGGATAAACTTATTTTTTTCCAAGAAGTCGTACAAGGATATTTTCAACAAGTCAGTTACAATACAAATATGACCACGGAAATCAAAACATTCTCTCAAATGTATGCAGTGATTCAAATTTTCGTTATCAAACTTTTTCAATGTTGATAATATCCTTAGTTCAATCTTTGCGGCATCCCTATATTTTGGAATATTACGGATTATCTTAATAGCCACATGTTCCCGGTTTATTTTATCGAAACATTCAACAACTTTGCCAAACGTTCCTTGACCTAAAAGCCTGACTATTATGAACCTGTTAGCAAAGAGATCATTAATTTTTATGACATAATGACCATCTTTATCATCACATGGTGGCAAGTTAAGTTGATGTGGGATAACACTCGTTTTAATATTTCCTAATTTTGGATGCTGCAAGATATAGTTTTCGGGAATCTTGTTATATATGCATTTCGCTTGTGGGAGTTGTGGTAACGAATTAGTTCTTGATTTCTTGACTACCCCCATGGGTATCATTTTGGAATTATCAAAGGGGGCACTAATACTGGTTCTTTTATCATTAGTTACACTGAACATGTTATACGCAGCAAATGCTTCATGATCAAACAAAAGCGAGTCTGAATTGTTTCGCTTAGACTTTGGTGAAAGTCTAAAAGGTGATTTGGATGTGATTTGACGTTCCTCAACAATAATAACATCATCATCATCCTCCTCTTCATCAAACCCGTCTCTGTTTTCCATGATATGATCCCGATCGTCATCTTCATCTACTTCATCAATCTTTTCTTCTCCAAACTCATCATCGTCATCAATAAGGTATATATCGTCAATGTTCGTAAAATTTGCTATCTTCTTTGAAGGGTTGCTCTTGAATGAATGTGAGCTAGTGTTCTGAGTACTACCAGAGTTGCTACTCAAATCCAAGTTAACTATACGGGTCGGAGAAGACCCATTGGTGCTTGAATTAGTTGAAGATGATGAATTAAAGCCTGTGCTTTCATAATGCAAAGGGATAGTTGATGTGGAAATATTGGAACTCTTAGCTTGCACTTCTCCATTCCGCCCATCAAAAGATTCACTGAACCCTCTTGGCCTTTTACGATTTGAAATCAACGACATCTCTGCTATTATTCTCTCTATGTCACACCTTGAACTGCTCGTTTTGTCTCTATTCTCCTAGTCTTAACTCAAACCTCAACCTCTCACAACTAGTGATATGGGGTTCCAAAAAAAGGAAACAGATTCGAAAATTCAAAATCACGTAGTATAAAATACTGGCGTAACCTGTCCGATTCGACTACTTTCTACCACTAATTCACAGATTTTAGCGTACTCTATGTCAATTTTTAATTAATTAAGGGATGAATTAAAGACAGTTAGATTTCATGATATTTGTTATTCAGCAGCGCCTCTTAAATGCGGGTGTAAGGGTGCAATTTACAGGAGGGACACTCCCAAGATAATTTTTAGACTAAAGAGGAGAGAGCAAACTGCAGGACCCGCCCAAAGTCTTGTAGAGCCCGACAACCAATAACGTGGTAGCACTATCGCCACAACATTAGTGTGTTCTTCCCTATTTCATTTGAATCTACAACGGTGTGCGGTCCCTTGCTGTCTCACTGCGGAACCAGAATATTAGCAGAAAGTTCAAATGTTGACAACCGCTCGTGGTAGGCTAGAGCCACTATAATAATAATCCCTGTTACAAATTGTTCACTAAAACTAGGCGGAAACCCTTTTAACGCCGATCAATTTTAATTTACAAAGGGGACCTCCGATTGGCTGTCGTACCCTTATTTTCACTGTTCTAAGTCATCGCGAGGCCTGGGAGATAAGGTGCACCCACGGGGAAATATCAATTTAGTTAAGGCAGACAACGCGGGCGGAGTTGAGGAGACTCTACTCCGCAAGTCGAACCCGGGTGCTTTTATTGGAGTCGCTTGAATATTTGTAACGATGTCGTAATATAACAATGTCGTATCGGTTATAAAGTATGCAGGGATCACTAGAGTGCTAATGAAGATTAGTTCAAGAAATGCAGGACAGCCGACGAGAGCAAGTAGCCACACCGCAATGAGCCCTGTTCAGTACATTGTGGCCAATACCGCCTCCGCTAGATAATTCCACCAATAAAATATTGAGTACAGTCCGTTTGGGGCGTAACGTGGAGTTCCTTGTGGCGCATATTTCGATGACCAGGTTCCAGCAGATCACTGTTTATGAAGATCATGCTATGTATTCACTTGAATATAAGTCATAGAAAAGTGCCTTCAGCGACCTAAAGTAGCAGTAAATAGTAATAGAATAGTAAGCTGTCGAACTATATCGATTTTTCTGGAAAATGAAGTCCGAAGGCATGGAGTTATAATAGGACTCCGATAGTATGCACAGTATTAAACCATCATTGTATATAAGAACGCACCGCCATACAGTTTTATTGGTGACTATTGATAGAGGCATGACCTGGCTCTTCAAGATATCAACTTTCATAGAGACTATTCGAGGAGGACTTATACTCTGACTAGCTGTATATGTAGCAATCTTTAGTTTGCCATACTTGTAGTTGTAAGTTACTCTTTCGCAGCTTTTTTTTTTATTGATCTTACATGGTCACGACTAAAGACAAGGTTGACGTGGAAAAATGGGACTAATAAAAGCCAAGCGACAACATGCTCGCCGGTTATTGGCGATTATGACGTAGATACAGTAGTTCCTGATACGCATGAACTGGTGACCAGCTGTTGAAGCAAGATCGTTGCTGCCTGATGTTGTGAGCGCGAATACGGAAATACATACTTACGTAATACTAGACCAAAATTCTTATGGATTCCATTAACCTAGATAACACTTCATATTTAATTCATAAAGCCTACTTATAATCCGAAAAGGGCAACCAGTAAGTTGGTTTAATGACCAGAAAGTCATAACATAGAATATCAAATCATAATAATCAATGAACTGAGCCTTGCTCGATATTAAGTAGCGAATATAAAGTGACTCAAAGCAACACAGACTAGTTTTCAACAAGTCAGGATTATACTAAAGTGAAGGTTATACGAATATCAGTTAACAGATCCTTTAGAAGTGTTTAGGTAGAGATAATACATCTCATATATACGTCGGAAGACCTAATAAAAAATCTTTGTTTTATTGAGGCTGGTGTTTGTCTTTTGAACATAGAGAGAAGAAGCAACAGTCAAACGAAGACAAAAAACCGTTTACATAGCTACAGAACATATCTTGATCGGCAAAGGGGCCACTATAGAGATCATGAATATTGGTTCTGAGGGGGACAAACGGGTTGAACTTGAGGCTATGAACCACAATCGTTCTAATAACAACAATAATATCAATCTTAGTGATTCAAGTCTGCATGAGGGTTCCGCTAGGGGTCTGTCTAATTCTGCCACTCCAGGTACACATAATTCAGGAGATCCCCTGGTATCGAGCTTATTGAGCAACAATCCCTATGTTCCGTCCAGTAACTCATCAGGTGATATAATTGCATCATCAGGTCTGTCATCACCTGATGGTAGAATGTTTGGTTCTGGAGTGAACGTACCGAATATAAATATAATGAAACGAATGAATGATTTAAAACATAAAAAGAACTCAACAGAAAATGCTATAAGTGGAACTGAAGATGATTCTGAAACGAATACCCTACATGTGAAACTCAACAAGAAAAGCTTACCAAAGAAATTCTTTTGCAAAACATGCAACCAAGGTTTCACCAGAAAACATAATATGGTATCCCATGAATTAATACATTCTTCTTCAAGACCTCATGTTTGTGCTGCATGCAATTTGAGATTTAGAAGAATTCATGATTTGAAGAGACATGAAAAGCTTCATACAGGTGAAAAGCCGTTTTTATGTGAAAAATGTCAGAGGAGATTTGCACGTCCGGATGCCTTGTCTAGACATCAAAATTCATTGAATGCTTGTGTCCGTGGTGATGATAAAGATATACTGGAACGGTCGCCTATAGTTTCGCATGCAGAAGAGACCACCCGATCATCAAAATTATCTGATAGTATCAGTACTCTTAATTATGATTTGAACAGATGGAAGGCTCAACAGTACTTTCAACCCGGCAAAGAATTGCAACAATATAGCCAGCCACAACAAAATAATTACCCTTACAACACAACCACAACTACTACCACTACAACTACAACGACCTTTAAAGGTAATCAGAGACAAAGAGTGAATCAAGACAAAGAAGAATTTGATCAAAATAACCCACTGATTGATTATCAAGCCACTCCTAACCCACAACTGAGCACAGACCATCCAAAAGAAGACGATAACAAGTCAGGCGATTACGTGAGTATGGCTAAATACCAAGATTTAGTGAGTTATACCTGCCAGCTTCAAGAAAGTTTAAATAAAATCAACGCCAGATTAGTCTTATTGGAGGGTAATAAAAATGAAAAAGAATCTAACAAAAATTCTAATGACACCACTATGCGAGAATGAAAGTACAGCAAACAGAAATAAGAGTATGGGATTTTAGAGCTTATCGATATTGCTTTATACTCGCTATTAATTACATTAAACCAGATATTATCCAATTAGACTGGAAACAATCCCATTCATTTACTTGTTATTATAATGACATTTCGTTTGAAATGAATCATTAGATGTTTCAATTACATATTCACAGACATATTTGAACTTTGGCATTTTACTAGATTAGCTTTTAGTGATTAAAGTGCAGGAATTTAGATATGATCTTATATACCGGATATCAATATTGATTTTATTTGTGATACATATTATACATACAGGGTCTTTTATTAATTGTAGGGAGGCAAACTTATATAGGTTTTAATCTTTGACATCTAAGTAAAAAGACAGAAGTATATAGGTAAGTATCATGATATTAGCACCATAAAAGAAAGAGAAACTAACAGTAATACTAGAGAATCATACTTCTAAATAAAACTTCTAGGAGAAGAATTAGTTCCGAGTGTTAAGTGCGTATCTTGGATCAGAACTGATAACAGTTAAAATTGACTGATAAGAAGAATTAGCCAGATCGAGTGATTTTGCTCTTGTTACCATAGAACTAACACTTTGTTGTTGTTTTCTTGTTCAGATCATCTGCAAATTAGTTGAAAACAGCAACAACAAGTGGGCTTAATTGAATTACGTGACTAAGGGGTTTATCTATTTTCTGTTAAAAAACAAATAATGGCGGCACCAAACAGGATGTCAGATGAAGACTGGTCTATAATCTCATCCTCAGATGTAGATGACGATCAATCTACAGCGAGCTCAGAGGAATTTAATTCATTAAGAGGGAGCGAATCGAGCCAAGATCAAGTTTCTAGTTTGGCAACTTTGAAATTACCTAAGATCGGATCCTCAGCTGAGTCTGAGTCCTGTGAAGAAACAGATAAGGTAGATGAAGAAGACGAACAAGAAGAAGAGACGCAGCCCATCGAGGCGAAGAAAGTTGCCAAGATTGTTGGCTTTTATGAGGGTCTCCTTAAATTTAATGATTCAATTAAGCAAAATTCCAATAATTTCTATCACAATGTTGCTAAAGTTAAATTCACCAATTTTAATAACTACATGAGACAGCTGGATAAGAGCACTATCCAAGACCCAGACGAAGAATTGAATCAAGAGGATAATGCAACCGAAGAAAGAAATGAATTAGAAGCCACAATTACCCCAGATTCTACAAGAACCCTGAGTAAAGTCATCCAATTTATGGGACATCAAAGTAAATGCTTAAGTATATTTATGGAAAAACATTCAGAATATGCCTTTTGTGGTCTAATAGGGATAATGGTATTAATAGTGGCTGTCAGCTCCGTTTACTTCTCCGGCATTATTATTCGTCCCCAGGTTAAGCAGCAACAACCTAGATTTATGGCAGACTACCATGATGCATACCACAAATTGCTAGAATATTGGGATAATGCCATTTATGATAAGCCTCAAAGAAGTAGCAGAATCTTTGGTTTATATAAAGCAAGTGGCGCTAAATCCTTGAAGATAACTAGAATTGTTAAGGAGGCACACTTGAGATATTTGAGCCATTTTAATGCATATTATTTAAGTGCATCTTTTAAATTGGCAGATGCAAAGAATGCCTTAAATGATTTACACATGCAAAGTTACATTGATCAGGCATACGATTTTTATTTACAGCAGAAACAAATCTTGATCAACAGTGAGTATAAAGCATTATTTGAAAGATACCACGAAATTGCTGTCAATGAAAGCACCCGTCTTGTATCAGACTTTAAGGTCTTTTTGATATCGACGAAGAATAGTGCAATTGAATTGTCTGAGATTTACAAATTTAAGTCTCGGATTGTTTTAAGTGATTTAAAGACTGGTCTTGATGATACCGCTATTTTCGTATACCTAAGGAGCAAGTCATTATTCAAAGAAATCCGTGCTTTGATTTAACCACAGCTTCATATCTATTACTCGGCAACTATCCGGTGTTGTCTTTTATGGTTTTTTGTTTAACGATACATTTATATATTTATTTGAATCTGGTTATGCTAGGTGGGTTCAATGTTGTTAGGTTTGGTTGGATCGGATGGATCTCTTGGAATAGGGCTATTATATTTGGCTGGTTTCAGGTTTTTGAGCTTTTATCGTTTTTTTGAATTTTTTTTTATTGTTTTATCCATATGTCTTGATGTTCATATAGTGTCTAGTGTTTTATAAGTACAAATCATTTAAATTTTAGTGTCCATAACACCGTAGATAAAGAGAGGAGGTTAGAGTTAAATAATATCCTGGGCTTGTATTATAATCTAGGCGTTGGAGTAGCTTTGTGTTCTCTACTATTCAATTGCTTTTGGTCTTCTCTTATCAGGACAGACTTCCTATAAGTACAACTAACTTTGAAAAATAGGTAGTGTACAAACCATAATCTGTATGACCGTCGAACATTTGATAGTTGTTACAAGTATCAAACCTAGGCAATTTTAGAGCATCATCACTAGCTTGAAGAATATTGTGAACATACGATATCAAGATTGACTTTTGAATTATAAAAGCAAAAAACCTTTACAATGGGTAAGTAAATACTTGAATTTTAGGAATTGCCGTATTGTCTTCGATTGGAACTAAAACTAACGCAAACAGGTATCCCCAAATTCTTTCGGTTTATCTCAGAGAGATGGCCCTTGATATCCCAGTTGATCGATGGAACACAGATTCCTGAATTTGATAATTTATACTTGGATATGAATTCTATCTTACATACTTGTACTCATTCTAATGATGATACCTTGTCGAGAATGACAGAAGATCAAATGTATGCGGCTATTTTCAAATATATAGAGCATTTATTCGAAATTATAAAACCACAGAAGGTGTTCTATATGGCTATAGATGGTGTTGCACCAAGAGCCAAAATGAATCAACAAAGAGCCAGAAGATTCAGATCTGCTGTTGAAGCAGAAGAAAATTTGAAAAAAGCAATTGATAAAGGACTTGAAATTCCAAAAGAGGATCCATTTGACACCAATGCAATCACACCAGGTACAGAGTTTATGGCCAAATTGACTGACAACCTTAAGTACTTCATTCATAAGAAAATTAGCGAAGATTCTAATTGGGCGGACGTTAAGATTATTTTGAGTGGACATGAAGTACCTGGTGAAGGTGAGCACAAGATTATGGAATACATTAGAACTATGAGATCACAAGAAGAGTATGATCCTAATTTAAGGCACTGTATTTACGGTTTGGATGCCGATTTGATCATGTTGGGATTGGTGTCTCATGATCCACATTTTGCTTTACTTAGAGAAGAAGTCACATTCGGCCCTAAGGCTGCTAAAAAGAGTACCGATTTAAATGACCAGACATTTTTCTTGTTGCATTTATCCTTAGTTAGGGAGTACATGTCATTAGAATTTCAAGAATTGGATAACCAATTGAACTTCGAATATGATTTTGACAAGGTTTTGGATGATTTCATATTAATCATGTATGTCATAGGTAATGATTTCTTGCCAAACTTACCTGATTTGTTTATCAACAAAGGTGCATTCCCATTATTGATTGAAACATTCAAACAAACGATGAGACTGTCAGATGGATATATTAATGAAAATGGTACTATCAACTTGAAAAGATTAGACATTTGGTTACATTACTTGTCAGAATTTGAATTAGAGAATTTTGAGAAACAAGACGTTGATGTTGAGTGGTTTAATAAGAGATTGGAAGATATTTCATTAACAGGAGAAAAGAAAAGAGCCAGAGTGGGAAAATTAGTTTTGTTGAAAGACCAAAAAAAATTAGTTGGATTAATAAAACCATGGCTTCTTTCTACTAGTGCCAGGAAAGTTGACGATTTACTCAAGTTGGACCAAGAAGGAAAATTGGAAAGTTTGTCATTACCTAAAGATGAAGCTTCTAAGCACTTGGAATTTCTCAAACAATTTGCTTTGGACGTTGGTATAATAATAGTTCATTCCAGATCTGAGGATCTGTACGAAGCTAGATTAGATCTTGACGGATATTCACCTAATGAGACAGATGAGGAATACGAAGAACGTACCAACAATATGAAGAAGACAATTAAAAGATACCAGTCTGCAAACTTGTTCGACACAGAAGACTTGTTGAAAGAATCGAAGGATATTTATGATACAAAGTTTTTGTCTTGGAAGGACAAGTATTATAAGGAGAAGTTGCAGTTTTCTATCAACGATAAGGAAAAGATAGTTGAGCTCACACAACAGTACTTAGAGGGGTTACAATGGGTCTTGTATTATTATTACAAGGGATGTCCTTCATGGAACTGGTATTTCAAGTATCATTACCCTCCTAGAATTTCTGACATTTCTATTGGATTAAATGAGTTGTTGAATTCCAATCGTAAGATCGAGTTTGAATTATCACAGCCTTTCAAACCGTTTGAGCAATTGATGGCAGTGTTACCAGCTAGATCACGAAACTTAATGCCGGTTCTTTATAGACCATTAATGACTGACCCTCATTCTTCCATTATTGATTTCTACCCAGACAAGGTTGATATAGATATGAACGGAAAGACAGCAAGCTGGGAAGCCGTCGTGTTACTTAGTTTTGTAGACGAGAAGAGGCTTTTAGAGGCATTAAAACCTATTGAGGCCAAATTGCTGGATGCAGAGAAGAAAAGAAATTCAATTGGTAAAGACATCGATTTTATCTATAACCCTCAAATTGATCAAGTCTATCCTTCACCATTGCCTGGATTTTTCAGTGACATTGAACACGATCAATGTTACGAAGAAATATTTACTCTTCCACCATTGAAGCAGTTGAGAAATGGGTTGATCGAAGGTGCTCATTTGGGTAAGGATCTTCTTGCTGGATTCCCAACACTTCAATCTATTCCATTTTCCGCACAGTTGAGCTTAGAAGAAATCAAAGTTTTCCAGCAGCCATCGAGGCAGGAATCTATGATTTTGACCCTTTCAAACTTGTGGGAAGATCTCTCTGTTCATCAGTTTGCTGAAAAGTTTTTAGGTAAAGTCGTATACAGCAATTGGCCATTCTTGAGAGAATCTAAAGTGGTTAAAGTGGAAGATATAGAGAACAGATATGTCAAGACCAAAGTAGGAAACACCAAGAGAGTTACAACCAGTCAACTCAACTCACTGGAGTCAATGGTTTTCAAGCAAACTGCTAACTCCTTTTCAAATCTCTACTTTAAAACAAAAGGTGTAAAGTTGGGCAATGTTCAAGGTTTGGTTTACGTCCAACCAGTCACTGGTTTGATCAGAAATGCTAAGGGTGCTTATGTTAAGACGTTTTCAAAAGAGATTGAAACTTACCCAATCCAGCTAATTGTTGAGGAAGTAACTAACGAGGACCCAAGATTTGCAACAAGACCTCCACTTCCTATTGATGAAGAATTTCCTATTGATTCTCAAGTTGTTTTCTTGGGTGACATGGCATACGGTGCTCCTGCAACTATTGCTGGTTACAATGATGACGATAAGTTGAGTATCAAAATCTCCAAAATCCAGGCAAGTGCAGAGCCCAATATTGGTAAAGAGAGATTAGAAATGGAAAAACGTGAGATCAGATTCTATCCATCTTACGAAGTTGCCAAGACATTGAGAATACATCCATTGTTTTTGTCTAAAATTACAAGTGGCTTTATGATCGAAGACAACAAAGGCAAAAAAGTAAATGTTGGTTTAGAGCTTAAATTTGAAGGAAGAAGGGAAAAAGTTTTAGGATTCACTAATAGAGGTGTCAAGGGATGGGAATTCTCTCCCTTAGCAATTAAATTAATTGAAGAATATAGGCAAAAGTTCCCTAAATTTTTCGATGGACTCAAGCAGGTTTCAGGTACAAATTTCCCTAGAATCATTGAATTTTCGAATGAAAGTGACTTGGAAGAGGTTAGGAAATGGTTAAAACAAGCTAAGGCTCAACTCTCTAGAGTTTCATTGGAAAGTGTGTCCTTGACGAAGTTTAGTTACCAAGCTATCGAGAGCTTCATGGATAACTACATTCAGTCACCAATTCCTTTTGTCAATAAGGATATCAAGGGCGTTCCAAAGGATGCAATCTTGAACCCTGCTGAATCTTATCAACTTTTGAGAGACCAGAAGTTTGAGCTCGGTGACAGGATCATCTATGTCCAAGATTTTGGTAAGGCTCCAAAATTGTCTAAGGGTACAGTTGTCGCAATAACTACCATTGGTAATAAGACATCCTTAACTGTGTTATTTGATGTGCCATTATTGAGTGGTCATAATTTGAATGGAAAGTTGAAATCTAGCAGAGGTATTACAATTGACTCCTCTTTGGTATTGAATTTATCGAACAAACAGTTTGTGTACCATAGCAGAGCATCCAAGGATAGAAAACCTCTCACCCCAGAACAAAAGGCAGCTAGAGCAAAGGCAACAGCTGCAGCTAAAGCTAAGAAGGAGGAGATCTTAAAGGAGAAGGACCAGAAGAAGGCAAATGAACTTTTAGGTCTTCTTAACAAGAAGTCTGGATCTGATAAAAACGATAAATCTGAGAGGGAAAACACCAATGATGCCGATGATGACGCTTATGTCAATGCTGATGCTATTAAGCACATTTATGGCAGAATTTACTCCAGTGTTATGGCTGAAGGTGTTCCACCACCTCAACCATACTACCAGGCACCTCCTCAACAGGGATATCCTGTTCAAACACCCTCGGGGGCTTCAATTCCTCCTCCAACACCAGAGAGCCTCCCACAGCCTGGAAGACAATCCGGTAACAACAGAGGTAATGATCACTCCAGAGCTAGAGGAGGAAATAGAGGGTCCGACAGAGGTGGTCGTGGGGGTAATAGAGGTTCGTCAAACAGAGGCAACTCCAGAAAGGACACACAAGGAAAGACTGGCTCCAAAGGAAATTCCTCAAAGAAGTCAGACCGTGAACCTCAAGCTGCGAGTGGTCCAGCTTAAGAGTAACAAATAATACAAAGTTTCACTGTCGTATTCTATATTTCATAACTTCTATATACAATTTTATAGCTGACTATTCACATTTTCACTTCACATTTTTATCGCTTCCAGAGTGTTTGGATTTTTCTTCACCAGAGAGATTTACAAGCCCCAACAGGTCCCAATCTGACTGTTCCATCAATTGGTTGTCCATTCTACACTTCAAGTAGTCTTTGGCTAATATACGACAGTTTGGAGCATTCTTATTCTCAGTGAATTTCATACATTTCAAGTACTTTATCATCTGTTCCCTACACTCCCCTTCATGATCCAACGGGAATGAACCTCTCTCTGGGGGTGTTGGTGTCCAATTTCTGAAATTTCCACCTAGGTTAGTTAGTATGCATCGCTAATGAAACAAGTTCAGTTTGGCTATAATCACCAAGTTTCAAGTGTCTACTTACCTGGTGAACCTGACATATCTCTTTATAAACACTGAGCTTCAAGGCTAGAAATAGGACGTCACCGTTGCTTTTGTATTGGAGTCAACTGATCTAATCAAATCCTGGATCTCTGTCAACACTATCAATGGCATCGATGCCCAATACAAAACACTGTGTCGTATCAAATGTCGTATCAAATGTCGCAAATATACATTTCTTATATGGGTGTTAGTGCTCGTGCGGTATATGAACCAAGCTTTTAGCGGTTGCCCCATCTTTAGCTCCGTCCATGAGTCACGTCAACTCCTCGGTGTGCGCGTAACGGTAGTTACGGTTTGGCATGCCGTAAATACCCGGAATTTTCTCATGTATATCCCCGAGAATGACTTGATTGAAACAGCATGTCGCGGTCCCCAGGCCCACGGGAATCATATTCTCGCACATAAGTGCTTTGTAGTCTGCACCCCATATTCAGTCAATTGTCGTGAATGTCGCGAATATTTAGCAATCAGTGGAGGGTATAACTCTGCAATTCTCGCGTGAACTGAGCCGGCCCCCCTCCCCCTCAGACGGATCAATGGAACCTGACTAAAGTCCTCTACCATAAATCGGAAGCGAGCATTCCAAGTGAGCCATTAAATGCCAGTTGCTAACGCCTGAAATCGTTGGCTTCTGATGAGCTAGAAATAAGTAACAGTATCATCAAGATTGCAGTAGACTAGCAGACAAACAAACGGTATTCAGAGACATTGAATTCTTGAAGATTGCTCGAGCCAATGTTGACTTATCGCAAGTTTACAATGGGACTTCAGCGGTTCAGGGCATTTTGAGCGGAAATTTTCATCCTGGTTGCAGGACCGAAATTCTTTTTTTTTCAACGACTCAACTTCATGTGGAGAAACCCGCTCAATAATATATAAACGACTCTGAAACATTTGTAGCGGTGTACTGCAGAAGAGGTACAACATCGACAGTAACTACATAGCAGTCGAGGCTAGAGGAATATATTATAGTCCTATACGCGTCTTAAAGACATACATAGGCATACGCCCAAGGAAAAGATAGATCAATAGACCGAACCGCCGAAGTTTTTACCGACATTTGGCGACTGTTGTAAAAATAGTTAAGTTATTAGAATACTGTTCAGAAAGGTGATATTGATACACCATCGTGAAGAACATATAGACGTGATAGACAACAACATTTAGAAAGACAGGAATTCACTATTTTTGACTCAAGACAAAGATACATGGATAATAAACACAATTGATAATGGCTCGTGGTGAAACAAAGATTACATCAGAGGTTCGGGCAAAGGACCTCTTTAACCAGTTTTCTGAGATAAATGCAGCAACCCAGGAAAGGGCATTGACCTTACCTGCTTTCGTATCTCTCTTGTCCCCATTTGAATCCGATATTCCCAGGGAAACCTTTTCCTTGTTATATGTGATTGCAGACAAAGAAAAAAAGGGCTACTTGAATGAAAGTGATTGGCTTAACTTCACTCATACTATGATTTCCAAGGATGGTGAGTTTAAACTCTTATTTGACTTGATTTCCAGGGGTAAGCCAAGAGCAGCATACGCTGATTGTGTGGATACCTTAACCAATTTCAATGTCGCAATAGATCCAAACTATCAACCAAAGAAGGCTAAATTAAATTGGAAATATTTCGAAAGATTTTTCGAGCCATATGGTTCAATTGACTACAATGACTTCGTTAGTTTGATAAATTACCTTCCAGTAACCAAATTGATCGGAAATTTTGAAATGGCCCAAAAGAAGGGTGTCATAACCAAGGAAGAAATGTACACCTTAATCACAAACAACTTAAATCATAAATTGTCAACAAACTTGAAGAACAACTTGAAAGCCTTACCTGAATATTTCCAAGAAGATCAATTCAATTTGTCAAGTGTCATGTTTGTTTACAACTGTTTGAGTAAGGTTGACATTATCAATGAAGTTATCGCAAACACTCCACCAACTTCCAAGGACAAGGACGATATTTTGATCGATAAATATGACTTGTATGAACATTTGAATGATCACTTATTAAAGTCCTCAAACTTCAAACCAGTTTCAATGAGTGAATTGAATTTGTTGTTCTTTTTAATTAATAAGAATGAGGAAGTTATTCCAAGGAAAGAGTTGATCTCATTTTTGAACCCTAACTATAAGAATAACATGAACACTTACTATTCAATCTTTGAGCATCCAGCTTCCCAACCTGTTCAAAGTGATAACTTTTCATTGTGGCCAATTTTCGATTCTTTATATTCCTTCTTCTTAGGTTCTATTGCAGGATGCGTTGGTGCAACTGTTGTGTATCCGATTGATTTAGTTAAAACTAGAATGCAAGCACAGAGACACAATGCCGTTTACGCTAATTCTCTTGATGCATTCAAGAAAATCGTTAAACATGAAGGTTTGAAAGGATTATACTCTGGTTTAGGTGCTCAATTAGTTGGCGTTGCCCCAGAAAAGGCTATCAAATTGACAATCAATGATTTGGTTAGAGGTATTGGTACCGATGAACATGGAAAGATCACAATGAATTGGGAAATTCTTGCTGGTATGTGTGCTGGTGCATGTCAAGTCATCTTCACCAACCCTCTTGAAATTGTTAAGATCAGACTTCAAATGCAAGGTGGTAACAAGACTGTAAAATCAGGAGAGATTCCACTTAAGCGTTTGACAGCTGGTCAAATTGTCAAGCAATTAGGTGTCAAAGGTTTATACAAGGGTGCCGGTGCATGTTTGTTGAGAGATGTTCCATTCTCGGCCATCTATTTCCCTACTTATGCCAACTTAAAGAAAGTTTTATTCAACTTCGATTCTCATGATCCTAATAAAGCTCACAGATTAACTACCTGGCAATTATTGGTTAGTGGTGCCTTAGCCGGAGCCCCAGCTGCTTTCTTTACTACTCCAGCTGATGTTATCAAGACAAGATTACAGATGGAAAGTAGAAAGAATGAAACAAAATACAAGGGCATAGCCGATGCCGGTAGAACTATTTTGAGAGAAGAAGGGTTTAGTGCGTTCTTCAAGGGTTCATTGGCCAGAGTTTTTAGATCTTCACCTCAATTTGGTTTCACTTTAGCAAGTTATGAGGTCTTGCAAAGTTTGTTCCCCTTAACCCCTCCTAATACAAAAGAATCGAATTTCAAAGCAATCAGTGGATATCCTGGTGTTTACAATTTGACTAATGATCAAGTTTACAATTCTCAGAGTGATAGAATCATGTATTTAAACAAAGAAAAATTCATTTCTGACAACAAGCTTACTAATTTCAACCCAGCTGAATCGCTTATAAAGATTCCAGCTAAGTATGTTTATAAATCACAAGATGCAATTAAATTGCTTTTGGACGTTGACTACAAGTTTTACAATTTCAACTACGATGCTTACTTAAACTATATCAAGAAGGATAAATAGATTTAAATACGTCTTAATAAGTTGAATTCTTTGAAAATATAACAAGTCATTTTTTCGTTAGACTATAAGTTTATATTAATGTAGAAGAGCTATATATTATAAACAATAAACCTTGAATTCTGGTCAGAATCGAGTTGAAACAAGATGGTATTTTCATTATATGTAAAAATTCCCTCTAATCTTTCATTGAGATTTATATCCAATTCAAACTTGAAGCTTTCCATAAATGTCAAATTGTAGACCAAAATTGTAGAGTTTGATTCATTTACAATTAAATTATCAACTAGAATGACCGAGTGCTGATTAATGATATTATTGTTGTGATATGCAATCTTCTTGATTTGCACTTGATCTTCAATAAATCGAAGAATTGAAAGATTTTCGTAACCAATCATTAGAATATTATTTTTATAAAGGATGTGGAAGTCTTTGATAATGCTATGGGAATGGGATTTAAACTTCCTTTTTAGTTTTAAACTCCCATCGAGAATGTAAAGATCTGATTTCAGACTGAGCGCAATAACTTCTTCACCATTAGAGTGAATTGCAGTAACAGATGAGGAGGATCCTATATCAAAGTGTCGAACGGAAACTATATCACCATTAGCCCCTAAGGTTAATTTAAATACATCCCCAAGGTTGCTGCCAATAAATAATTCGTTAGAATAAAAATCAGAATATGTTATTCTTGATTCTGTGCTTTTATATAAGGATACGTCACGCATATCAGAAAATGAATGCAGCGAGCTAAGACCAAACAATTCTTTGAGTCTATTCAAAGCTTTAATCCTAGTCAACTGAAGGATACTAGCAAGTAATGCGGATGTAACATTGTTCATGACTCCTTGCAGACTCATGAAAAATAACAGAACGAAGTTGACTCCAACATTTGAATCAAGGGTCTTTGTAGCAACAGAAGACCAAAAAAACATGTTATTATGAAAAGAAAATGAAGTAAGTTTAGATCTAGTTGTAAGTTCACTTTCATGGACATAATAGTTTAGATACTCTACTATCTGGTTATTACTCATTATCGCTCGAGAGATCAAGTTTCCCGTCCAGAAAGAAGATACGTCAACAACTTCAATGATGTGATTTGCCCTTTTGAATACCAAAAAGTTAGCATTAAACTCTACGACTTCAATTTTCAGAAAGTTCAATTGTTTAACCTCATATCTCCCATTTCGAATCGACTCAAAAGCTCTGTAAGACAAGGTTCTAATACCATTATTAAATCCAAGCCGAATATTAATAGGATTAAGTTCTGATCTCATCTCTAACGACTTTATTATTTTGCTCTTAAGCTTAGAATTGTTTAGTGAATTGTCTAGATTTTTCCGCCTTCGCTTAGATTGCACTGCATTGTTGTGATATCTTGAATTAACAGCTAAAGTTCCGTTTGTTATCTTGAAATATTTATTCTTAATCTCATCGTAGTAGTAGCCTGGTATTTCTGGCCTACTCATAATCTGAGGGCAGCTTTTACTTCCATCAACTGATAAGAATTTAATTTTCAAATTATTTTTCATGATATTGAGAATGGTTACAGAGCGATGAGAGTGAATATGATCAGACATGAACTACTTTTATAAGAACCTATCCCATGAAGATATCATTGACGAGGGAACTAAGTGATAATTGATTTTAGTGTGACAATATCCTCTCTTTGGGTTAAAAACGGATATCATTATATATGCATTAAAGATAATCTATATCATGATCATAAGATTCAGTCATTTTGGTGGTCATGTTTGTGTATTTGACTTCTTCTCTCTTTTGAAGAACAAGACCTTCAAAACCATTAGATCTATCAATCCCATCCCAGAAAAAACCTGCTTTGATGTTAAACCTATTAGGAGGATTGACGCCTTTATTATAGTAGTACCGACCAGTTTCTGATAAGTTAGACGTTCGTATCGGAGTATTACTGAATGCAAAAGCTGGGTCATCCATGTGTTCTTTATCCTTCATTGCATTATTATATTCAATGTTGTCTTTGGAGACCAGGAAACCTTTATTCTCGTTGATTTTCTTCTGAATACGTTGATTTTCTATCCTAGCCAATTCACTTTGATTTAAGTTTTCTTGCTCTTTTTCATGTTCGATTTGTTTCTGCATTTCTTTAGCCTTTTCTTCTTCTAATTGTTTTCTTCTTTCGTTCAAGTCAATCCGCCTACCAGTGAGATCTCTGTAAATTGTTGCAGGCTGCTCCATACTTGGTTTAGGGTTTTCAACTTTTTCAATCTTTTCAACCTTTTCCTCACCATCCATTCTCTTGAATCCCTTGAATAACTTCGAACTTGATACCTGAATCTTCACCGGCGCATCTTCAGTGAGCTCATTCTCTTCCAAATCATCATCACTTTGAATTTCAGTGTTTATGAGACTCTCATCATTGACAACAATATTCAAACTGTTTTGACTTCTCTTCTTCTTCTTTTTGGTTTTAGTATCCTTACTGGAATGGGACTTATTATCACTTAAGTACCTAGATAGGTACTCTGCTCTAGATGCCATTTATATATTAAGTTGTTACAATGAATGGTAATTTGGATAAAATTCATTTAATCTAATTTAGTGCGAAATGAAGTTACTTAAACTCTAATTATATATAATCGTACAGAACATACATTTAGTTTATATAATACAGTTACTTGGCTAGTCTATTGACTTCACTATGCAATTGTGCCAATGATTCACATAATTCCATGAATAAGACATACTGACTTTTGATAACTTCAACAATACTAAGCAAGTTACCGAAACCTTCGACGTAACTCCTTTCAAGTCCATCTATTATCGAGCTCGCCTCATTGACAAGATTTTCGTAGTCCTTCAATACACCATGATATCTCTTGATCTTCTTGATGAAAAACTCATTCAACTGCAAACCAGAACTTAACTTTGTTCCGGGAGTAGACAATTGGAGTATCAATTGCATTACTTGGTTCAAGTCATCGGTAAGTTCATTATTTAAATTCTTTAAGTTTCCGAGCTGGTTAGAATCAAATTTTAATGCTTGTTTTGTAGATAAAAGTTTATTATGAAGATAGTTAACATCCTTGGGTAATGTCTGAATTAGATGATCATGCTTTTCGTAATCTGATTGTAAAGTTGTTGCGATTAAATACTGAGTGTTGATATACTTGTCAAATTCTTCCATTTCATTTTTGATGGCAGGAGGTAAATCTCCAACACGGGTCATTGCTGTTAATTGAAGCTGCTGGGTTTGTTGTTGATTCTGAGTCAAACCACCAAAACTACTTGTAGCATTGTTTGAGCCACCAAAAAGACCACCTGTTGGCTTGTTATTTGATGAAAAGAGACTCGAACCAGTTGACGTTTGCTGCTTATTACCGAACAAACCACCAGATGCCGTTGGTGCATTACTATTTGTGTTCGATCCAAAAAGGCCTCCTGATTGATTTTGGGGTTGGGTATTAGATGATCCGAATAAACCACCAGATCCAAAGGCACCAGATGTTGCCGGCTTTGAACCAAATAAACCACCAGATGCATTCGAATTATTGTTAGATGCTCCAAACAATCCTCCACTTGTGTTTGCTTGTCCAGCTGCATTAGAGCCAGAAGCTCCAAATGGCAGACTGGTACTAGCTCCGGAATTATTTGCTGTACCAAATGCTCCACTAGAAGCAGTGCCTGTATTCGTGTTCATTAATGAGCCACCGAAGAGTCCACCACCTGTGGCTCCTCCCGTAGCATTATTGGTAGCATTTCCAGTATTGGCTCCCCCTGACCCAAATAAACCACCAGAAGCAGTATTAGTATTATTAGTTCCATTATTCTGATTATTTGCACCTCCAAAGAGCCCACCACCTGTGTTGGTCTTGTTGTTCTGGGTATTACCAAACAATCCTCCAGTTGTACCAGCAGGCTTGTTTCCAAAGAGCCCACCTCCACTGGCTCCCGCGTTTGCACCTCCAAAACCTCCAAAACCAGAGGTTGTATTGTTGCTGCTACCAAACATTGCTGATAAAGAAAAACAATCAATTGGCTTTAAATCTCTGATATTCTTATAAGTGATCAAGATTTTCAATTGTCAAATTAGCTACCATTGAGAACAGAAAAATGACACAAAACCAAATAAATATGGCAGCGTAAACAAACTGGCGTCAGACCATCTTAAAGGGAAGAAGCCTCTTGTAAACTGGACATTTATAGAGAAACGGTTTAGTCTGATAGCAGTTAGATGAAGAACCATTGAAACGAAAAGGTATTTGAGTTTTCGTATTGCCAAAAGCTAGCAAATAACGCGTTAAACGTGATGTCAGACGTCTTCGAGAATCATATACAATGCATACTAGAGGAATATAAGAGGTTGAAGAATGAAAATAGAAGATTGGTGGAAGAGAATACTAGATTAAAGCAGAAAGTAAGAAATTACCGTGATAAAGTGCAAGATCAACGTATCGAAGATGATTTTCTTTATAGAAAAAAATCAAGAGTTGAACCAGACGATAAAACGATAAAGAGTGAACCTAAAACGACAATACGACGGAAGATAGCTGTAAAAACAGAGGATGATAGCTATTTGGACACAGGTATATTGCATTCGAGAGTTATTGACTCGCCTGAAAGAAGTACTCAAGTGGAGTCGTCTCCCATTGCTGTTTCTCAGGCGACCCTCTCTCAACCTGGACCAATTAGCCTTTCACCATTGAAAGAAGATATTCTAGTTCCACATCGACGTCAATCCTGCTCTCCTACATCAGATTCTAGATCATACAATTCCCAGCTCCCCACACAATACTCCGACGAATCTTCACCTACTAGGTCGCAACCGAGATCGCAACCCAGATCGCAGCCATTTACAATCAAACAAGATCATTGCCACGGGGAAATCATAGAGGACTCTGAAGATGAGCTGGGTGAAATACTACTTACAGAAACCTTTCTGGCACCTGCTCGTCCATTACGGTCTGTAATGGCCGATATCTCCAATACTGCGAACATCAAGGCGCCTCTGCCGAAAAAATCGTACACAAGACTACAGAGAAGACAGGAACTCATTGAATTCTATTCAGAACTCTTTCACAGCAACCCAACTTTCAAAATCAGCCTTGTTCAGAATCCTATCAATGAGTTGCCCTGGGTGATTGCAGATTTCAGACCTAACCCAACCTACAGGAAACCTAAAGTTGCAGCCAAAGTAGGCTATTCCAAGTCTCACCAAGAGGCACTCCAGAAATTCTACTCATCTGCAAATAAGGGTCTTCTCGCATTTTCTGGCATTGCCCGAGAGGGCTTTGCTTCAATCGAGAATCCACAAAACTCCATACCCAGCGTTGAAATTCAAAATGGCACAATGTTTCTCGCCCATGGCCCTGAAAAGAGTCGCACTTCCCCTGGAAATCTCAAGATCCCCACCACTATTTCAACTAATTCACACACTCCTACCGGTACTCACGCTGATCAAAGAGTTTGTCCTACAACCCCCCCCGGTCAAGTCCCTTTTTCCGAAAGTCAGATTTTTGATAAGGTCCCCTCGCCCCCTGGCTTCATGTCCACAGACTTTCCTTCTTCTCAGGAACATTCTCGTCGCAACCGTATTGTTGCGGTCCGCCAGCAAGATAGACTCCTTCGACGGTTCCTGCTGTGCTTGGATCCCACCGGTGAGTTTGTGTTTGTATACGATATAATTAACTCTTATGTACGAACCGGCCGCTATTTATTGCCCGATGCTGCAGACTAATGTCTCCTGTCTGAACCCTTGTTAATAGAAGATCTAGATTTGTGTCGCCATGGACCTTAGTCCCCTGGAGATTGCTCTATTGCCGCACTTTCTTGTGCAACGCGGCCCCTTTCATCTCAGTAGAGGTTTGTCGCTTTAGCGACATCACAGAGGCACACCCCTCCTGATAGGGTCTTCCGCATCCGTAGTTTAGTGTCGGTGAGCTGTGTCGCTCTGGAGCACTTGCCAGCTAGGCAATGCTGAAAACGATAGGTTGGTTCGCACAGGTCTGTTTAAGTAGGAGCCGGTTGCGAAGGCTCAGCAGTTTAGCCAACAAAGGAGCATGTGAGGTATAGACGATGACGACAGAGAACGAGAGAACAAGGGAACAAGACAACACGACTGGCACCATCCGGCAAACATAGTGGCCACAGACAGGCCTGCAGTATTGGTGTCAGTAGGTGTTAGTGGGGACGAGGGTGGTGGGCCGGTAATTTACCGGTCAAAGAGGGTGGCCTGCCTAGCCGTTTTTGCAGGGAATTCCCATGCATCAGATGAGTCCCTTTAAATCAGGAATCGATCGTATTACGGGAAGGACTGTAGGAAGTGGTTACATATATATATGCTACAGTATATAAGAGGATTAGACGCCCACTGGGTATATTAGATCAAATAGAAAGTTCTACGCTTGGAACGAAGGGTATAACTGTGAAACCAGAGTTGTAGCAGAAACCAGAGAGAACAGGCAGACACTGCAGCACGGCTAGATAGAGACACGACGGAGGCTGTACTGGGAATAAGACACAGAGGCACCCTTGTACACGTAGACGGGAACCAGATTGTTGGAAAATACGGACTTCGAAAGCCAGAGTGATCACGGATCAAAAGGATCAATATTGCAGTAAGAACAGCACCGACAAAGGACAGCTGAACTTCCAGTCACCACAGCGCTACAAAGAACAGGCGCCAACGGAGGACAATCGCAAATAACGGTTAGCGCTTAGAAAGCTGCGTCGGTGTGAGTACAAGTGAAAGCTACACGGGCGTCTCCCAGAGATCAGTAGGATAGCTAAGGTAACGTATCTTTCAAGAGACTAATTCCAGTACTAGTGTCCATCACAGCTAAAATAGCTCCAACTGGCGATACTTCTACACTACATCACTACGACTTCCGCTTAAGAGCACATAAGCTCTACGACTTCTAAGACTTCTATCACCACCACATATACAGACGAAAGATCTCACACAATGTCCCATAACCACAACTTGTCTATAAATTCACTTAATTCTATCATAGAGCCCACCACGCCGCCTACAATCTCTAACGGCAGGAGCGGTATTTGGGACTCAAACAAACTGGGCGGCAACTTGAACTTGCCAAATTTCAGTTTAGAACTGGGTATTTCAGTAGCAACGAAGGGAAGATCTTCAGCTGGTGGTTTAGCACCTGTTGCTCCTAACACGAGCAACAATGGAGCTATCAATGTTAGTACTAATGGCCATATCGGGATCAATGGCGCAGGAGTAATTTCGAGCAATTCAAACAGTAATCATGGCAGTAATGGTAATATACAAGGAAATGGGAACGGAGGTGGTGCATCATTGATCCCTTCTTTTACCCTTCCAACTGGAACTTCGTTACCAATGGGCCAACAAACCCACAGCCGCCAGATGCTGATGGAATCTCTTTACGATAATAAAGAAAACATCGGTGGAGCAACCAACCGCAACAGCAAGATTGATAAGGATTATCTAGCTTCCCTCAACAAGGTACCTTTGGCACAGATCAGACCGGAAGTCTTAAAGTTATCTAAGGACCAATACGGTTGTAGATTTTTGCAAAAGAAGATTGATGAGAATTTAATACCAAACCAGACAGTAAGAAAAGCTAACTTCGAAGTGATTTTCAAAGAAATCTACCCATATTTGTACGAATTGATTATCGACCCTTTTGGAAACTATTTGATCCAAAAGTTGATCAGTTATTGTGATGAACTTAACTTGAACTTGATTATGGAAATATTACAGTTCAATTTGTTGCAAATTTCGATCAACCAGCATGGTACCAGGGCATTACAGAAAATTATCGACAGCTTAAATAACTCTTACCAATTATCATTACTTACTAACGGCTTGAAGCCTTACATTATTGATTTGATCAAAGATCTTAATGGTAACCACGTGATCCAAAAGATTCTTAATAAGTACCTGCCGGAGGATTGTCAATTCATTTATGACTCTATAATCAATGATTTATTGATTGTAGCAACTCATAAACATGGGTGTTGCGTTTTACAAAAATGCTTAAATCATGTAACCCCTAATCAACTTTTAGATTTTTCTAATACCATTTTGAGATTTGATATCATTGTGAAGTTGATTAACGATCAATTTGGTAACTATGTTTTGCAATATTTGATTTCGATCAATTCTATTGAAGTCAATATCAAAATGTATAACAATTTTATTAGATTTGGGATTAATGATTTGTGCAATTTGAAATTCAGCTCCAATGTGATTGAAAAATTCTTGAAGAATTGCCACAATAACGAATATAAATCAGATAAATTTTCAAACTTGAAGTTTGAGTTAATTTATCAAGTTTTAACTACTGATTTGAACAAATTAATCAATGATCCTTATGGAAACTATGTGATTCAAACTTTGATTGATGTTTTGATTAATCCTAATGTTTCCCTTCAGGAGCCATACCTGAATAGTTTTGTGAAGCTTTTGCCAGCAAATGAGGAGTCAATTCAAGATTCTTTGCAAGTGGTCATCATAAAACACTGGTTTAAGAATTGTAAGATAGTTTCCAGCTTTGGTAAAAGAATTCAGCTGAAGATTAATGTGATTTTGAATGGATCGACACAACATCAATTTCAGCTGGCCGGCTACCATGCTCCTAAGAACAGAACGAAGAGTTTAATGGCTCAACAGAATATGAACGCAAACGGCGAGTTCATCAACAGTGATACTCCAGCTATTCCAACTATGCATTCCCGTTCTTTCAGTTACTCGAACTCCCCATCTCATAACTCACAAAGAAACTATTCAATGCCTGTGAATTACTATAACAATCAGTTATCACAAAACTATGTTTTTGGTCATCCTCAAATGGATAGAACCAACCAAATCAGATTAAAGCAGATGCATAACCAGCCATTACAAAACAATGCTGGATCTATTAATGATTTCATGACTAATGACTATCTAAGAACTCAACCGATAGCTATGCCTCCCCACAGTCAACTGCAAAAAATCGCTAACCCCAGACCTGCTAACCATGCGCAATTTCAACCGATGTATGAGGCTAACGATCAAAACAGAATCCTTCTTCAACAACAGCAGCCCTTCGGTTTGAACCTTAACCCGACCGCAATGCCATTGCATAACCATGAAAATCAAAGAAACTTTATTCAGGAGAATAATCACTTTCAGATTTGATTTTGAAACTATCAACTGCTTCAATACTAGATACTTCTTTCCTTATTGATATAAGTTGGTTGCCGCTTGACTATGTTAGAATTGTCTTTGCCCAGGTGACATACGTTTGCATTTTACTTAAACTATTACAGTCGATGTTAGTTTTGTTGTCTTTTTATTTGTTTTCGATTGCTATTATAACTATTTCATTTAAACCATTATTTTCATTATACCACTGCTATACTACTTCATACAATAGGATTGTTACTCATGTGAATATGTTGAATTATAGATATCATTGGGATGAATAAACTTCCAACTTTCTTAAGAGCGGAAGGTATAAAATGAAAATCATTATAAAAAAGGTAATCAGTGAAAATTAGAAAAAAAAAAAATTTACCAGATCTTGGACGATAAACTGAAGCTGATCGAATATTAAATGAAAAAGTTGTACTCTTATGTGTTATAATTTGCCCAAAGAGCTGGCACAGGAAGATTTTTTTTTTATCCACAGTTATGCTCTTTTTCCATACGCTTCAAGCAAAAAGCATACTTTCTGTGAAGGTGAGATGTTACTAAATTTTTAAGGGTATTTTTTTATGTATAGTTCAATTACATTTCCTAAATATGATATGGTCTATTTAAAAATACTGTAAGGTCCTTGCATGTTGCAACATATCATCACAGGATGGTATGCTCTTTGGTAGCTATTTTTTCACATGAAGCAGATCGCGACAATGAAACATAATTTGGCAATTCCAGATAGATCTATCAACTACAGGTTGCACGGACAATTAAGCATGGTTTGTAACATATACCCATATTTTTAGGTCCTGCTGGAAATATTAGAAAATATATTCCAATATACTTCAATATACTCCATTATTTAGCCCAAACTCTAATTGAAGTCTCTCATATCGAAACTCGTACGCTAATACAAAAACCAGGCCTGGAATTGACATTTATATTTACTATACAAGCTATTCCAATAGTTCAAAATGCACGTTTCTTCTTAGCCCTATCCCAAGCAGACTTAGACTTTCTTTTCCTTGATGATTCATCACCTACATCTCTAGTGTTATTGAAAATTGACCAGTCTTCACCTGCAAAGTTATTGGCCATTTCACGTTGTTTTTGCTTAAATGACTTCTTAGTCTGTGCTTGAGGCAATCTAACGAAATTACTCTCTTCATATGTTTGGACTTCTTTCTCCTTTTGCGTATCGAAACTAGTCTTAACACCACCACGGCCATGGTCGACAATGGTGGAACCAATAGATGTATCTAATTGTGGCAAGTCCGAAGATTCTCTCAAATATTCTTCCATACTCTGGAGCTTTCTTCCAGGTTGTTCACGTTTCAGATTTTCATCAAACTTGGAAGTAGGAGGTGCCACGGCATTGATCTTAGGAGGCCTATATTTCTCATTAGATACTTTTCCAGATTTATCAAGTGTTTTGCCATCGCCTTTACCACGCGTCATCTTAGCAAGAGCTGCAGTATCTGGCCTATAAGCCAAGTCATCATCATTATCACTGTCACTATTACTATCCTCAGAATCGCTTCCGGATTCATTACTTTTCCGTACTTTTTCAGTAATGGCAGTTTCGTTCTTTTCACTTTCAGTTTCCATCCTGCTATAAGATCTCATCATCTTATCAAACTGGTATGCAAGCTTTCTTTCAAGTGGCTTAACACCTTTCTCTAATGTAACTCGTTGTATAATTGAGCTTTTAACCACATCTTCTAACTTACTTTCATCTATAGAGTCATCCAACCTTTTCAAATGTCCAAGCACAATCAAAACCAAGTTGTTAATATACGAAATAAGTGAGTTGTTCTTCAAAGCCAAGAGAGACACACCTTCAGCCTTGTTAGCATTCACTTTACGCAACAACTCTTGTACTAATTGAGGTACCTCATCGCTATTTTTCTCAGAGATGGAATCCACTAATGACTTTGTAGCATCTAAGGAAGTAATAATTCCCTTCAACAAATCATCCATAGTTGCAACAGTTTATATATCAGAGATTCGATCTTCCCCTATCTATGATATTGATATATGGAGTTTTTTACTTAAGCAGCCGATGCCCTCAAAATATATTTTCCATAAAGAACACAAAAACAGTTGAGATGTCTTAATTTTTTTTTTCTGAAGGGCATCTACTTTAATATAATATACTCTTTTGATATAGTTAATCTGAAGTTAAGTGAAGCTACTATAAAAGCGTAAACGAACCAAAGATGCCTCAAAACGAATATATCGAGCAGCATATCAAACAACATGGTAGAAGATTAGACCATGAAGAGAGAAAGAGAAAGAAGGAAGCAAGAGAAGGGCATAGAATAGCCAAGGATGCTCAGAACTTGAAGGGATGGAGAGGTAAACAATTTGCCAAGAAGAGATACAGCGAGAAGGTTGCTATCAAGAAAAAGATCAAAGCACATCAAGAATCTAAGGTCAAGGCTCCATCAGAACCAAAGGATGATGGTGAAGCATTACCAACATATTTATTGGATCGTCAAAATGACAACAGTGCTAAAGCTATCTCTTCTTCAATTAAACAAAAGAGAATGGAGAAGGCAAATAAGTTCCAGGTTCCATTACCTAAGGTGAGAGGTATTTCAGAAGAAGAAATGTTCAAGGTTATCAAAACAGGTAAATCTAAGCACAAATCATGGAAGAGAATGATTACCAAGCATACTTTTGTTGGTGAAGGATTTACCAGAAGACCAGTAAAGATGGAAAGAATTATCAGACCATCTGCATTAAGACAAAAGAAAGCAAATGTGACACATCCAGAACTTGGTGTTACTGTTTTCTTGCCAATATTGAGTGTTAAGAAGAACCCACAATCTCCAATGTATACTCAAATGGGTGTTTTGACTAAGGGTACGATTATAGAAGTCAATGTATCAGAATTGGGTCTTGTTACTGCTGGTGGTAAGGTCGTTTGGGGTAAATATGCACAAATTACCAACGAGCCAGATAGAGATGGATGTGTTAATGCAGTATTGTTAGTCTAAAGAGAAACTATTATTATTTGCATTAAACATTTACCTTTAATTTTTTGAGCTTCATTTATACATTGAAAACTTTTACTACACTTAATATAAAGCAATATTTTAACGTTGCCCCGGAGAGCTTATTCATTAGCATTTGAGGATATGGTAAATAGAATTTATCAACAAGGAATTTTCTAAATAAAGTAGTCTTATATCTGTATTAAAACACTAAAACTTTTTAAAATGTTTCAGTGTCCTTCAAATAAGTCAGAACATAGCACTTCTGACTTACCAATTGATCTGAAACCACAGTTCAAAATTAACTTAGCATTCTCTCTGATTACCTCCCATTGGCTATTTATTAATTTAGATCCAATCAAAAAGCACAAGCCACTGATATTTTGCTTGTTCTTAATGTTTGGCAATAAGTTACTTAAATCAAGTAAAATTGAGTAGGAGTCATCCTTATCACTTAAATTCGAGGGATCTACTAAGAATTGATAACGAATATCACTTTTTGGAAAAAAGTTCAAGAATTCATTACGTATCCTTTCAAGATAATCATATCCACTTTCGATACTGAATTCCTTAAGCTTGGAGTACAATGTAATACCTGGATTTACCTTTTTTTCATTGAACTGGTCACTTTCAGACCCACAAGTGGATGAAACATAACTCCAGAGAACCAATGTTGCAATACTAACCGCATACATGCTATCACTAATATCAGTAGATGCAATCCAATCAATAAATCCATTTGTAGAATCATTTACTGGTCTCAACATTGCTTCCCATAAAATCATATAACAATGGATAATAGCCTTTAGGTTAATTTTCTGGGTGATGTTCAAATGATTTTGGCCAGTTTTTTTATTCCACATTTTGCTTAGGTTTTTCTGAACAATGACATAATCATCTTTAGTAGCTGCCACACTCATATTAGCAGGAGAACCACCATAGATGGCAATGTCATAATGGTTTATGTCAGAAATACCAATTATCTGTGTTAAGTGATACATAGAATAACAACATATTAATATGTTTCTGGACCTCAAGGCATCAATAGATTTTCCGATTCTTTGATTGGTGAAGACATCTCCTTCAACGTAGTACCAATTGTCCATTGCTTTTGCTAAGAATTCCTTCCATTTAGAATTTGATGACTCCTGTGAGGGTTTATATGTAGACAACATCAGGAAGTTATTCTGAACTTCAGTTTGTTGCATCTGATACAAAACAGATATCAAACCTCCAAAAAGTATTTTCTTTGTGAACATAGATACCTGCCAATGAGAGATTGAATCTACGGACTTGTGTGATGTGATCACCTTTTTTAACGCAGTTAAGAAGCCTTCTCCGTAATGAAGATCGAAGAAGTCCTCTTGCCTAGTGCGTTTCCAACGTTGTTCAATTTTTCTCTGTCTTTTGACTAGCTTTTTGAACGATCCATTAAGTTCAGTAGATTCCCAGAGAAACTCATCATCACAAGGAAGACTAAATAATTGTAATTGATGAAACAATATTTGAGGTGGATGTCTGAACTTTATATAGTCAATTATATCGGCATAAAATATCATAAATGTTATCCGTTTCAAAGATTCAGATTCAACCCACCGATTGAAAAGTTCAAGATCCTGATTCCCTTCATTTGAAATATTAGCTAAATCATTAGATGAATCTTCATCTTCTTCAGGACTTACAGTGGATGGAGTATCTCGTGGTTTGGTAGTAGTTGCAGGATTTCCTCCTAGCAATGGAGATCTTCTCAATAACTGCACTGTAGTTCCATGGTGTAAATGGGCTCTTTCATGCATTTGTCTCAGAAGGAAATTCTTTTCTGACCACTCTAATAAAGTCAAACTTTGCAATATCCATAGCTTCACTGGAGATTTGAAATCATCGTGCTGAAATATAATGATCCTTAATGGTTTTGCAACCAGTTCACAAAATTTAAATTCAGGAGATATCCCCTTAGATCTTTCATCAGAGGAAACATAATTACATCCAAGAATTATAATGGAAAGAAGAAGTAAAGGCTCCGCAGTTTTCGTATTGAAAGAAGGCTTATGCAAAATGGTAAACTGAGGATGGAATAAAGTCCAGTATAGCCACAAATAGAATGAAAATCGGTCTTCCAATGGTACTTTATAGGTATCATCATTAAATATTTCTTCAATACATGTCCTTGTAAGTGGAGGGAAGCTCTCCAACAACGAATCTATTAATTCTTTATCAACAAAAAGATGCCTGTTTTTTTGCAGATTATTATACTCACCATGATATACTATTTGATGCTTGAAGAGCAGATTTTCTCGCAGTTCACAATGCTCATTTGGACTAAATGAATCATGTGTGTTGCAAGGTGACATTGAAGACGCTGTTGATATCATACCATTGATGCCTGGAGTAACAAAAGGAGTTTGAAACAAATCATCAGTAGGATTATGATTTGACTTTAAGAATACATCATCTAGAGGATTATTTTCATTCAGAAAAATATTTTTGTCTTGTAAGTCGTTCATTACTTGTAATGAATGTGAGTTAGAATAGTATTGAATTGGTGTTAAAGACCTCCATGGAGGATTTTGGTTTTCCAAGCTAGTATTTTCGGATGATGTTATATTATTAGGATGTGCAATGCGGCTTTCAGGGCCACCGTTGTTGATAAGTGATCTGCTTCTTTCAAAATACTGTTGCCCCTGCTGCTGTTGTTGATCTGGAGAATCAGAAAATAACCACGATAGTACATCATTTTGATTCTGAAGTACATTTGTACCAAGAGCAAGCTTTGTCGAATCATACTGATTCAAAGCTGGATTTGGGATTGGATACGATTGTGAATTCTGGTCAACACCAAACCTCGAAATTATATCTTCAGGGTATGAAGAACTTAGAGGAGGACTCATATTGTTAATTTGACCCACTGTAGTGTTTGGGTGCCCGGCCATAGATTGTTCGTTAGCTGCAATGTTCAGTTCTGTGAGACTTTGATTTGATTGTGAAGCCAATGCTTTTGTATTTGCTTTAGCATTGTCTTGTTTCTTTGGAGCCTTATCAACAGTATCTACATGCCTCTGGACATGCCGATCTCTAAGATCTTTTCTAACAAATGTTTTACCACATTTTCTTCTAGAACCGAATTCATCAATAATATAGTCGCATTCAAACACCTTTTTAGGTTTATGATTCAAGTGATGCCTTGCCAAGTGGTCTGACCTGGAGAATATCTTTGAACAGTCAGGACATTTGAATTCTCCTGTTGTTCTCCTTTTCTTTTTTGGTGGCTTTGAATTGTCGGGCACTTTGGCTACATCCATTTGTACTAAACTAATAGATCTTTTTCGAAAATACTAATCTCAATTGTATACTAATATGACATGCTATTATTGTCTTCCTTTGAGAGACCTGGCTTACCTAACCTTTTAAGTTCTTGATAAATATATAGGAGGGGAAGTCAATGACTATCTTTCTTCCACTTACCATTCATGTTGATGCGCATCACCAGTCGTGTACGATAAAGGATCTTTATTGATACTATCTACACAGGTTACCATTAAAGGATCTATTATATATATAGTGCTATTTTTCCTTCATTTCTATATTGTTCAAGTCACAAAAGACATAAATGGATGGTTCTTTATGACTGAAATTTAGAGTTTCAGCTTGATCATCGAAATGTACGGACTTAGTTTTGATACAGGGTAGGATTCCAGGAGAAGAGGAAACCAGAGTAGAAGCCAGGGAGGGATTCAGATCGGCCAATAATAAACTATCAGTGGAGCTTGCACACGATAAAGAAGACAACGAAGACAAAGAAGATGCCGATGATATAGATGACATAGATCTGTGTGATGGTATTTTTATCAAAGTGTGACCGAAATAGCCCGCATCCAATAGTTTGCCGTAGTAGGTTCTCAGACGTGCTATGTTCATGAGAAAGCCATTTGAAGAGAATGTTTTCATGGCTTGTGTCTCCTCATCATCATCGAAGGAGAAAGCACGGTAAAGTTTTTCATAATCATCATATTTGTAGGTGTCATAAGTATGTGGCAGATATTGCCAAATAGCTTGGAACGACTGAAAAAAGTCGATATTTTCATTTGAACTGAAAGGCTCGCTACCTAGAACGGCCTCAACATAACTGTCATAAAGAGAGTCCATCTTGTACACGGGGTACTTTCTGAAAAAAAATTTGTCTATCGTTTCCATCAAGATATCTTCATTTTTCTTCTTGATGAATTTGCTGCAAACATCATTGGTATCCATATCTCCAAAGTCTTGTAGGATCATATTGATAATGCAGTTGACCATATCATAGAGATCCTTATCATTTAAGCTTGAAGCATATTTCTCGGAGATCAACTCCTTGATCTTTTCCGCCATTTTTTGCGGTAAACTATATGTTTTGGAATCGTTCTTTAATATAGTTGTGTGCGACGGCTGTTTTGATACCACCGGGACTGGAAACTTATCAATCTCAACACCATGAAAGTCGTCCATGTCATCATCAGAGAACATGAAAGATATGTTACCATCATAACTAGCATCATCGCTACTCTCATCGAAATCCAGCTCCTCTTCAAGGGGACCCAGGTCCCATGCTAGACTGTAATCGTTGCAACTATGTGTTACACCTTCTCTGATGGTTTTTTTGGAGTCTTTCAAAAGTATGGAGTTACATTCATTGAAAGGAAATCTCAGATGGAGTTTTTTCTTTCCCGGGAGTGATATAGGGAGACGGAGGCTAGCTGCTGCTAACATATGGTGTACGGTTGGCCGCTTTTTACTTTTTGTTCCTGATGTATTTGAAAACAACTCTAGTACCAGATTATTGTTGCTATTACTCATTTTTGATTCATTAATGGGAAGCTTAAAGCCCATAAGAAGGACTATCTGATGTTTTCACAACAGTTTTACTCATCTGCTTATTAAATCTTTCTCTATTAGCAAAGGGTTCACAAAAACACCTAAATTGGAGGGTACGTGGGACCATATCGCAGCCGAGCCACCACGCAGTCCCTCCCAAATAAAACTTCTAGTGAGGGCACGGGGGCCCTCCCAGTTCCAGTGTTATTTGTTTGGATGACCTCTCTGGAATTACTCTTTCCGGGGACTTCTCCAAGATATTCCGATACTTAATCTTGTAATACCCCGATTAAGAGCTACACATGGACTACAGTAGTACTATTTTATCATCTCTAACTGTTCACACGTCAACAAGGTTTTACCGAGACTCTACTCTGTACTGTACAAAGAATTAGCGTACATTAATGTGATTTAGGAAATTTTAGGGGGTTCCACGGAGCTATCGCCGCTTAAGATCACACCCTTCTCTCTCTATGCTTCTCTGGCATCTTGACTCCAGTTACTGACTCCTCGTGTATACAGTCCATGAATGCCTTTTAATATAATATTAAAAGAAATTATATAAAGTCCGCGGTTCTGGGACTTTTGCAGCATACCCACCAGAGACTTGGGGGAATAATATCCATCTTTTGTTGTATAATTGTGTACAATAACGGTACTTTTTTAGGTCTATTGATCTTTTAATAGTGTTAACGGTCATAATAAGCTGTCAAAAAGTATGAAGTAGTGATAGACTTCGCTAAATGACCCCGAGCCCAGGACCGTCTGATTTATTGTATCAGATCAAGTAACAAATTATATAAGCCGCGCCCAGAGCTGAGCGCGACAAGCGTAAAATGGTGATATTTTATTACAGTATTTTTAAAGGAAGTTTCAAGTTACACTACGCATAGAGTTTAGTCTGAACCACGAAAGGTTAACAGAAGAAGCATATTCAGACTTTAAGTATGCTTTCTAGTCGTAATATTCGTGTCTTGATATCGGTTCTTGCAATCTTCGGAATCGTAGCATTTTTTGCTTCTTCGCGGAGCGCATTAAATGATTCTATTCCAAAGGTGAAGACCACTGGTCAACAACAACCAGAGAGCGCACCTTTTTCACATGAAGAGGAGGTGTCAAATACTTTACAGGGGAAGCCATATCAAGGTAAAGAGCCACCTTACTCAGTTGACAAGTCAGCTCCAAAGGGACAACCAAAAGTGGTAGCAGATAAGTCTACTGGACAAGTTAATGCACACAAGGAGCAAGACGAAAGTAGCATCAAAGAGGGATCAAAGCAGAATGTTCATGCTAACCAAAACTGTAACGAAAAGAGTTACGTGATTATGATTGACGCGGGATCAACTGGTTCTAGAGTACACGTATATTCTTTCAATACATGTGTTGCACCACCTAAGTTGTTGAATGAAGAGTTTAAGATGATCGAGCCAGGTTTATCGTCTTTTGATACAGATGCTGTTGGAGCTGCAAAATCTCTTGACCCATTGTTGAAGGTGGCACTCGACACAATTCCTAAAGAGAGCCAAGGGTGTACACCTGTTGCTGTTAAGGCAACTGCTGGTTTGAGAAAGTTGGGAGAAGAAAAGTCACAAAAGATTTTGGATGAAGTAAGAAGATATTTAGAGAATGACTATCCATTTGCAGTCGTTCCAGGTTCTGGTATTTCAACTATGGATGGTAAGGACGAAGGATTTTACGCTTGGATCACTACCAACTATTTGCTTGGTAACATCGGTAGCGCAGAAAAGATCCCAACTGCTGCAGTCTTTGACTTGGGTGGAGGTTCCACTCAAATTGTTTTTGAGCCAGATTTCAATGACAATGAACAGATGGTTGAGGGTGAACACAAGATCGAACTTCCTTTTGGTAACAGAGACTTTACCTTGTACCTGTTCTCACATCTTGGATATGGTTTAATGGAAGGACGTAACAAAGTCAACCTTTTAGTACTTGAACAAGCATTGAAATCCAATAAAGACTTATCTCAATTCAAGTTTGCAGACAAAAAATCTGTTGGTGATGCAAAAGCTACTGTTACTCTCACCAATCCTTGTATTCCACCAGGAGTAAAGGCCGAGAACGTTTTGATTGAAACCCAAGAAAAAGAATTCTATCTTGTCAATATGGAAGGTTCATCTGTTGCTGCCGGTTTTGAATGTCGCGCATTGGCAGAGAAAGTTCTTAACAAGGAAGCTGAATGTACCAAAAAGCCATGTTCATTCAACGGTGTCCATCAACCTTCTTTGACAAAACAATTTAGAAAGTCTTCTGATATGTACGTATTCTCCTTCTTCTATGACAGGACTGTCCCATTAGGTTTCCCATCGTCCTTCACGGTTGAGGAATTGACTGAGTTGGCCAAGGTCGTCTGTAGTGGTGATAAGTTCTGGAACATCTTTTTGGATGACAATGCCAAACAGTTAAGTGATGAACCATTATGGTGTTTAGACTTATCATTCATCACCGCAATGTTGCACACCGGTTACGATATACCATTACATAGAGAGTTAAGAACGGTTAAGAAGATAGAAGGTAATGAAGTCGGCTGGTGTTTGGGTGCTTCCTTGCCATTATTAGATAAGACTACTAGCGGTTGGACTTGTAGAGCCTAAACAACCCGCTTGAGTTATTTCTACTCTTTTAATATCGGATTTTCTTATATACATTTCTTTAGATATTCAACTCGATTATTCATAGTTAAGGTTAAATTAGTAGGTTTGTTCCGAAGACGCAAAAGTATACGTCTCAATTTTAAATTTTAACCGATCTCCAGATTTATTAGATATTGAATAGTTGATAAGCGTCAGATTTATCTGGTACAGCCAGGAGCCCAGTATATAGAGTGCAAAACCAAGCTAAACTATTTAAGGCTTAATATAATCCACTGATGATGGAAATCAATAATGTTAATAATAATAATAAGAAAGCGCCACCCCCAGGTGGCAATATTGAAGAACCACTGCTAGCGTTTAATTCTAACGAAACAAATGGAAGGAGGCTTAGTGGCTCAATGAGTAAGCCTAGAAAGAGTCCAAACCAGCGTGGAAGCTTATATGATTACAACAATATAAATAAAGAGTGCTTAAAGGTGCATCGAAAACTTTCAGGATATCCATCAGATACAAGGAAGGTATCTTCATCAATGTTGAAGAAGCTTGGTAAGGATGAATTAAAACCTGTGAAATCACACACAGAGCTTGCAGAGACAGCAAATGGTGTTCGTATGTTGGCAAGAAACTTATCAAAGGCGACAATTCAGTTAGATGTTAAAGCAATCATGATTGTGACGAAGGCTAGAGACAATTCGCTTGTACTATTGACAAGAGAAGTGGTAGAGTGGATACTATCAATGAATAAGGATATTACTATTTATGTTGACCGTAAGTTGGCTAAACTGAAACGTTTCAATGCCGAAGCGATTAAAGATAGATATCATCAAGCAGATACCCTTCTTCAATACTGGGATAAAGAATTAGCTTTAAAAAACCCAGAGAAGCTAGACATGGTTCTTACCTTGGGAGGTGATGGAACTGTTCTTTATGTTTCCAATCTTTTCCAAAGAGTCGTTCCTCCCGTAATTTCCTTTGCATTGGGTTCTCTTGGATTTTTAACTAATTTCAATTTTGACAGATTTAGAGAAAGAATGACCAGCGTATTTGAGTCTGGTGTCAAAGCATATTTACGTATGAGATTTACTTGTCGAGTTCACAAAGCAGATGGAACTCTTGTATGTGAACAACAAGTGTTGAATGAACTAGTGGTTGATAGAGGACCCAGTGCGTATCTCACTCAATTAGAATTATACGGAGATGGCTCGTTGTTAACTGTCGCACAAGCAGATGGGTTGATTATTGCAACTCCTACAGGATCTACTGCGTACTCCTTATCAGCTGGAGGATCGTTGGTGCATCCATCTGTGAGTGCCATTAGTGTTACACCTATTTGTCCACATACTTTATCATTCAGACCTATATTATTACCTGATGGAATGTTTATCAAGATTAGAGTTCCAGAATCAAGTCGTGCCTCAGCTTGGGCATCATTTGATGGTAAATTACCTACAAAACTTTCAAAGGGTGATTATGTAACGGTACAGGCAAGCCCTTTCCCATTCCCAACTGTCATATCCTCAAAGACAGAATATATTGATAGTGTAAGCAGAAACTTAAATTGGAATGCTAGAGAGAAACAAAAACCTTTGAGACCATCTTTGAACAGGAAGCCTCGTGGAGGTTCTTTTTCCCCAGAGGAACAAGAGAATCTGTCTGAAGAATTTGACGATTTTGATATTAATTCTGACGATAGTATAAGTTCGATAAGTTCAGAACATGACGATACACATTACTTGCCATCACTGGGTGGTGGATTGAGTACCCCTCCTTTCCATGGATCGTATAACGATGACAGGACTTGCTTCGCTCACCCAAATGCTAGAATATCACTCGATGGCCAAACATCTTCTCGATCAGCATCCAGAAACTCTACAGGATCCGACGAGTTATTTATTTCACCGATTGCACAACATCCTCCACCTTTTAATCGTAAACAATTCAATGATCAATAACCGTACTAAAAGAAGAATTTTATAACAAGAAGATGGTAACAAGAAGGTAAGCTTCCATTTGTAATATTCCAGGAGAGTTTAGCACAATCGACTTGAAATACATAAGCATGTTTTATAACGACTGTTGTGCACACAAATTGTGACTTGTGTGCGTTAATGTGATTCAATTTATAGTCATTTATCTTAATGTTGCTCTGGCAGCGCGGACGATAAGATGCATAAGAGCCGTTTTAGCCGTTCTGCCGTCATTTAGATATATATGTAAATTTATAAGCTTTCATGTCTAATATTTAGTAGAGACTGGCACCAACGACGAAGATCATGAGCTTTATAGACCTGAGCTACTGCTACACGTATGGAATCTTATCAGATTTATTCGTATCGATATTTGTTATCTCTGCAGCCTGTATGTAGAAAAAAACGCCTGCTCATCATTAAATCACGTGAGAACTGTTTATATAGAGGAATTAGAAAAAATTTTCAAAGCGGCGGTCGTGCGTGATCATCACTGTAAAGAAAAAGAAAACTTTGGAAGTATATAACTATGTATTATTCATCTGAAACGTGGAAGAAACTACTTTTCTTACTAAAACAAGAGAAAGAACAAAGTATAGAATATGACAGATATTACACAGCAAATGAACAACCTTTCTGTCCAAAACAATGAAGGAGACAATGATGGAAGGCGTCAATACGTACCACCACATCTTCGCAACAGAAGAGGTAACAACAGCAATGGATCAGAGGGTTCATTCGGAGGCCGTCGTGGAGGCTTCGATAATGGATTCGGTGGTCGTAGAGGTGGTGGCTACAGTAGCGGAGGATTTGGTTACGGAAAACGCGGTGGAAGTGGATTCGCCAGTGGCGGTCGTGGTGGTAACACCAAGTACGGCGGCTCAAGACCAGGTGTTGGTAGATGGGTAAACGATAAGCACGAACCAGCTCCAAAGAACGAAAAGCTTGAAGCTGAACTTTTTGGTAAAGCTGATGATCCAAGCTTCCAATCCTCAGGTATCAACTTTGACAACTATGACGATATCCCAGTTGAAGCATCCGGTGAGGGGGTTCCAGAACCAATCTCAGCTTTCACAGCACCACCTTTGGATGAATTATTAGTCGAAAACGTTATCCTTTCAAGATTCACCAAACCAACTCCAGTTCAAAAATACTCAGTTCCAATCGTTGCAGCAGGTAGAGATTTAATGGCCTGTGCTCAGACTGGTTCAGGTAAAACTGGTGGTTTCTTATTCCCAGTCTTATCTGAGTCATACATGAACGGTCCTGCTCCAATCCCAGAATCAGCAGGTGCATTTTCCTCACACAAAGTTTATCCTACAGCCTTAGTCATGGCCCCAACCAGAGAATTAGTCTCCCAAATTTTTGAAGAAGCTAAGAAATTTTCTTATAGATCCTGGGTGCGTCCTTGCGTGGTTTACGGTGGTGCCGATATCGGAAGTCAAATAAGAAGTTTGGAAAGAGGTTGCGACTTGTTAGTTGCTACTCCAGGTCGTCTTAAGGATTTGTTAGAAAGAGGAAGAGTCTCTTTAGCTAACATCAAGTACCTTGTCTTGGATGAAGCTGATAGAATGTTGGATATGGGTTTCGAACCCCAAATCAGACATATCGTCCAAGAATGTGACATGCCAGGTGTTGAAGAAAGACAAACCCTTATGTTCTCAGCCACTTTCCCAAGAGACATTCAAATGTTGGCTCGTGATTTCTTGAAAGAATACATTTTCTTATCTGTTGGTAGAGTTGGTTCTACATCAGAAAACATTACACAAAAAATATTGTACGTCGAAGACGACGAAAAGAAATCCGTCTTGTTGGATTTGTTATCAGCTAATGATAACGGTTTGACAATCATTTTCACAGAAACAAAGAGAATGGCGGACAATTTAGCAGATTACTTATATGATCAAGGCTTCCCAGCAACTGCCATTCACGGTGACAGATCTCAATATGAAAGAGAAAAAGCATTGGCTGCATTTAAGAGTGGTACTTCTCCAATTTTGGTTGCTACTGCCGTTGCCGCTAGAGGTTTGGATATTCCAAATGTTGCCCACGTCGTTAATTTTGATTTGCCAAGTGACATTGATGACTATGTTCACAGAATTGGTCGTACTGGTCGTGCTGGTAACGTTGGTATTGCCACTGCTTTCTTTAACAGAAACAACAAGAACGTTGTTAAGGGCTTAGTTGAAATTTTAACTGAGGCTAACCAAGAAGTTCCAGATTTCTTGCAAAAGATCGCAAGAGAATCATCTGTCGGTAAGAGTGTCCGTGGCGTCGGTGGCCGTGGTGGTGGATTTGGTGGCCGTTCAGGTCCAATCAGAGACTTCAGAAAGCAAGGTGGTAGTTCATATGGTGGTGGATATGGAGGCAGCAGCAATGGCTGGGGCTCTTCAAACGGCTACTCTAGCGGTGGCAGTGGTGGAGGTTACGGCAGCTCTCGTGGAGGTTACAGCTCTTACGGTGGTGCATCATCCAGTTACGGTAATCCATCATCTTCCAACTCATGGTGGTAAGCGATTAAATGCGAGCCTTTTTTTCAATTGAAGCCATGATGTCAATGAACTCGTCAAGCCGTTTGTTTTAAGTTTTTGAAAATTTTTTTTTATATTATTTATCGATGTCTATCACATTTGTTCCATCAAGGAAAAGAAAGATTTTGTTTTACATCTTTATCATGTCATTTGCATTAATCACTTGCGTTATGTTGAAAGTTCTTTTTTTTTTCATAGGGGTTGCTTTTTTATGATTGAGTAGTGTTTTTGGGGACTGATTTTACATTGAATATCTTTTCAGTTCTCGCGTACACTTGATAAATGTCATTCATACAATGTATTATAGTTGTTGTTTTCCTGGAAAAAAAAAAAGGGTGTGGTTAGAAGATTTCTCGGACAAATCAAACATATAGAAGTTATTAATGGGTTACTTATAAATCTTTGTTTTCTTTGGGGTGTTGAAATTTTTTTTAGTATTTATTTTGTTGTGCTTCATTTTTAGAAATGTGGATTTAGACGTTGACTCTTTATCTTACATATATATTTAATTGCAAATGTATATAGTAATAATTTATATCAAGTTTAAGTGAAAGTTTTGTGTAATTTGTTTCGCGTGCATGTCGAGTAAATAAATCTGGGTTTGTATCAATATGATCTGATTTAGTTCTGAAATAAAAAGTATAAGTTCAGGGAATGTTGTTTCACAAAAGGCATATCAAATTCATATTAGCCTTAACTATTGTGCTATATTTCATTTACTTTTTCAAGTCAGTCCATGAAACCAGAGATAAGAACGATAACGTCTCTAAAAAGGCAGCATTTTTGAAAGAGTTATCGAAATCAAATTGGAAAAAAGAAGGCCTTAATTTTCAAACGAACAAGATAGCAAGATTACTGAAGGATGCATCAATAAGAGATAAATTGGCCTTCCATTTCCCTTATGATGAAAATAGACCATTCCCAAAAAATATTTGGCAGACTTGGAAAGTTGGCGTTAAACATGAGAAGTTTCCAAATAACTATAAGAGATTCCAAGAAAGTTGGAATGAAAAGAATCCAGATTATAACCATCACATTCTCTCTGATGATGAGTGTCATGAACTCATCAACCATGAGTTTTCAACTGTTCCTGAAGTGGTTGATGCCTATAACAGTATGCCCAAGAGTATCTTAAAGGCCGACTTTTTCAGATACTTGATTTTATTTGCAAGGGGAGGATTATATTCTGATATTGATACTGTTGACTTGAAGCCAATAGATACGTGGGCATCAATGGCAGATAATTTACACGATAAACCTAATATAGCTGGTCTAGCTGTTGGTATTGAGGCGGATCCAGATAGACCTGATTGGAATGAATTTTATGCTCGTAGAATCCAGTTTTGTCAATGGACAATACAATCTAAAAAGGGACATCCAATGTTACGTGAATTAGTTGCAAAGATAACAGACTTGACTTTGTGGAGAAAGAGAGAACAGAAGTTGGAAAAGGTTTTAGGCAAGGATGAGGGTGGTGACATTATGAATTGGACAGGCCCAGGAATATGGACAGATGCCCTCTTTGAATATTTGAATAATTTGTTACATCCAGAGGTATCTTCCGAAAAAACAGAGGAGATCATCGATTGGAGAGTTTTCACTGGTATGGAACAACCTATTGCAATTGAGGATGTTCTTATTTTACCTATCACATCATTCAGTCCTAATGTTGGGCATATGGGATCTAAGAGCTCTAGTGATCCTATGGCCTACGTTTCACATAAATTTCTGGGAGTTTGGAAAACTGATTAACTCAGCTAATTTATTAATGGTTAATAGCTAATGTACATTATAGAGTAATAAATATTCTTTAATATTATATATACAAGATATTGCTACCATTCAAGAGATCTTAGAATTTCTCTGTTCTTCTGTAACAAAACGTCGCTTTCTGTTTTGCTTTTGAACTTGTTATAAAATATAACACAACTTTTATTCATACAGTTACTGGATGATGCTTTGCCTAGTACTCCCAAATTTCCGAAATTAGTCTGGTTGCAATTAAAGCATGAATTAACCAATCCATTTAATTTACGTTCAAGAGATCTAGAGGTTGACAAAACTTCTTGAATTAGCTCTAGTTCTTTCTTGGAGCAATTATGGCATATTCGTTTCAACGAATTGTCATCCAAAACAGATCCACAACTTAGACATGTATTCAATTTGATCAAATTGGATATCTTGAATATCCTGCCTTCCGATGAATTCATATTGATCTTAGGGAGATCATTGTACCAGCTTCTGACATCAACACCAATCAAGTTTAATAATCTGTCTAAGGGTGGAATCAACACTCGTGTAATATAGTAGTCATAATCAAGTGAGAAAGGTTCGGAAGAACTATATGATTGAATAAATTCTTCAGGTGAAATGCTTCGGTCTTTGATCCTAGGCTTTTTCGGATCTCGAATAACGACATATGGAACTCTCTCGCGATATTGGGGCTCTGCTCGAGGATCTTCTGAAATCATTTTATTTGCAACAATAGCACCAGGGGGAAGATGCTGTTCATTTTTATATGTACCATATCTCACCTCCTTTGCAAAAAAGAATTCATTTATTGGGACCTTATTCGTCATTACTTTCTGAAATTGTCGGACAGTATAACGTTTTACTAGTGACAAATTCTTGGAATCAAATAGAATCCGGAGAACCTTTTCGACAATCTTCTGCTGAGCGGGTATTCCATCTCGACGAATTGTTTCAATGCCTTTTGCATCGAATTTAGGCTCCAACTGTTCTTCTGATTCATAACTATATCCAACATATCGTTTCTTGCTAAGTAGAATGCATGGATGATAGACCTTTTCGAATTTTAAGGTTACTGGGTCAGGAAAAGCCTTGGTAATAACCTGTGATAGCTCCTTTCCAATTTTAAACGCCTCCTTCTTGGATTTTCCAGGAAGATACACAAGTAATGAATCGGTGTCCCCGTAAACCACTTTAGCACCTAAATCGCCATTCTCGATCATGGCAATTGACTGGGTTAGAATCTCTCTACCAGTTGATACTATTGCATCTGCAATATCAGAGTTCGGCATTCTACCACTAAATGTAGCTGAAGTATACCCATAAGTAACATTGGCAATTAGTTTCAAAGCCAATTGCCTTGAATTGTTCAATTTCGCAAATTCTTTCTCTCCTTGAAATAGTTTCATGACAGCTTTAACTTTTAGTCTGATGTCAATGATTTCCAGCAACATCTTAGAAAGGATAGATTTCCTGATGGAACTTTTAACGAAGATAAACCCATTCGGCGATAAGTTAATAGCATCTTGTTTCATTAGAAAGTCAATAATTCCAGGAGGTAATGTAAGGTTCTTTTGGTAACCAATAGTATTCTGCTTGGGGCTGAAATTATTGAGCTTTCCTACTAAAGTTGTGTAGCAGTAGTTATACGCTATCATTATCGAAGGATATAATGACTGAAAGTCAAGTACCACTAAGGGAGATTTATAGAAATTTGAATCAGGTTCCATTACAAGAGGGATACATTCCAAAGGTCTCATGACATGAACCTGATCTTTTGAAGGTGAGTTCAATAGTAGGTTCTCTTGTTTACATATTCTAGACAAAATTGACTCTACCTTGAACTGAGACCCCCGATAAAAATTGGAGTTGAAATCAATACCAATTAGTCTCAGGAATTCGATGTTTTTTGTTACATACTCTTGCACATCGACAATCTTATTCTGTACCTGAATCCTTTTCAAATAATATCTGATTGATAATATAAATTCAAGGGAATTCGGGCTGAGTATCCACTGAGTTAATTGCTTATTCGAATATTTTGGAAGATGCTGATGAAACAACTGGTAAGAAACATTTTCTATGGAATAATTTGTAAGACTCAAGTCAGACTTCACAAGTCGCCAAATATTAAGCGAGTGTCTCCCATTAATTGTTATATTCGAAGTATGCGTGTATCCCCAACGATCTCCGAATTTACCCTTATTATTCCAAGAGCTCCTACTCAATTTGGATAATAAATTAGTCTCAAAGGCTGAACGAAATCTTTCAATTAGGTATCCCCAAGACATAGCGTTAATTTCATAACCAGATAAAATATCTGGGTCTAATATTTGAACGATTTCTATCAAACGCTCTACCATATCAACCTCATTTTGAAAAATTTCGAAAACTTCACATTCAGCGGCTGCAAAAATTCCTTCTCTGAACGTTTTCGTCAGAATAAAATTAGATTGCTCCAATATAAGGATCCCATTTTTCAACTTAACCTCATTAAACATATTGTTAGCATCATCAAATTGATAGATTATTGCCGTAATTGGGTCATTAGTTGGATTCGGAAGTAAATCATTAAACGTGTTCACATGAATTTCTAAGAAGAAATTAGTTAAAGTGAATAGATCATCTGGTCTTCTAGTAACTTTCTCAGAACAATAAGAAAACTTATAGGCATCTGTATGTGATAAAGGTGGTTCAATTTGAGATCTATTGGCTTCTAGATTCCGTTTGTGTTTCACTTCATCTTTCAACCATAAGTCTAAAGTTTCTTTCAGAGGTGGTAACTCAGTGTACTCCCAAAGCGTTAGTTTCGATCCATGTTCTGTTGGACTAGGTTCCAAAAACGATTCTTTAATCTGGCCAGACACCAGTAAGGTCGGGATAGTTTCATCACTAATATATGGAATAGGTATTCTCTTGTTAGCGAATATCATTGCTTTTTTAGGTACATCATTCAGATTATCATAAAACGGATCCCTGTAGTCAATCTCAAGAATTCCCAGCTCGTTGAAATGACTTAATATATTATTGTTTATAAGTGCATCATTCGGAAGTTCAATTGTATATTTTGTAGGAAGATACCCATTTATTATAGTATTATTTTCTTGAGATTGCAGCCATTTTGATTGTGTAAACTGCGTTTGAGACATTTGACTGAAGGTACGTTTTTTATGATGTCTTTGCGTCATTTCAATAATCAAGTCCTCGTCTAGTCTCTTCTGTTTATCAAAAGAGTCCTCGATATTGTCTATTTTGTCTAAATAATCAACTCTTTCATTTGCATCATTATTATTACTATTTTTATCGTCATCATCGTCATCATTAATCTCATTATTAATCAAATCATCAATTTCTGGATCTTTTTCAACTTCAAATTCTTCCAGTGGATTTGATTCCTCAAAACTGCTACTAAATATTGAGCGTAAAAAGTTTCTAATGTTCTGTTCATTAGTAATATTTTTGGTAGTAAATAAGTTATCGTAAAGATCCCAGCGTAATATATGGTCCTGATAATTTAGCTCACTGACAAGATTGGTGCTCTGTATGTCCACCAATTGATAACAAGTTGGAAATTGGAAGTTTTCCTTATTGTGGAGCTTTGAATATTGTTCTGAATTCAACTTCGTTGTTTTATTTAATTTTCTGGCATATGCTAGTAGGTCTTCTAATGCAGTTTGATTTGACCAATTTGAGCCTCCCATTCCCTGGTTGGGATTAAGCAAACTTTGGAAATTTTCCAACTTTGAATTTCTAGATTCACATTGAAATTGAAGATCATCGTAAATATGTTTTAAAGATGACACATAAACCTCCTGGGATGTATCCCCTTTCTTAAATTTATCTAGTTCAATAAAACCATCATGCAAATATCTTTCCTTAATATATTCTCTGTTCATTATATGACTAGTAGAAGTATCGATTTCAAATAATGAATTGCTAATTCTGCCCAACGTTTCTTCTTTTAGTACATTATCTGGAGAAATGTACTCCCTTAGGTGTTCTTTTAAGTTAGGAAACCAACTGCATTCTCGTAAAATTGGTGTCCTAAAATAAAAGTGTCGTAGATATAACCAAGAGCACCCAAACAAATTCAAATCAGTCATAAACTGTGTCAAATAAGACAAATGTGCTTCATAGATATATATGGGTACTCTTGATAATTTTGCACCATGCTTACTTCGAATGTGCTCAAAACTTATCTCTTTATTGTAGAAGAGCTTGCTTAACCTAGTTTTGTATAAAGGCGATAGTAACGAAATCTTGTAGAAGAGAGAATGCTTCATGTGATATCCATACATGGGTGTACCCTTGCAAATAGCTATACTAGCAACGTACTTATGAACAGTACCACCATTGCTACTCTCCTCATCACTGCTCCATGCTAGTTCATAATCTTGCTCTTCGTCTTCTTTGTCTGGTTTTGAACGACTTCTTTTGAAAGATTCAGCTAGTTTCCTTTCCAAATACTGATGAACCTCAAATAAATATTCCTTGGATGCTAACAACTCCTTGTCTTGTTCTAACGCATCGATGAACACGTAAGGATAGTAGTTGTGGACATGTATTGTAACATTATAACTTGATTTACCTATAGCCGCTGCTGCGTAAACACGTACAATAGGGACATGTCTCGCGCCACCGTATAAACTATCTAAAGGTGAAGGCTTAGCTTGATAGCTATCATAGTCGTTGATCTGAACCTTTAGGCATTCATCCTTCATATGGTATAAAAGTAATTACAATTACCTCTTCCTGTATTGTATCTATATAATAGAGTTCCTGGATTTTACAGTCAACTTAATAATAGAGGTCTATTGTTGATGTCTCTCTTATCGCGAATCCTTATTAACGGGAAGTCTTTCTGATGCCGAAAGAAAATGTGAAACATTTAATTATTAGGGTTCCGAAAGGATATTATATATAAGAGAATTAGTAATAAAATAGCTTTGATCCATCATATAAGAGGGAGTAATTGATCATTGTCGTGAAGCAATAAAAGGTAGGACCGACAGAATAGAACTTTAAAGCTACATTAAATCCGTCTTAGCTCCTTTTAGTTCAGGATATTAAACAGGCGTTGATATACAGCTTTATGGTTTGAAAGCCAGTGTTAAAGGAACCTAAACAACCATAAACGATCATACAGTCACTCCTTAACCCTTTTTGCGATTATCGTTGTAAAAATTGCTTAATTGTTTACTAAATTACTTATATCATAGCTAAGGAGCTCAATTTGTTGTTTTTTTTCAAATAAATCTGTATTCACCAGGCAATACATTCTTCTCGCAGGTTATATTGGAGTTATAGATAGAAAAGACGAGAACATCTGCAATAGATTTGCAATATTACTTATTGTCATCTTTTTTCAAAGTCATTCATACTAATAGATTATTCCCATTAGATTGTACATTTAAGATAAATGTCAGAGGATCAAAAGAAAGATTTACCAGACTTAAACCTAAATACCTTGAGTATTCTGGATAATAATGATTCTCCTGAAACGCCAGTTCAATCTGTCGCTCCAATTTCATCACATACTCCACTCAGCAGCGATATTCAGGCAAGAGTATTAGCATTTCAGCAAAAGAGATCAAAGGCTGTCCCTAATGACAGAAATGATTCTGGAAATGATAAGAATGGACCATCATCTGGAAAGCCATTGCCACCATTACCGGCTCAAATACACTCATATCTGGGTGTAGATACATTTGCATCTGAGAGAAACTCGATTCCTACGCCAAGTTCTCCAAGGAGTCACTCTGTATCTGGCTCACTGTCAGCACCAAGGTTACACCCAAATATGTCCCCTAAACAGCAACATTCACAGGTTGAACTAAAGAAGCGCCCGTCCTTATCCCAGAGAAGAGGTTTGAAGTTAAATATGAATGATATCACAAGTCCAGTAAATTCTTCAAAAGGATCCCCTTTAATAGGGTCTCCTCTTGGTTCTCACAATAATGCCTTTGACCATACATTCACCACTGGTGAACTATCAAGGAGACTTTCCGAGAGAAAGAAGAAGCCACAATTCAAGTTAAACTTGAATGAACAATCAGATACCCCTACCAGCACAACATCTACTTCTTCTCAGACATCAGATGAAAATGAAAACTCAGACAATAAAAAATACCAATTACAAGGCTTGTTTGCAAATTACTCAAAATATATTGACATCAAATCAGGTTCTTTGAACTTTGCAGGGAAGGCCTCCTTACATTCAAAAGGAATAGATTTCCTGTCTGGTTCACTGTTTAGGATTTCACTTGAGGAACTTGAATTTTTAGACGAGATTGGGCATGGAAATTATGGTACAGTTCTGAAGGTTTTACATAAACCAACGGGGGTTTTAATGGCAATGAAGGAGGTTAGGTTGGAATTAGATGAGAATAAATTTACACAGATTTTAATGGAGCTTGAAATATTGCACAAATGTGACTCTCCATATATAGTTGATTTTTATGGTGCATTTTTCGTCGAAGGTGCTGTCTACATGTGCATAGAATATATGGATGGAGGGTCTCTTGATAAAATTTATGACGAAGGTAATGGGTTGAACGATGAAGCATGCTTAGCTTATATTACTAAATGTGTGATACGTGGTTTGAAAGAGTTGAAAGATGAACACAATATCATTCATCGTGATGTCAAACCGACTAATATCTTGATCAACACTCATGGTAAAGTAAAACTATGTGATTTCGGTGTCAGTGGAAACTTGGTGGCTTCTCTTGCTAGGACAAACATTGGCTGTCAGTCTTACATGGCCCCTGAAAGAATCAAATCTATGAATCCAGACGACAATACATACTCTATACAATCAGATGTCTGGTCTTTAGGATTAACAATACTAGAAATTGCAGCTGGTCATTATCCATATCCTGCTGATACTTATGGAAATATATTTTCACAACTTAGTGCCATTGTTGATGGAGAGCCACCTAAGCTTGACCCTAAGATTTTTTCAAAAGATGCACAATTGTTCGTGAAATCTTGTCTTAATAAAAACCCAAGTTTAAGACCATCATACTCTACATTGTTGAATCATCCATGGCTTCAGAAGTATAACAGTGTTGACCCTCATATGAGCGAATTTGTGACTAGGAGAGTCAAGGAAATCGAAGATTTGAAGGCGCTGAAAGGCTTATCAAGATCTAACAGCTTGTCAACGCCACAGTCTTCTCATGCTAAGAACATTGATAATGCTCGGTCTTTGTTAAAAAATAAAGTTAGGGCTCCGCCATTACATAGGGGTGGCTTGTTGAATACTAGAAATCAGAGCGTTACCAAGAGATAGGACGCTGGTCAGTAAATATCTTATTTCTTCATAGAGATTCTGTTTTTTTCTATTTGATGTTTTTCAAATCTGAACTATCATATCAGCAAACTCTCCTGTAAACAAACCTTATTCTTATAGCACTTAACATACATATCCAACTTATGATTTAAAATTCACTTACAAAAATTCTTGTAATAACTGATGCTACTATTTATTATTGTGTAGATATAATGTAAAGATATATATCATGTTGTAAAGCAAGTATTACTTACCTAATCTTCGTCTTGATCAAGCCATTTCGACATAAATGGTCCATCCAAATGATATCCTAACTTAGCATAATAATTTCTTACACCAACTCCAGAAATGACACTGATCTTTGACGATCCATGCTCTTCCTTGGCTATTCTGGCAGCCTCTTCCATCAATAAAGTACCAAATCCTTGATGTTGAAATTTTCTTGGGTCTCTTGAGTGCAATGGTACAACAGAGCCATATACATGCAACTCTCTAACAATAGAGGTAGGTTGGGATGTGAACTCTTTCCTATAAGTATACTTCTTAGATGCTTTTCTCAAACGTAATAATCCAATCAAGATATCTTTCTTAGGGTCCTCGTATGATAAGAATGTTTCCCATCCACCATTCGCATAATAATCTCTCCTTATTAGTTCAACCTGATCTGGAGCAACTTTATGGTGAACTTCTTGAATTCCTACTTCTCTTGTACGGACATCTCTACAAGTAGTGCCAAAATCCTTCATTCTGGCTAAAGCAAGCTCTCGAAGGTTACCATTTTCAACTCCAGAACTAACCAATGGCATTGGAATATCTCTTTGGACACGATATATACGGGTCCATGGTGGAACTAATGCCAAGATACGTGCAACTAAATCAATCAATGCATTGACATTATATGACTTGTATAATCCTTTTTTCCATAACTCGTACAATCCTGTTCCACGTATAACCAAAGTTGGATATAATTTCAAACCATCAGTTCTGAATTCTGGATTTTCAAAATATTCCTTGAACTGTTCAAGGTCTCTTTCCATGCCGACATTTGGTAAATCAGGCATCATATGACTAACAACTTTGTATCCAGCATCTTTTGCAACGGCAAAAGTCTCGCAAACTGCTTTAACTGTATGACCTCTATTCGTATCCCTAGCTACATCTTCATACACAGATTGGACACCAACCTCTAATCTTGTACATCCATATTTTAACATATCACTCAAGTGCGTCTCAGTACAATAGTCTGGTCTGGTTTCAATAGTTATACCAACACACTTTGTTTGGGATTGCTGTGAGTATTTGATCGCCTCATCTATATCCTTTCCATTGTAACCTGTTAAGGCATTATGAAGCTGTGTGATAAATGATTCTCTGTAATCAACTGGTAATGACATGAATGTACCTCCCATAATAATATATTCCACTTTGTCAATGGAATGTCCAAGCAGTCTCAATTGTTCAACTCTTCCTCTTGCTTGCTCATATGGATCATATCTCGCTCTTATAGCTCTCATTGAGGTAGGTTCATACCCAGTATATGATTGTGTCGAATATTCAAAGTCAGAATCTGGACCTCCAGGACAGTAGACACAAATATTACCCGTGTAAGCAATATGTGGACATCTATGAGGCTTGCACATAACTGCCACTACGGCGATACCAGAAGCTGTTCTCACTGGTTTGGCTTTAAGTTTGGGTATCAAATACTTCTTATATTGATCTGGAATTGATGATATGATGTCTGTAAGCCTGGGTTGCTGTTTAAGTTTATATTTCTTTGCATATCTTATAATCAATCCATTTAAGTTAATATCCTTTGAGCTGCTAAGAGAAGCTACTAACTCCAATGATATATCACCACAACATTGTATAAATCTCTCCTTCTCAGGTGCAAGTTTTTGCTTCCCTGATTTTTGATTCTGTACGGATGGCATTTCTTACAATCTTAGTACTTGATCTAGAGCTATAATACAAACTTTTGATAATAAGATTAGTCCTCATCACTTAAATTTTTCTAATACTGTATATGAGTATCTAATCAAGAACAAAAATTTTAACCAACGACAGAGATCGTAATAGAAAGAACTGTGAATATTACAAAAGATATTATTGTGGACATATATTAGTTCAATTATGTTGCCACATAGATTGTTATTGATAAGACCATTGTTGTCTCGAAATTTGGGACCTATAGCATTTCCAGCGATCAGATTCGCTTCATCTCAACCTTCCAAACCAAAGAAGTCAAAACAGACAGCTGATATCTCACAAGTTCCCATTAAAACTATTGGAGTTGTTGCAGATTTCTATATACCTCCTAAGTACTTATCCTCGCCTATTTCTAGCTGGGCTAAGTTACTTTTTCGTAGAGTTGGATTATTTGCAATCAATACTTATAGTGTTGTTAAATATAGAAGAGAAACAGGCTTGAAATTGAAATTTAATGACTGGAAAGAGCGGGCTATAGAGAATCAAGTGAAGACTAATAAGATTTTTGCTGCTGCTTGTAACTTACCGTTGGCTCAGAGAGAAAAGTATTTAAGAGAACAACTTACTGGAATTGCAGGAGATGAAGTGGTGAAAAACTTAACTATGAGAGCTGCCACCTTTCCATCAGGAACAAAGATTGCTTGGGACCTCATTTCAGTTGAGTCAAACCCAAAGGTTGTCTCATTTAACTGTCTTCCAGATTCAAATAATATTGCTACATATGTTCAATTTGTAGTCAAGGTGACTACAAAGCAAAAAGTTACAATTACCAGAGCTAAAGACGATATCCAAGAAACAGAAAGGTCTGTGACTGATAATATGGTATACACCTTGGATCCATTTTCTGATGAAATTGTCTTAGTCGGAAGTCTTTTTGAATCTGATCATAAGAGGGGAGTACAACCAGAAGTAGATTTTTCAAATTCCTCAGTTATGGTTGCATTTCAAAAGAAAAGTGCAGACATATTCAGGGCAAATCCAAATAAGAAGGAATAGTTTCACTGCTCATCATGACACTTGTAAATAGGAGACTTTTATCGACAAATTACATTACATTCAAAAATCAATTAATATGTTAGGAATTAAATTTAATATAATTTTGATTTAACAAAACGCATATAAATATATAGTCCAATAGAGTCTAGATATAGACTAAACCTCTTTTTAATGATTCCACCCAATTCAACCCAAACTGGAAGCCCGTTCTCATAAAGAAAGAAAAAAATAACTCAAGTCAAATTTATATATCTAATGTATATCACTTATTTTCAATTGACAATCCATTAACATTTTTTTTATAAAGGTATCCAAAACCAAATCATTCCATTAAAAACACATCATCCTCAGTGACTTGAATTGGCTCATTCGTGGTCACTTTTTCATTCCCTCTGTCGTTACGCTCTTTAATCGCTGATTGCAAATTATGTTGATCAAAATCCCCCTCAAGTTTTCCAAGACTAGGGGTATTTAAAAAAGAACAAATACTCGGTTTTACTAACAACGTACCCGATTGTGACCTCGAGTCTCTACGTTGCAATTCTTGAGGAGTTAAAATAAGATCGCCAAGTGACCCTGGAACGTAATCCTCTTCAAAAACCTCGCTATCTTCTTCCTCTTCTTCATCATCAACAATAGCAGAGTCCTGTCTATACGAATAAGATGGAGAAATGGAAATTTGAGCTTTTGGATATCTCGCAGATAAAGATAATTTGTAAGATCCACTTGAACCTGGTGGAGATTGCAAAAAAGGGGAGTTATAAGCGAAATTCGACTGTTGTGGTGATCCATTCAAATTGTTAGCATTGACTCCACTTGAATGTGATCTCAATATATATTGGTTCGAACTTAAAGGAGGTTGGCTCCCTTGAATGTTACCGGAAGGGTTCGAAAATACTCCACCATATGAGTTCGATGCCAAACTACTTGGTTGTGTAAGACCAAATGAATCCTGGCTGACATATGATGAAGAGTTGGAACCCAGTCTCGTTACTCCTTGCACACTGCTATTGATTTCGTTGTTCTTTGGAGAAAGAATGTTATCCTGCTTTACGTTAAGTGCGCCAAAAGTTATATCAATAGGCTGTGAAGACGACGAAGAAGCAGAATGTACAACAAACGAGTTTCTGGTGGAATTACTGGATCCACTACTTGATCTCCGATTATTCCCTCCATTTGAACCAGTTATAAGGTTTTTAGAATTAACTCTAGTACCATCTGGGAAGAAATGCGCCAATGCACATTTGAGCCCAAACTTACAGTTACCTTTCTGAAAATACTTGCAAGGAAGTTTATCTGCAGCTAAAGTCCCATCTAAATTGTGGGAAAATGGACAGGATTTCCCTGCCTGGCAAATCCCTTGTCTGTAGAATTTGCAAGGCACATGGCTAAGATTTTTGTTGGAATTGGAACTCAGAGCCCCTGATCCGTTACTCACCTGAACAGTTCCAGGAGGCCCAGTATTTGGTGGAAGTTGATTACTAATTTCCGAAAGATTGAAACTGTTCATATTCTTACTCCTTGGATCTTTACTTTCTCCCTTGTGCTTCTTCATAGCAGGGATATACTTGGTTTTGGACAAGTTCAAGAACCGGAGATCGTCGTTTTGTACTCCAATATCCATATGATCTAAGTAGTATTAGTACTTCTTATTATCAAGCTATTCTTTCTAGCTATTTATCCTAGCAATTTCTTTAAATTTTATCTATTTACCGCCAATGTTATTTAGTATTTAGTATTTTGTATCAAACCTGTGAATCGGATTTGGTGAGTCAACCCAAAGCTTTAAACCCATGATAACCCTTATCTAAATTAGCGCGCAAAATCCATTATCGGATTATCACGAGACATCTAATTGAAATTGGTGATTTCAGTTACCACAGTATTTTAGTGGCTCCACCATTATCGCTACAGGAAAACAATGAAAATGTGATAATGGCATTTCTTATCGTGTTACATAGCAAAAAAGTCACACGGAGAACTTAATTAAAAAGTAAATAAAGATTTGAATATGTAAAGGAAACTAACGACGGTCGGCAGAACCAATACCTCTTTTACCGGCAAACAAGTGTTTAGGCATGGAATCACCAATATGACGATCACCTTCACCTTGTCTAGCCATTCTGTTACGTTCTCTTCTTTGCATTTTAGCCAATCTTTCAGTTTGTGATCTCAATGCACCATCAGCCACACCATCATTAAGACGATCAGATTGACTAACAGGAGCACGGCCCTTACGTTTGTTAAGTTTCAGAATACCTTGGTTTCTCTTGAGGATATCTACACCAGACAACTCATCAGATTTGGACTTAGAAGACAATGATCTTAATGCATTAGTATCGTGGCCAAGAGATGACATATGTTCTTCCATTTCATTGAAAGACCTCTTGACTTGGTCTCTAGGCATAACAGCTCTGTTCTTTAATGCCTTTCTATTTCTTGCATCATTAATCATCATCTTTTGTTTGTTTCTGATCCATTGAGCTTTCTCCCTGATATCTTCAGTCTCTTCATCTTCAATGTCTGAGTCGGAGTCATAGAAACCTTCGTTTTCTAATCTCTCTTCTTCTTCTTCCAAAGCTTGCAATTTAGCAGCGATATCTGGATCTAAGAAGTCGTATACATTCTTACCGTCCAACACTTCTGGCATGATATCATTCTTCCAGTCATCGTCTTCAAGCAAGTATTTGTCCTTCAAGTTGATATTGTATACACCTGCACCACCATTTTCTTCTTCAATGTCTCTTGCAAGCTTTCTTCTGTCAGCATCATTTGGATCGTATTTCTTTAAGTTTGCAACAGCTTCTGGGATGTATGGTGTTCTATCGATGTCATCTCTTAATTGTGGTTTGGCAACGTGAATCTTGTTTAATGCATTGTTTACTCTGGTGGTACCCTTCAATTTCTGGTCAATTCTGGCAGTTAATAACTTTTCACAGGCTTGATTACGGACTTGCATCACATTGTCCTCTTCGTGACAGGAAGTATTCATAATCTCAACACCAGGAACAGTTAATAAAGTCTTTAACAACTCCTGTTTCTCTTCATCCAAATCTTCAGCTTTAATAATATCAGACTTGTTCATGACAACTAAAACAGACTTGTTTGCAAATAATGGCTTAATGGAATGGAATAATTTGACTTGTGCCTCAATAGAAAATCCACACTGTTCAGAAAGATCCATGAAATACAAAACACATGATCTCAAATGAGCAATAGCATAGATGGATTGCATTTCAATGTTGTTCATTTCTTCCGTTGGTCTATCCAAGATACCAGGGGTATCAATAGCTTGAAATCTCAAGTATTTGTAGTCAAAGTGACCAACATATAACGATTTAGTAGTAAAAGCATATGGTTGGACCTCAACATCAGCCTTAGTGATACACTTTAAGAATGATGACTTACCAACATTTGGGTAACCACAGATCAACAATGTTCTGGTGTTAGGGTCAATACTTGGTAAACGACCCAAATGTTGTCTGACTTGTTCCAAATAAACAAAAGCATCTTTTAACTTTTTGACAATAGTGGCCATTCTACCTAAAGCGGCTCTCTTTAATTGTTTACATTGAAACAAGGATTGACCAAACTTCAATAATCTAACATAATCTCTGGCAACTTGTTCAATCAAAGTCTTTGCTTTCGAGACAGCAGCTAATGAGATTTTGTAATGATTCTTCTCATATAAGGTATCCATCAAATCTCTGTGGAAGGGGTGGACATCATTAATGTTTGGGAATCCACTTAACAAGTCAGTGAACTTTTCAGCAAAACCATCGGAGGTAAACTTCACTTTTCTCATATAGAACAGTCTAATTCTAGTAATTTTAAATCCTGCTCTAATAACTGTAGGAGTCTTTCTTTGAGTCCTGTTAAGAACTATGTCCAACATATCGTTGGACGTGGGGACTGGTGGGATATCCTTCCAAGAGAGCTGCATTATTGATCTTGCTTTATACCTATCAAAGATACCTTACTTGCCAGTCTTGTTAATAAAGGAAGTGAATCTTATAAGAAAGATATTTCCATGTAAGTTTTGATAATTTTTGAAGCTCATCTAATTTTTTTTTTATGAGAGTGCGGCTCAAAAAATTTTCCTGATTCAGATTCCCCATCTCACGTACTTTACTTAGGTAACTAAGGATTACAATCATTTGCTTGATTTCATGTAACAAATATAACTATTATCTATATGGAATGGTGTGTCTCTTATTCTTTTCATGGTACATGTAGAGGTTCTGTTATGTATATATATGTTTTAAGAATTCACTCATTATAATGATAAACCAAGTAGTTTGGTAAACCAATAACCTCGTAACCAAGTCTTTTGGCCATTTTGGCAAATCCTTCTGTTTCTATAAGGTGATAGAATGGGAAAGAAGGGAACATAGCACCATCTCTGTGCACCTCGGCCTTAACAAGAACCGCACCACCACCAACACCATCTAAGCCCATTTCAGCTTTCTTATCTCCATCAGGGTCAAAAAAGTAAGCCATTAATGGTCTGTAAGTAGCCAACTCTTGGTATCCTTCAACAATGATTTCATCGTCCTTCATAGTTTCAGCAAGCTTCAAGGCAACATCGGACTCGACCCAATTATTAAAGTCATAAGGTCTAATGGATTCCTTATTATCGTCGCTAGTATATCTCTGGTATACATTTGCAGACACAACAGGCTTATTGTGAGAAGCTAAATCCTGAATTAATGTAATAGGTGTCTCAACAATGTCTGCGTCCAACCATAACACCCAGGAAGTTGATGGAGAAATAGATGTGAATAAAATTGAATTACGGGCAACCGCCATCATCGATCTTCTCTGCTTTTGTACAGCCAAAGCATGTCTTTCCTTCTCCCCTTGATTAGACAAGGAATCCGAGTCCTGTCTCAAAATAGTAATTTTTTTGTAATTCAAATTTTTATTCTTTTGGGACGTTTTGATTGCCTCTTCCAATTTTTGTAAAGCAACATCACCCTCTTTATTTCTCGGTAAAATGAAACCTAAACTAATCAAAGATTGATCATAGTTAAGCTTTTGTAAATTTTCCCAGTATTGGGGTAAGAACTTTGACATCGGGGTCAAAATCAACACGTCCTCTCTATTGGCCAAAGGGTTGGCTGTGGTAGTTAACTTATTTAAATCGTAATGCAGAATATGATTTTGGGGCAAGTCATGAGGGACCACATTACTCTTTGATTTATGATTAAGCCACCCTGATGATTTCCTTTTGTATGAGTATTTGGACTTATTAGATTTGGATTTATATGAGAAAAAGAATAAATAAATCACAAACAAGACAGTAAATGGCAATACCAATGATAGAGGCTTCCTCTTAATATAGCGTACTATACTATTCCTTGTATAAAGCATCATATCGTGTTAAGTCTTGATTTATAGCTTATTTATATGGACACTGAGATTTCATAGTAACGTCAGTTTTCAAAATACTTAGATCAACAGACTATAAATTCCGCACGCACGTGCCAGTGTTGGTGTTCCTAACCAGAATACGATTCTCTACCATACAATAAGATAGAATTTACATGTTTACTTGACATTTATAAACTATTCAATTTATTAATAAGAAAGTAATATTTAGAGGGATATTCAACACTAGCAAGTAGTTTACTTGAAAACCTTACCATCAGCAATTTCCTTCTTTTCACCGTTGATAACAACTGGCTCATCCCAAGCCAACATGTTGTTAACAAAGTTTTGGGTCTCAGCATTAGATCCATCCAACTTGGTGAATTCATAAGATTCCCAATCTGGAGCAACATCAAAGGCTGGGACATGGTCTTGACCTCTAACCAAGAAGAAACCAGTGATACCATTATTGTTGTTTTCACCGTAAACAACCATAGTACCGAACAAGTACTTGGTAGAAGCACCCAATCTGTTGAAGAAACCACCGATCAAGTTGTTAGACATGAAGGTCAATGTTAATTCGTCATTATACTTATAGTCAACCTTCCACAAAGACCAGTCTTCTGGCTTGTATTGATTCTTCCAGAACCATGGAATAGCGGTTTCTCTGGTCTCCTCGTTGGAGTAAATTCTCTTCCACTCTTCCAAACTGAGTCTTGGCAATGCATCTAATGGGTGCTTTGACTTTGGAGCAGCAGCTGGTTCTTCGGTAGCAGCAGCAGGAGCAGCCTCCTTCTTGGCAGCCTCCTTCTTTGGTTGTTGTTGCTTCTTTTCCTTCTTTACTGGAGTGTGTTCAATTGGAGCATCCCTGAACTTGTACTCACCAACAATATCCTTAAGAATTGGGTGGGAAACAATTGTTGTGAACCATCTAGTGGTGTTTGGGTGTTGCTTTCTCCATTCAGTTCCAAACAAAAAGTCGAAACCTCTGATGATAAGAGAAGCAGAGAAGATATCAGCAAGACTCAATCTCTCACCAACTAAGTAAGTGTAGTCAGCCAATCTCTTTTCGAGGATAGAGATAGCCTTTTCAAGACTGGCAGAGTTTTCATCAATTACCTTCTTGTTGTAAGGAAGCTTACCGTTCAATGATTGGAAAACAGTAGCAATTGGAGGCAAGACTTCACTGTTAGCAAATGACAACCATTGCAAGATTTGAGCGTACTCTTGGTCGTTCTTACCCAACAACTTAGTCTTTGGGTTAGCCAAGTTGGTCACTATATGTTTTGTTAGTATTCATGCTAAGCAATAACCTCAAACATGTGCAATTTTAAACTTCAGAATAAACATTCTCGACATAATTTATTAAGACAGGGATAACTGTATAATATTGAAAAATTTTCTCATCATTTTAGCACATTAACATTCTAATGAAAGTATACTTACAGTAAATTGAGACAGCAATTGTCTCTTGTAACTTAAATCCCTTTGGACCAATGAAGGTTGGAATTGCGTTCAATGGAAAGTTCTTCTTGTACTGAGCATCTTCCTTATCGGAGACGATCTTAACATCCAAATCCAAGTTCTTGATGAGGGCTCTAGGAGTAATACCTCTAGCTTGTTGTGTGGAATATAAAGTACCCAATGACATTGTGAATTGTCTTCGTTGTAACTAAAACTAAAACTGATGGAAGTATTTTTTTTTGCTTGATAATTATGAAAACTACTTGAAAATTTTTGTCATACGTGACACAAAATTAAAATGAATTGGACAGTGTGGGAATGCAAAAAAAGCCACAAAATCAAACATGAGATGCCTCAGGAAAGCAGCTGCTGCGAACTGCTTACAAGCCTTGGTTAATAACGTACTAAATTTACTATCAATTGAACCTTATATATGTGTGGATGAAATTTAAACTTCAAATCCCTCATAAAAACCATGACCTTGCTCATTGGTTGATCTCATCCAATAAGCTAGTCATAATTTTGCAGTAAGATTTAGTTTGTAGTTATATGTTTGTCATTCTCACATTAAGTTGATGTCGACATTTAGTCGACAGAAAGAGATGTCGTTATATAGTCCGAAACTCAAAATGGCAGTTTAAGCTGAAGAGTTTCTCTATCCTATCTATAAAAATTTTGCTCTTTAATACTCAAATCGTCAGATTAATGATGTTAGTCACCCACCCAAAGTTTAGGTTCCAGAGGTTTTTAATGTCTTGCTCGAGTAGTGAGTTATGGAGTATGCAGAAGATCTGTTTTAATCTCTTGTTAGATTCTATAACATAAGCTTCATTTTTCTTATTAATTAGTTTTTTGGTGAATTCTCTTAATATGATAATAGCAATTCCCTTTTCATTAGGAAAGATCACCCATGGATGTTGTTGATCTGTTGTTAATATTGGATATTTTGATACTTCTGATACATCTGTATTGTATTCAGGTTCAAACGTATCACTCTGTGGATGATCTATTGCATAATTGAGACGTAACAATTGCCACATTGTATGTTTTAACTTCATAGCATCACTCTTCATATGTGGCTCCAATTCCGCATCAAACCCGATTTGAGGGAAATCAATAGACCTGAAAGACTCTTTCAAATGGGAAATTTCAAATGCATTTAATGACACGAAATTTTTTAAACTGATGGAACCGTCGTATACTATCTCCTCCTCTTTGAGATCCAGTTGCGTTTCAGTCTCTGTTGTATTTTTGTTTGAATCAGATTGACTCAGGATGGTTAGTATTTGATCTTTTGGTCCCAATTGATCATCACTTACAGAACTACTCTTAAGTTCAATGTCTTTTAAAATTAAATATTTCAAAAGAGTGATGGAGTGAATTGTACTAATGAAAATAACCGAGGATTGTATTTTCCATTTCTGAGCATCCAACTTCAGGAGTAACTGGTCAAAAATCTTGGCCTGGTTGTTGATCAAATTCCTATTGGAATTATCAATGTCTATTAACGACTTTGAAAACTTTATTTTGAAATTAAGTAGTAAAAATACAATACTGATCAATAAGTCTTCGCATTTTTGATGGTTTTCTAATGTTATTGTTATCAGTTTTATGGAGTTCCATAAATTAAGCTGTTCGTCAAGTAATTGGGCAGTGTCAACACTACTGTTCACTGAACAGTTTAATAGGCATCTAAGTAAAAAACCATCACCATTTTCGGATTCTTTTATGCAGTAAGTAGGAATAATTGATTTCCATATACCTAGTTCGTTAAACAAATCTAGGAGCCAGTAATATTTTTCTGTTTGTATCACGTCTATGAACTTTTTATTTTCATTACCTTGTATAGTGTTTTCTGAAGGTGGGGTTTGTTCTTTTTGTTCCGGTATCTTAACTTCTCCCTGCGTGACTACTTGACTCAGTGTACTTGCCAAACTTGAGTTTCTTGTCAGGCTCACAAATGATTGAAGGAGGTCTTGACTCGATAGTGTTCTGTCTTTTAGTAAAAGATTTGTCATATCATCTTCCTCGGGAAAAGGGGAGCCAAACTTGAAGACATCCTGCTGGTTACTTGTCGATGCTGATGGGATAGATGAATATATATCTCGATGATACTGAAGGTCTGATTCTCTCAAGTCCCGAGAATCATGCAAGCTCAAGTAAGGTTGATAAAGTTCCTTACCATCTTCGTATAAGGAAGCAATTGTGATAGACTGATCCAAGAACCTATATGACTCTGGAGGAGGTACGTTATCCCCGGGATTGAAAATATTATATTGGGTGAAATTCAACCGTATACCACGATAGCACTTTCTTCTTGACTTAATGCAATTTTTACAGACGGGCTGTTGTTCATCACACTTCATATGTCGGTCTCGGCATGTCAAGCAGCCAGAGCGAGTCCTGCTTCGCTTCACTGAAGGTTTCAACCGTTTTGTTGCCATGTCTCTCACACTGTGATTTCAATATGTTGCATGCGTCCCTCAATATGGGGTAAAAAAATGCAATTAGTCAGTATCTCGGACAAGCCCAAGGTGCCAATTAGTGTATCTATATCTGATTCCTACCGGTCTTTGCTACGTATTCCTCACCTTACCGTGCTCTGTTTGCCCTATTTTTATAGAGTCCCCCCTCGTTAGGGTATGGATATGACAAAGCCTTCTGTTTTGTTGTAAATTCGGTAGTGACACCACAACAAAACAGTCTGAATCGCCTAATCTCAGTAGTTTAAAGGAAAGGTTACTTTCAGACAAATCTATCAGACGAAATAAATGGGTTGATTTGTCTTATATGTATATGTCTTGGTTATACCAGTGAAAGATTTTATTTTCTCTGTATGATATTCAAATGTTTCCTAAATGAAAATATACCGAAAAAAAATTCCTCAGAACCGTTTAGGCCACTTTAGATTCTATACAACTTTGTTTTCGCACCAGCCAAATACCCGCAGTCTATACAATAGGCCTTGAAATGACAACAATGCAATGCTGCACATGTCTTGTATGAGCGGTCTGTAGTATCTAACCCTCGACCTCTTTTGTCTTCCTGCCTCAACGAAAGTTCATGGTAGGCCCCGGCAATACCCCGATGCCTCTATCTTAGCCCAAAAGCTGCCTCACGGTTTCCTAGAATGCTTTCTTAGGCAAGCACATTAGTGGCATGGCATTTCAAGATCGCCTTTTGTTTAGCGGTAATTGTGCAGTTTGCGTGAATGCTCCTCGGTTGGTGCGCCTGTGGTTCCCCGTTATTGCCGTTGGAACGGCGGATGCTATTGCAGTTACGTCGGTGCAGTACTAGAGATTAATCACGGGAAAGCTCCCCTCTACGCCCGAATTCGTCAATCGTCTAACCAGGATATTATCGATCTAGTTTCTGTACTGTCTAAAAAAAATCGAAGCCTCTTCAACCCATAAAGCACAAAACACCCATTTTAAGCAATCAGAGGCCTCTTAGTGGTCAATTCAAACTATTGATTGTTGCGGATACTGATTAGGAACAGGATAATATGAATAAAGAAAGACAGCGTCAATTACGCATTCCAATAAAGAAATAGGGACTTTACCTATTGTTCCGGTGAGGAAGGAATAGAGGCCTCTTGTAATGAGGACTTTTTTCTTCCGGCGAGTGGGGGTAAGAGAGCATGGGTTAGAAACTCTCGCCATATCACGACCCCGCGAGAATGTCAAAAAAAATAACGGTGACATTGGGTGCGCGGCCCGGAGAGGAGATCAAAGGGATTATTAAAGAGTGCAGGAAACAAATACGCCCATAATGGCCAAGTTGAAGCAAAATATGTATCCGTAACTGAAACCAAGACTAGCTATCAACAATGGTGTTACCATGGATATCACAAAGTTCACAATCCAATTGACACTAACAGCAAATCCCATGATAGAGCTTCGATTTCCGCTAATAAGGCAATTCAATATTCCACTGCAGGGTCCCCATGATACCGAAAAGGTGAGAATAAACAGACATGTTAGGGTGACGAGTAATGGTGACACTACTGTGGGTCTCACAGAAAGAAATCCGCCTAAGATCGAATAAATTAACATCAAAAATGCCATGACGAACGATCCAGTTACCAATATACGTTTGATATCAAACCATTCGATCACCTTGACGCATGTGAGTCCACCAATCAAGTTTACTACACTCATGATAATAACAGCATGGCCAGAATTGAAGACAATGTTGCCGTAGTAGAAAAAGTAATTGATTCCAGTTAATTGTTGAAAGGCCATGATACAGCAGCATAGTAAGGTACTTCTCAAATTGGCTCTGCCGAATGCCGACGTCCAACTGTCTTCCGACTGTGTCGGCGTACACGACTCGATCTCCCTATCTACGAGTTGTGCATCTGCATTGATATAAAGTTTTCTGTAGGTGTCATAGAGTTTCGAAGATTCCTTCTTGCGGAGATAGTATTTGATTGAATTTGGAACCCTGAGAAGAGCAACTCCGAAGGTTCCAGTAAAGACGATTTTGGCGTATGTTACCACCACGAACAGCCATGAAAGCCTGTCGTACATAACATTTGCTAGATTTCCCAATAAAATCCAGGCGCAGACCTGTGTTTGAAAGAAACTAAGGTACACTGGCAACTTTGTCTCGTCAACGATGAGTTCGGATGTGTAAATGGGTGTAATGACGCAAAGTGATCCACAGGTGACTCCACAGAGCACTCTTCCTGCAATGTAGACATAAACGGGCAAGTTTTGCTGCGTAGCAAACCATTCGAGGCCTGAGCCGGTAAGGTATATTGCCAAACATATCTGAGTTACGTTTTTTAAGTTTATTCTAAGCTGGCCAATTGAGAGGCACCCGACGAGGCACCCGACGTTGAAAGACGATATCAAAACTCCTATCATAAGCGACAGTAAGTTTCCGTAACTAGCAGCGAAGCTGGGGTGTTTCATGGCAAAGCCAGTGGTTCCGATATCCCATCCTAGTGGGAAGGCACAGAATGACAAGATCAAACTGGCCTCTAGAATACGCCTATCATTAGGACGGTATACTATAGGCTCAAGGGCAAATTCTTTGCTCTCCATGAAATCATGTGTGTTCTTCTCTTCCTTGATATCCTCTTTCATTTTAACTGGAGCATTATTCTTCTCCTCTGGCTCTTGGTGCTGGTTCTTTGTAATTTTGCAGCCTTCCTTACTCATGCTGTTATCTGTTGTAGGGCTTTCTAAATGGTTTACTTCATCTGCTACCTCTGCAACAATGTTTACAAATGATCCAAGACTATCACTGCTAGACATGATTCTGATATGGTATCTTCCTTTCTATCAAGAGGACTGGCGTATACTGTGTTTGTAACCGGTACATCTTGTGTATTAAAGTGCGAAAGGAAGTTGCAAATTTCTAGTTTGGTCAAAACGACACAAAGCTAGGCTAATAAAACCCTTATCTCGATTTCAAATATCCCTGGTAACACATATTGCAAGGGTTGAAAACTGAAAGAAGTCACTAAGCTTTTTGATTGTCAGCTATAGCCTTAGGGTAAGACATGTCTTCTGTTGATGAGGCTTTCTCTGGAGTGACAACATTGATTAACCATAGAACATTTAACAAGGGTGCCGATCCTTTCGTCCCATCAGGGCTAATGTACTCATATCAAATAAGATGTGCTAATTTGCCAGGATCCGTGGAAAAAGCACACTTCAAGAAACTTGTAGACTCTATTGTTGAAACAAATTTTGAGCTGGAAGAACTTTTCAGTTTCAAGGTGACCAAATTCGAAAAGATCGATAGTGAAGAGGATGAATGTTTAGCAATTTTGGAGAGCGCAGACTATCAGTTCTGTATCCGACTAGTAGAAATACTTAATGGGTACGAATGGAAAAGAAAGACGTTGGATGCAACATTGCACTCTCGAAATTATGATTCTAGATTGAAGTATCCAATGCCTGGTAGCATACCTTACTTCAATCCCTATTTTCCTAAGTTTCCGCAGCCTTACGATTATATGTATCCCCAACAAGGAATTGCATCCACATACCCCAATTTTAATAATACGAGTCCTAGAGGATACTCTACCAGCCGAAGGCTGTCAAAGAAGTCTAGCGACTCACAAAGAGCTTCTAGAACTGACAGTCTGAACAGTTCCACTAAACCCGTGCCGCCATTTTTGATGAACCTTGTTAATCTGGACGAAAACAAAGTTATGGAACATGTCATACAAAGTTCTGATGATGAAAATGATGGCTCACCAAGTTACGATTTACCAAATGCCATGGACTTCACTGAAGTAGCGAATGACGAAGGGAGGACTATCAGAGTAAACCCGTGTCGATTATTTATAGGGAATGTTCCTTACTCATCCACATGGTCTTCATTAAAGAATTTTTTAGTACTGACCTCACGGGAGATTGACCCCGATAGCAATATTCAAATCATTAGAGTTGAAATTCCTATGCGATCTGTGTCTACGAGTTCTAATTCTAGTTCTAATACGAGGCACAAAGTACTGAGTAATTTTCAAGTATCACCAAGTTTCAATAATGATGACAAAACAAATCTCAATTCTACCTATTCACAGGCAAGTGAAGAGGTTGCAAAAAGTAGAGGATTTGCCATTGTCACTACAGGCAATAGGGAATCTTCAGATAAGCTCATAAAGTATTTTGACAATACTGAATTTGAAGGAAGATCCCTCACAGTAAGATATGACAAATTTCCCGATTTCAACAACTATGTTCTTCAGCAATTGTACCCTTATGGTACTAAGTTCAATAATATTAATGGAAATTCACAGGGTAATTATAGGGAAATAGGCAACAAGCTGTCAGTCCTAAGCAACTTAGCTTTTGAGAGAAACATGTTTCAACAGAAATTTTATTATGGTAACAATTCCTCACATAACATTGTCCCGTACCCATTATTCTACAATATCACATCTGCAAGTCCATCAACACCATTCCCACCGCCTCATTATTATCCTGCAGCAGTTCATGCCATTCCAGGCAATGGCATCGATGGTTTTGCATCTGCAAATTATTATGATGATTCGACACCTGAATCCCCAAGGCACTACAGGCCCAAAAGCTCTTATGAAACCCAGTCTCCCGAAATTAATAGGAATATGAAAGAAAATTATACACCTGATATAGATGACGATCGTAAGGCAAGAGATTTGGTGAACTCCTTTAGGTCTCTTGGATTGTCGCCCACGTAATGACTTTCAGGTGGTTGTAGTCATTTGTGATCAAGAAATGCAATAAGATATCTCTTTACTTATTCAGATAGTTTACATATATCTATCTTTGTAGTGTTTATAGTATTCTAGACGATTCCATTATTCTGGGAAAAAGTGATTACATTTCTTCAAAAAGTTCCAACTTTTGTGACAAATACTTGTCTGAAACGATTGAATGGTTGCAAACATGCCAGATTACTTAATACAAGATAAGATCGGGTATGTAGTCTATTAGCATTCTTTCCTCTTGATTGATAACACAGCAACCGTTGCTATTCTCTCATTAACCTAAATTTCGAATTCTTACATCTTGACATGCCAACAGACCCGGGGTTCTGTTTAACTTCGATCCGATGTAAAACTTATGACCTGAAATAATATAATAAGCGAAACCAGCTCCCAGGTTGCTATGATATTCGAATATATACATCCCATAAAGCCGTAGTGGACATTAAATATTTGTGGGTATGGTTATGTTTTGGGTGTACAGCAAAGCATGATACTACATTGCATAATGTCAAACAAAAGCCCCCTCGGAGTGACGTAGCTGAACCCAGAGTAAGAAATTGAATTCAATGTACTTGTGGACTTAACACTTGATTTGCCATTAATCTATCCTAAAAGAAATTCCGAATCCGAATTGTTCAAATGATTGTTTCAATCTTAGACTACGTAAAAAACCGGTATTGTTTCTTGGTGTAATGGAGCAAGAAAGCGTATCAATACAGGTTTCCCTAATCTGATCACTCGTATCAGTGGGGGCTCTCGGCAGTTTTCTATTGTGTTCAACATTCTTAGAATCTTTGTTCCAAACCATTGATATTTGACAGACATCCGCTTTGAGATACATCATGTTTGAAGAGTCGACAGGGTATTCTCTGTAGCATATAGCCAAGCTTTGCCCCCAATACACACGTCACCTGATCACTATCATATATTATATAGGTGGTTGCTTGGCTTTTGCAATCTATACTCTTTGAATGACTCGTCACGGGGTATTAATGGTCAGCGAGCGCTCAGATCATTCTTTTGAGGATCTAGCAGTTTCTTTAGAAATAGTTGTGGGTTTGGGCCTAATTCCACAAAGGTAGTGCGATCCTCTATATTGATGAATTTTCCTGTTTTTTTGTATATATAATCAAAACTAATCTTAATATACTGAAGTTTAATTAGTTTTAAAGTTAAAAAAAATAAATATTAAAGCAAGTACATATCTATTGAAGGATATAAACATCAAGAACACTTGAGGTTGAGTAGAAACAGACCGAAAGGGAGAGAGTATAATCTTTTTGCTGAGATGGTCTCAGACAATTCTGTTGCAAACAAGGAGAGCGGCGGTCAAGGGCTGTTCAGACCAACATCTTCATCACAAGAGGAGATTCCACCCTCTGTGATGGCTATATCAAATCTAAGGTGCCCTTCTCCGCCTCCAATTTTGACTAATGGCGCACAAAGGACTTCAACAGCCACACCTCCAAACTTATCCTTATCAAACTCATCAATTAAGGACAACCAACGGAATCACAACCACAGACAGACTATTGTAGCAGGGGGCGCTGTTTTGAATGAGGAGCTTTGTGTGAAAAAACCTTCTGATGGTGATAGGATATCTGTTGAAGGTGACAATGTTGCCAGATCAGGATCTCTCAAAATATCACCGGACGGCTCAGGGGCCCCATTGTTAGAAAAAAACCTAGAGAAGCATAATAAAGGATTAAATGAAGGGGTGGATTATTTGAAGAATCCACCCACAGGTAGTGTTCACAGGAAGCAGCCTTCTGTTCATGCTCATTTCTTTGTCGATGAGACCATAAAATCAGCAAAGCTGATGACAAGATCCAGAAGTGGTTCTGGTAGTGGTTCAGAGTTTCTGGCAACTTCTGGAGCGTTTCCTTTGGGATCTACCACTGCAAAGTTAGACAAGATATTAAGTAAGAATTCTAGACCAACAAGTCCTCCTGTTGCTGGAAATAGGCTGTTGGGTACGGGTGAACAAAATTTCAATATTGATCCAAGATTACCAGAGGATGATGGAAAGTTTCATGTTTTGTTTGGTGTATGTGGAGCAATTTCTATATTCAAGGTCAAACTAATAATTAACAAATTACTTGAAATATACACCACAGAAAAAATATCTATTCAAGTGATCCTTACGAAATCCAGTGAAAATTTAATTCCTGCGGAAGGCTTGCATAATCTAGAAAGTAAGAATATTCGTGTTTGGCGAGATTCTGACGAATGGACAACATGGAAGACCCGTCTGGATCCTGTGTTGCATATCGAATTGCGTCGTTGGGCAGATATTTTAGTTGTCTGTCCATTAACCGCAAACACTTTGTCCAAGATATCACTTGGCTTATGTGATAATTTATTAACTAATGTTATACGAGCATGGAATACTTCATACCCTATACTATTGGCACCTTCTATGGTAAGCTATGCATATAATGCTGTGACAACAAAGAGACAGTTGAAGATGATGTCAGAGGAAATGCCGTGGATTGAAATCTTGAAACCTTCTGAAAAAGTTGTTGGTAGTTATGGTGATATTGGATTGGGTGGAATGATGGACTGGAATGAGATTGTGAATAAGATCGTTCTTGCTCTTGGTGGCTACCCTGAAGAAGAAGACAACGATGACGATGAAGAGAATGATGTTAGCGAAGATGCTCTCAAACGTGGCGTGTCAAATAATATAGACCCAGAAACTGATGATGATGATGAAGATGAAGACGACGACGACGACGATGATGATGATGATGACGATGATGATAATACTGACCAGTCTGTCGTGTCTCCAACGCAATCACTTCAATATTTTAATCTTAGTAACGGGCCAGATAAGGCTCAATAGCGTGCGACTATATAGGACCTGTATATTATGTATTCTAATCATTATCATGATAGCGAATTTCCGTGGCTTCGGATAAGATAACTTCAAGAGAGAACTAGTAGTTTAGGGCTGAGACAACATAGTCTTTCTAGGTGGGTTGGCCTTGTTATAATTATGTCACTACCACCTCATAAGCGTCGTCATATTGCGGTGCAATCGAGCGAAAAGAGTATTCTTTCTCTTTTGCCAGCAGAGCTAATCCACTATATAATTTCATTCTTTACAATCACTGATTGTTTGGAACTCTTAAGGACGATACCAAAGTCATCATATGCTGGTTCGATTATTTATCGCTCTATTTATGAAAGGACTGTCTTATTCAGTAACACTTCGTTATCAAGCTTTAATAATAGAGCCTATAAGCTCGGTAAAGCTATTGACTTTAAGGAATTAGAGAAAATGATAGAGAGTGAACAGCAGTTTGTTCTACCTGAAAGATTCGTATTTTCCTATACCTATTCACATACGGAAACATCTAGTGATCGCCAATTTTTTGAATTTTTCCTATCACAATTTTCTAAATCAAACAGATATTTTCAACTTAGCCCAAGGTTTGAAATAACAATTGACCTTTTTAATAAGAAAAAGGAACAGACGGACAGCAATAATTATGAGATACGATTTCTTGAGGAATGTTTACACGCTGATAAGTTATATCAAAACCTAGTTAACTTGAATTTATCTAGATTTCAAAATATTCATAACTCATATGCTTATGACTTAATCAAGTCAACCATTGCTAATTTTAAGAATTTAGAAACATTAACATTGAATGGTCTCTCTATGGATAATTTTGATAATGTTTCACTCCCCCCTAACCTTAAAATATTAAATTTGATCAATAATAAAATTAGCAGGTTGCCATCAAATATTCACTTTCTACCTGATGGATTGGTTTATCTCAATTTATCATGCAACTTCATTGAAGACATGAAAAATGTTATATTACCTGATAGATTGGAGTATATAGATCTCCAACTTAACTCTTTATTGACGCTAAAAGATACGACGTTCCCCCAAAGCTTAAAGTTTTTGAATTTGAGTGGAAATGAGATAATGATTGATGATACTGAAATAATTTATTTACCTCCAAACCTTAAAGTTTTGAACTTGTTGCGTAATACAACGTTGAGTCGAAATGTATTCAATATAATGATACCAGTTTCCCTTTTACGACTATATCTTGATACTCATTTAAAAGATTACACACCCGTAACAGTCTTAAACCAAGATATCATCATATACGCATGAACTCATTGTCTATTACATATATTACATATATATATTAATACAGGATCGTAAATGGGGAAACCTAAATATCATTGAATTGCCTTATCTTTTCTTCTCGCCACAATTGATAATCGTCTCCAATGATGGTAGAACTGTCACAAGTTATGCTGCTTAATCTACTCAGGTTAGACTCGGGTCTTGCGTTGATGTTGATATTGAACTTGTTTATAGGAACAGGTGATAACTCGAATTTTGATGCATCATCATCTATCACTTTTGAAGATAACGGAGTCAGATCTTTCTGAGTTATATTAGTCATATTCATAAGATTACTGTTTTCTCTTAAAGGTGATATTTTAGGACTAGATGAAATGTTAGAAGGTGAAATGTTACTGTGAGCATTTTCAATATCTGTATCAAGCCGTTTTGCAATTAGAGGGGAATTTAAAGGTTGTAACTGGGGTAGTTTTGTCAGCAAATTAGAGCTTGTTCTTAGTTTGTTAGTTGGACTTCCTTGACTCGAGTCTGACTCAAAGCTAAGACTGGAATTTAAAGCATTTGTCAATTTAACAGCCGTTGGATTTCTATAAGGTCTTTGAATATTCTGCCTCAGTGATGCCCGCAATGATGGCTTCCTTAAGGTGTTTGTACTTCTTGATGGTGAAGTTCTCAGATTGTTCTTATTGCTTGTGTATCTTTTAATTCCGCCTGCTGTAATAATTTTTGATGGTGATCCATTCGTTTCTTTGATTGGTGATGACATTTGACTAAGATTTCTAGATTTGTTGGGGGAATCTTGTGAATTCTTAAACGATCTCCCATGCTTATTATTCAAGTACTCCGTTTCAAGAGATATTATTTTCTCAAGGAAATCTTCTCCATAAATGGACACAGGTGGCTTTCCCTCGTTTCTCTGTTTATCATTGATTGAAATAGTTTCCGCCTTCAAGCTATTTATTACCTTTGGTAAATTTTTTTCAATTCGTTTTCTTAACTTTTCTTCATTTAATAGGATTTTACAGGAGTTTTTGCTCAAGAGCCTGGAAGAATCTTTTGATGAATTTTGCAAGAAAACCTGGTCCTTTAGTAAATCATTTAGTTGTTCATACAAGTTGAATAATTTAGCTTTAGATTGGAATGTTTCCTTCAACGAAGCTAATTCTGATTCATGCTCATTTAAAATGGCTTCTTTATCGAGTGTGTCCTTATTAACGTTATAATTATAGTGCTGAAATTTGGTTCTCTCATCTATAGAGTAGTACATTTTATCCCATAATTTCTCGATTTCCAACCTCGCATCAGTAATAAAGCGCTCGACATATTCAGATCTCTTAATATAAAGTCTGTTCAATTCCATTTTAAAATTCATTAAGGAGATATCACTCAAATTATTATTAGCATTCAAGAAATTTTCAATATAGCTTATATCTTCATGAAACTTCTCCCATAATTCACGACACTTTCCTGAATAAAGGTTCCATTTTCGTTGTTTTGAATCCTTTATGCTCTGTAGTATGCTTGCAAACTTGTTAATTAGTCCAATATGTGAATTGTTGAGACCAAAGTGTCTTGGATTTGAACGAATGAACTTGAGGGTATCAATGTCGAGGAAGTTTTCTTGAGAATCATTATCCCCTTTCAATATATGGTATTGCTTTTGTAATCTTACAAGTTGCTCATCGTTCAAATGCAATATTTCTATAAGTTCAAGACAGGTTCTGATCCTTTCATCCATTTGCTCTTCCCGAGAAACAAGTTCAGCTTCACAAGAACTAATTTCATTTTGGATGCTATTTAAGATATCTGGAGATATCTTTGTCATTTTCAATGCTCTTATAACTCTCACAAGCTCGTAATTTAGCTCCTTCAAATAGTTCATTAAGTTGGTTGTGTTGTCTTGCAACTTTGTTCCATCCTTCGAGAAGGCCAGAAGCTGGTGACCATTATGAGTAGATCTTGATTTCTGTGGACTGGATATTATAAACTCTATGCTATCGTATTGTTGGTGTTTTATGCTATCGTTTTGTGCTGTGATTTTCAAGTGCCTTGTAACGATTTCAAATTGGCTGATTAGTTGCTTATGAATTTCGGCTTCTTCTCTATTTGGTAAGGATCTTAGTATAGAGATATCGGCATTTTCTGAGTGAAATTCTCCGATTGAGTCTATTATATCCAAATAAGTCAAATTTAAATCGTTAAGCTTTTTGAATGAAGTAACAAAAGTCTTGAGAACCTCTATGAAAATTGTATTCAATTTATCTTTTAATTGAACAAGGGTGAGATCTGGTACATTCTCATACGGCAAATCAAATTGACTCTGAAATGAGAGATCGTTGTCATTATCGGTGGTAGTAATGTTAAATGGTGAGTTGTCATAAAAGCTATCTCTTTTATTATTGCCCGCAGAGATCTTAGTGAACATTTCATTGTTGTATCCTAAAGCATAAAGCTTTTGGTCCTTGAATAGTATTCCTCTATTTACTATGCTGAGATTCTTATCGCCATTGTTATCATTGACCATTGCCAATATTATCTTTATTTGTTGTCTTATCCATTCACATTCACTTTCCATGTTGCTCTTTTCCCTTTGAATGCTTTCAGTAAAGCTTGCTAGTGTTCTTTGAATTGCATCAAATATACCTGACCTCTTTTCTGATATCTCAGATTGTGAATACCCGATTTCGTTATAAACAAGGTTTAAGCTCTGGATAGTGCTATCCACAGTTCTTGCAATCATATCAAATCTCCCATCATTAGATTTATCTTTATTATCCTTATTTACAACCTCTTGTGAATCTCCTGCAATGGTGGATTCACAATCCATCATTTCAGCATTTACTTCATCCTCATTTCTAGTTGATGTCATTTCTTTACTGGGACTATCTGTTGTGGAGTTGTCTATGTCATGATTTTGTTTGGCATATGTTATACCTCCGGTAGAGCTCATCTGTGTCACTCCTTCATTTAGAGACTGTGCCCTTGTGCTTTCAGAGAAGCTCATGTTAAAAGTGATACACAGGAGTCTCTATGATGTGATAGTAAATATTGATTTTCCTAAACGTGAATCTTTATCTGAAAAAAAAAATAAGACAAAAAATCCTTATGATGCTATTTATGTCTCTATCACCTCTATGGAAAATACTACTGCCTTATTACTTCAGTCCTCTTGATGAGTTGTAGGCGTAATGATGTTTTGATTAGGATTAAATGAATTTTAGTACTTGCAAATTTGTGGTTGTCTATACTTCCTAATTAGGCCTTTAGATAAACATCAAGTAAATATCCAAATAAAACGATTTCATAGTAAAGAATGATATAAGAAGTATGTATATTACAAGAATATATTTAATGCTGGTATGCTAGGAATGATCATTATAACTTAGCTATTGCTAGTATTGGTGTTCTCTTTTGATTGTTTGTTAATTTCGTAAACTATCGAAGATAATTCACCCTTAAGATTTGAATTAGTGGGAGCTCTATAATTGTCATCTCCGATTAATTCCTCAGTTATCTCCTCTTCTATATTCACATTATCCAAGAAGTGGATTGGCTCTTTGAAAAGCTTTTTAAACTCCTCTTTTTTTTTATGATTTTTATGGATTAAAAGTTTACGATAAGTAAACCCACTAACGGGCCACTTTAATTGACGAGCGATCCGGAACAAGTCCTTAGCTGGTGCCGCTGTTGTTTTAACACCTTGCTTTACGATTTCATCATACCAAATCTTTGCTTGATCATACTGTTTGTTTGTATAGTGGTACTTTATGAATGGATAAATTTGGTTGAATGATAGTGGAAGTCCCTTTGATCGGGAATGCCTAATTACTTGGAGAGCGAAATTGTAATCATTATTGAATATAAGGCTTGTATAAACCATCAAATCATACAAGTATACTGTACTATGTTTCCTTTTGACTCGACTTCTCTGGTTAAAATCGTTGAAGATCACCTTTGCCGTCTCAAAGGAACTTGACGTTGCAGGTATATCCATATCCGGAGAATCAGCATTCTCCTTCAACAAATGTTTAATAAGAAGCGTCACTATACTATCATCTAAGCTTTCCTTGTGAAATGGCCCTCCTTCTTCATTATTTCTTATCACTGTTTCAATATAGTTATGATAAAGCTTGGTAATGAAGTCAGCATTAACTTGAGATTTTGGTAATGATCGTAAGAGAACTTCAATGACGCTCGATAAAGCACTATGTGTAATATTGAATCCTGTCAACATCTTGTCCACATCTGCTCTCAGAATTAGATCAAAAGAGCTGAGTTTACCGATGTCTCCATTCTTATAATTGAGACCTAGAATGCCCATCTGGTTGAGAATTTCAAGACCATCCCAATTGCTTCCGGTAAAACAAGAAGCTATATATCCAATCAATATTTTTGGGGAATCTGGAAATTTGTCCTTTATCAAAGAAATGATCTCCTGTACAAGTTCTAATCTTTGGGATTCAGTCAATGTCTCAAGGTTTATACTGTTTAATATTATCAAAGATTCATGATGAAGTCCTTGCATTCGTAAATTTTGTATTATAATGAAAAGGGTTGTGAAAGGTATTTCAAGCTTATTGTTTGTCATATATTTCAAGACTTTAATGCCATGTTCTGGGCCCCTGAACTTCATTGCATGCATAAGTACAATATTCAAAACATTATTCGTATCTTCAGAAACTGACGTTTCATTTGGTCTCAGACAAAATTTTTCAGATTGCTCCATATCACATTTATCTTCAAATTTAGAGATCAACAACCTCAAGTACAAGTTTGCATTGACAACATCATTCTTGCTGATAGCGAACTTTGAAAACTCCACTATGTCACTGATAGAAAAGAATTTTAGCATTTTTCTTTCGTGCTTGGCACCCATGGTTGATCTATTTACATCATGCCACTTTGAATCTATCCACCCTGTTCTCGCCACAAATTTATCAAGATTTGAACCTTTAAGAAGCTTCCGTTTGAGTTTCTCGATTTCCTTGAAGTCGTTAGTCTGAATATTTAAGTTAAGAAAGTACAGATATAACTCACGGCGTTTTTGACCTGGTATTGCTTTCCTTATCTTATTGAAAAGTTCTGTGCTGAGAAGAATTGGGACATCAATAACGTAGTCGATAACTGAAAGCCTATTTAAATAGTTCAACAAAATATCACATTTTTCGTCTTTATTCTTTTCCTCATTCTGTAAAATATACTTAATGTTCTTGAAGAAGTCTTGTCTGAATACTCGACTGTTAGGAGATAAAATAAATTCAAGGATGGATTTCTTCATTCTATCGTCTGCAACATCTCGCCGTATAATCAGAATAACTATGTCGTAAATTTCATTACCCTCAAGGCTTTTAATAAGCTGTTTAGCTTTAACAGTATCCATGATCAAGTTATCTTCAATAACTTCTGCTATTGTTATACAAAAATGTGTAGTCTCTGATATAGACTTGTAAGGTATTTTGAGTAAGTGCAAGTATTCTGGGGTAGAAAGTTTCAACAACTCATTTTTTTTCATTGAAAATAATGGATTAGGATATGATCTTATATCTAGTTTTGAAAAGTTGACATTATTTAGTTTACTTCTTCTTGTAAATGGACTGTTCATAATGGCTGTCTGTACTGCTGACCGTTGATCATTTTGGATACTTGAAGGTATAGGATTAACTGACACAGAGTAGTTTCGAAAATTTAAGTTTCGTTTACATATTCGAATCATTGCCCCATACCCGCCTGAGCATCTATATTCAAGCATAGGGGTTTTCTATTCACTGCTCTTTCTTGTAATCTAGCGATATCAGAACTGAAAATTTATTTGCACTCTCGGAAAAGTATTAAATTTCAAACCGGTTTACAATATGTTAAAAAATTCAGATATATGTAAGTATTATATGAACTAATGCTATATTTCACTTTATTCTATGGTATCTAATGACATGACCAATGTGTTTCTCCTGGAGTCACGATAAATATGCCTCTGGTAGAAATATACCACATCGAAAAATACTGTTCCCGTACTACCCAAAATGTAAGGTAACTCTTTAAGAAAAAACAGAGACTTCTCTTGTTCAAATATAAAATCACAGCTAGATAAGATTGATAAGGTGTATGTTAGGTTTCCTATCAAAGCAGATCCGAACAATAATGGCGATATTCCCTCAACTGATTTAGTTTTATAATTCTTATATAATTGAGGGCATCTCGAGCTAATGTAAACAAATGTACAAGCCCAAGCTAGTATCAATCCCAAGACTTGATAGCTGCTAGTTGTTATTATCTCATCACCTCCTTGCATCGCAGAATCTTTAAAAGCCTGAGCCGTTCCTATGTTCATTACAGCACTAGCTGCAATGATTTTGACAGCATTGTTGTTCAATTTAGATTCATTAACAGAGTTATAACTACTCCCTAATGAATCTGAAAGAGCTTGAGTCATTGCTGATTTATTATCATTGTTTATGGGTATGGTTCTCCGAGTATGCCAGCTTCCTGTAGAACTGTCGTCAAAGCGAGAATTATCATTGTTGTGATGTAGGTTAGATTCGTCATAAAGCTCTAAATTGTCTTCATTCTGGTCTGCATTTGGATTCCTGTCATTATTTCCGTGAACTTCTGTGTACGCAATGTCCCCATATGTTCTTGGGTATATGCTGTTGTAATAGTAGTATTGATAACATAAGACTATATCGTTGCTCAAAAAGAACAAACTCAAGTAAATTTGGAATTTAAGAACCACATCATTTAATAGGCAACTAGTGAAGCTCAAAAAGTCTCCCAAGAACCAAAGCAAAAGAAATGATGGGGAAATAGCTTCTGCTGATTTCTGCCTATAATTGGTATATATTTGGGGCATTTGAGCACATATCCAGCTACCCAATGAAACTGTACTAAAGAAGCTAGAAATCAACGTAAGCTGCGAGCATGTTACCATATTGATATTTGTAGAACTGGCTTAGCAGCAATGTTTCTTTGAATGTGTATTATAGTTTGAAACAGAGTTTTTTCTTAATTTTATCGAATGATTCCTCACCGCGGAAAAGCTGATAAGAATTTCCTGTTTCAGAATTGCCCAATTTTTGAAGCCATTGAAAGGCATTGCAAAATCTACACGGTTTATGCCCAACCTAATTCTAGTTCATAATTTGCTAATATTAATTTTCATACTAAAATGTTTCGTTATTTACTCTAATTGGATGCATTGTCATATCTAGATCTTGTACAAAGTATCTAAGAAAGCGACAATTAATTCATCAGCAACACCACCAGTTTGTACACTACCAGCAACACCGTAAAAGGCTGCAGTATCACCTGTTGCTTTGATTTTCTCGTTTTTATTAACACCTTTAGTGAGCACTTCAAGAGATTTTTGAATGTCTGAGATCAAATCATCCACTATATGAATGCTAAGTTTAGTGAAGGCAAAGTGTAAAGCTGCTGGCTTCTGTAAGGAAGCAAAATGCCAACCTTTTTCTGTGAGATAGTCACCCAAGTCATAAATGTTAACCATGTTGGCATATTCATTTCTGATCTTGAATGCAACCACTGAACCAATTGGATCACCGATGACCTCCAAGAACTTGCTAAGTAGAGGATTTTCTTGTAACGAGCGCTTTACAGTCATAGATGCCTTTACTATATCGTGACTCAACTTCGAATAACCTTCTTCACCTATGCTAATCATTGTTGCCCAGCATCCCACCATCAATGCACCGGGTCTTGAACCTGCTAATGTTGGAGAGCCGTATAATCCACCGATCCAATCTTTCAGGGTGAAATACTGGCACTCACGCAACTTTGGATGACGGTACATAATTACAGATGAACCCTTGGGTGCAAATCCATACTTATGTGTATCACAAGAGATTGATGTTACTCCTTCTAAACGGAAGTCAAACAAGGGTATCTTCTTATCTCCATGAACATTATTCTTTTCTAAGAATGGCACAACAAGAGATCCCAAACAGGCGTCAACATGTAATGGAATATTGTATCTCAAAGCCAATTTTGAAAGCTCTTCAATATCATCAATAATACCGTGGGGATAGTTTGGGGCCGATCCAACCAATAATACCGTGTTCCTATTTATCAATCTCTTTACTTTTTTAATATCTACTTGGTATGTCTCTTCATCCAAGTCAACTTTGTGCAAAGTCATGCCGAAGTAATAACAAGCCTTTTCGATACCCGCGTGAATAGTCACAGGAGCAATCACTTCAGGTCTAGTTATACCTTTATAATGTCTACCATATTCTCTTGCTGCTAGTCCAGCCAATAAAAGCGATTCAGTTCCTCCACTTGAACTAGATCCACAGCCCGTTTCGGGGGCATTGAAAAGATTTAATACCATCGCAACAACTTCAGCTTCCATCTTGCGCACACCTGGGAAAACATCCGGATGTAATTGGTTTGCTACCGAAAACCTCTCATACGCTTCTGTTTGTAATTTTAATAAATCATCGCCTCCGTGATATACAGCACCACTTATTCTTCCCTTCTTCCAGTCGGAATGTTCCAAGGTTTGTAATACGTCAAACTCTTGGAAAATTTCTTCATTTGTCAACCCTTTAGTAGGTAACTTGTTGAATTGAATCAAAGAATCATCATTCTTCATCATCTGAGATTCCATCTTCTTAATTGTAGTCTTGAGTTCCTTGTCCACTTTACTTCTTATAGGTGGTAGTGACATCACAACCAGGAAGAACTTCTCTGCGATAAATCTTCCCGTCAACTGTAAAGATCTGACTACACCATATCCATATACAAAACAAATTACTCTTGATACATATCCAAGTATGAGATAAACAAAGATGATATCTCTAATAACTCCAAACCAGTTCCATCTGCTGCCGCTTGCATCGTAATACGAATTGTAGACACAACCTTGAATTTTAAGTTGAAGCAAGTAAACTAACGCCGTCAAATCCTTCGGGAGGTATGGCTCTCCATAGTATTTCTGTCCTAATAATTCTTTCACAGTCCCAGACATATTATTGACTAAGAATAAACAACCATCTAAGTACACTTGTAATTTGTGTTTCTACGTGTTACAGAAAGACGTTTCGGTCAGTTGGAAGTTATATGCCGGATGGTGATAACAGCGAGAATGATCTGGGACTGCATACATTATGCTTAAAACGATATTAGATGATGGACTGAGGTTGTCTTCATTAAATAATAAATTTAGTTATATATCACTAATGATAATACATTTTAATAAAGAAATTTAGCTGTAACTGGATCCTTATGGGTTTTTCTTTTTTAATTTTCTTTTTGTTGAGATATAGACGGTTACAATGGGGTAGAAGCTCTGCTTCCTCTATTAGTTGTAGAAACACTAGATCCAGACACTGTACTATCTAGTATTGAGTTTCTTTCTTTCGTTAACTTGTCTATATTTTCAGCAAAGAACTTGGAGATGAATGAGTTTTCCTTTTTCAACTTATTAATGATAGCTTCATGATTAATGGTGTCGTCCTTTTTTATTAATGCAGGTAACGAGCTTAGACCTAAACCATCAATCTGTTGTTGTAATTTGAAGTCTTGTTGTTTCATTTTTTCTAACTTTGATGTCCATTGGACTGCATCAGCAGATTTGACTTGATATTCTGTTCTAATTGCTTCGCCGTCATTGATTAGTTTCTCCAATTCCCCCTTAAGAGTGTCGACCTCTTGAGTCAATGTATTTCGCAATTCTTCTTGAGAACTTATTTCCTCTTGTAGGTTTTCTTTCTTTAGATGTTCGCTCAAGAACTCTAACTTTTCTTCAATAGCTTTATTCTTTTCACGATCTATTTCCAATTCTGTGTCAGCTCTTATTAATCTTTTTTCTACAAGAGAGACATCTTCATTAAGTTTTCTTAGTTTTCTGTAATTGTTCCCTATTTCTGTTTCACTTTCGTCGTAACTAGATTGTCTTAAGGTTTCTTCCCTCTTTAGCTTTGGAATAACATTATTTCGTTTGTTATTTATAGTTTCTTCTAAATGAATTGCCCTTTGGTTTAAAAGTTGGGCCAATTTTTCTCTGAACATCTTATAGTCAAACCCGCTAACTAGGAAATCCAATTTATGATCCAAATAGTTCGTCTCCAACTTCTTCATTAATCTATCGTTGCTGAAATGTAAAGCAACATTGTCGTTATACAGCTTGAAATTGTCCAATGGGTACTTTACCTTCTCCCAGTTTGTGAGCCACTCATAAATTTTACTCATATTATGACCATAATTTTCAAGGAAGAAACTTTCATCTATATTTTCAAACCAATTATGTCTGTTCACGACTAAGGTATTCAAGGTCTCTAGTTTCCATCTATATATTGGGCTTGAAGTATCATTAGCACCAAATGACACTTTGGGTCTTGGGCTTAATATAGAGAGGTGCTCAATGGAGTAAATTGGAACTGGTATGAGTATGGGAGTCTTCGGGCTCCCTGATCTTATGATCTCCACACTAGGGGTCTCCACGTCAATCTTATTATCAAACGAGAATATGAGATTGAAACGAGTTCTCTCTTTATCCGATGACTGGGTGTAGCTATTATACAAGTGGGATGCTGTTGTGAGATATAGAAATACATTCTGGTGGTATTTGCCATTACCTCTCTGGTTTAAGTCAGGTATATCTCGACGGTCATCATATAACTTCGAATTACTTAAATTTCTATAGTGAATTTTCTTACCAATTATTAAACCTTCAACAAGTTCAAGTTCTTTTATACTTTCTGCAACAACTAGAATCTGGAAGGGATCCGTTTGTCTAGCAATGAGTGAGTCAATAAGTCTATTGAAAAGTCCAAACTTCCCTGACAATTGTACCATTCTTTCGTTAGTTTCCAGTAGTAACAAATTTTTGGGCATAAAATGATCAACTAGTAATGAAGGATGTCTGTTAATTAGTTGTAATTGGTCAAACAAAAGACTAATTTGCTCGTACGAGCTTGTTGAGCGATCGAATTCATCAGACGATTCTAATAAACTATCTATCCTTGTTCTCTGTCTTTTCACATTCAATTCATTTACGAGCTCAGGTGCAAAAATGTTGATAGTGATTTCACTAAGCTCTCTTTGAATATCTGTCAATATGGTTGGTAAATAATAAACTGCATTATGGTCATGGCCAGTTATATCATCGTCATGAAACCCATTATCTTCCTGGACAGGGTCAACATTGTTCAATATGGTCACCAAATCAGGCTCTTGACTGTCTATTATAGAACTAGGCGGCGCCTCGCCGCTTAACATATCCATAAGGTTCATCTTTTACAGTCCCTCTGTATCGTCAATTATATTTTGTTTTTGGATAAATTTCAGTCTCGAATTTCAAAATACAAAATATATGAGCTTCTCATACATGAAGGTACAAATTTACGAAAGACGCTAAGATATTATTAAATAAAAATATTTATGAATATTGCCTAACTACCTTTTACCCTTCTTCTTTATTACAATGTTAATCCCAATATTTCCAAGACTATCCCATACTATATCATCCACTTTTTTTGGTAATTTCCTTCCGTAAAGAGATTGATCGACTAACCACATTCCAACTAAAAACTCAGGTTTGTTCAAAGTCCCATCCTTCCTGAAGTCTACAAGATTCCATATGGCTTCCAAGGTTTCCCTAGGTAAACGACTCCTTTGCCATATTCTCTTCACGACAACACCATGTATTAGCTGATCAATATTAGCGGAATCTAGATTGTGAAATTTTTGAATATTCTCTTGATAGAAGGTACTTGAATTTGTAGCAAAGGCAGACATACGTGCTGCTTTCATTGATACCTGGTTCCCCGTATCATCATCTAAATTCTCCTGGGGAGTTGAAGAATCATAAGATACACCCACTAATTTTGTTACAACTGATGACAAATAAATGCCTTTGTTACTTGTCCATACACCTTCATATCTCTTCCTTTCTTGCTCTGTGACGTAATCCAATTGTCTATGGTTCTTCCATGGCTTGTTCTCATTAAATTGAAGTTTTTTATCCTTCCTTTTGTTCTTGGTACGCATAGTTGTTTTCAATTGAACATGTGGTTGGGGAGCTGTAACTGGGGTTGAAGGCCTTGATGATATTCTCTCTAGCGGATCTGAGTCGAACTTTAAATCTAGTTCGGAGCTGTCATCCAATTCTATAGGGTTTCCGTGCATCTCTTTATGTCTTAATTCGTATTTTTTTTTGAATATTTTAGATTTCCCATCCAAATGTCTATGGTTATGCTTCTTTTCAGTAATATCTGGGAATTGTGGTAGCTTAGAAGCAGTGATTTTTAGATTACCATTTCCAATGCTCCCTTGCCTTTCCTTTGAAAAAGATGCCATGTCATCTCCGGAAAGCGCTCCGTAATCGTAGTTACCAAGCAGTGATTTACTAGACGAGAAGTTATTAGAGTAAACATCTGAGTGTTCTGCTTCATTCATCATACTAGGGGCAGATGGACTCGCCTGTGCAGTAAGATGCAAGCTACTTTCAATATCAGGAGGTGGTTTCCGCCTGAGCCTGTATTTTGCATTATCTTCTGAATTGTAAGCATTACTATCCAATGATGGACGCCCTGATTTGATTGATGGAGGCTTTGTTAAGCTGTCCTTGCTGCCCGTGTCTGTATATCGGTTAAAAGGACTCAGAGATGCCGTCAGCACGAATGGAGATATAAGATTTTCAGTTTGGGGAGAAATCTCTCCAGATGTTTCATTATCATCTAATATGCAATTATCATTTTCCACACGTTCATGATCTGGTCTATAATTCGTTGGTGATATGTTATCCGTATCATTATGATAATTTATCTCTTTGACTTTATGATCAGGAAGTTCTGGATGCACAATTATCTTTGGAGTTATTAGATTAGACTCAAGGGACAGATCTGAAGCTATCAGAGATGTGCATGATACATTATCTTCATTAATAGGTGAGTTAACAAAACATGTCTCCGAGCTGAAGTCGTCAAACGCATCATCAGAGCTTATAGAATGAGATTTTCTCGGCACACTCGTAGAAATCTTTTTCATGTTGATTGTTTCACGTATCTCCTCGATAGCCAGTTTATTCTTCTCCCTCGTTTCAGAGAGTCCTGTTGACTTGGCTTTGGAATTGATTGAATTTCTGATGTTTTTGAGCATTTCTTGTGGTTCGGAAGATGGTGTTATTCTCTTATTTTCCAGATTAGTATGCACAGCCTTCGAATCTATCGACTTCTTAAGATTTTGAACTACCGTTTGGGACGATATCGTTGGTGTCTTTCTCAATCCGTGTTTCTTGGAGTCTTGAGACCCACCTATACTAAAATGATCGATTTTCCTCCCAAGATTCTCCAACTCTGAATCTCTTGTTGCTATGGAGTCTGATCGGCGTGGTGTCATAGTGGAATGGCGAGCTTGGCTGCCAGATTCTGATAAAAAGGAACTTGGGGTCACTGGAGTCGAACTCTTGCTGCTTGGATCTGTGCTAGGTATGATAAGGCGCTTTAATTGAACCTTTGATGTGCTTGATGATGGTGACCTCGTTAGATTACCTCTGGGAGATGGCTTGTTTGCTTTGCTACCATATCTATACGTTACTTTATCGTTTTCCTTTCCTTCATTTTGGGACTTGAAAGCGGCTAAAGCAGCCACATAACTGGCAGAATTGCTGCTTGACATAATCGCTTTCGGCTTCGCTCTATCTATATTATCTCAAGCTTCTTTTTATATTAGCTACCATACGTTTACCTTAAATCAAATTCCTTTTACATATAAGGTGTTCTTTGGTCTTTTTTATGTTTAGTATTTGTTTGCGCGCAGTATCGTATTTTGCAAAGCTTTGCTATCTTTAATTATAGATTAATTTTTCTATTTGCTTATATACACGCTTTAATTACTTTCTCTTGCCACGTGATGAATTTACATATCTGGATCTTCCTACTTTAACACCAGAATGTCTAAGAGGCACAGTATTGAAGGGAGAAACATAATTGTCAGCACTTCCGCCACCAACCCATTCCTCTAGTAACTTTTCATTCTGTCTTCTTTGCCAGGCATCGTTTTTGACTGCTTGTTGGTACTCCTTCTGGTCTTCTCTCAAGATCAATGGATCAGCACCTGGACGATTTTGTTTGTTATGCTGGTAACCACGATTACCAGCTATCTTTTGTTGATTCTTACTTAATGGAGAAGGTAATGAATATCTCTCACCTCTTCTTATCCATTGGAAATTTGCTTTCAAGTGAGGAGTGACTTTTCCTGTCTTGACGTCGACAGAGACAGCACATCTAAGTAAGGAATTTCCACCACATTTAGGACAAAAATGCTTAACATTACCATCTTTGGACATAGGAGTTAATCTGAAACATGCATGACATCTGTACATGTAGTTACGGATTCTCTTGATTTGTTTTCCAGAAGCTTCATTCATCAAGTTAAGACCCATTTGCATTGTAACATTCTGACATGCAAAATCACCAGTTGCCAATGCCACTTTTATTACAGGTGCAATCTTTTCTGGGACTACGCTCTCTTGGATCTGTTGGTTTTGGTCGTTAAGAAGTTGCTCATGGAAGTTTTCTGGAGTAATCCACTCACCATCATCATCTTCATCGTCAAACTCCTCATCGAGCTGTTCGTTTTCTTTAGAGATTTCTTCTGTATGTTCTTCAGTTGCTGATACTGGTTCTGGTTCATTTATGTCTTCTTTCATATGCTGACTATCTTCGAGACTTATTTGGTTGACGAGCTCTGCGATTTTTTCTTCTTGCAATAACCTCTTTTCTCTTTGCCTCTTTCCACCTCTACGACGTGGCTTTTTAGCCTTTTCTGTCTTTTCTGGTTCGCTCGCAAGATCTGACTTTTCTATCTCTTCTCCTTCAGTGACCTTCTGGTTTTCGCTTTTCTCAGATGTGCTGCTTTCTTGGACCTTTTCAGTGGGCTCGATCTTTTTAGAAGTTTTAATATTGAACTCTTCTCCTGGGAATTTTCTTAATCTCCAATCTCCATTGTTAAATTCACACTCTAGCTCATAGGCTAAAGCTATAATATGCAAATCGTTGGCAGATAAAACTGCGTAATCCCCTGTCAATTTAGCAAATCTTGTCACTCTTTGAATCAGCTCTGGTTTAGGATGTCTAATTTTCAAGTTATCTCCCCAAAGTAGTAACTGTTGTCTGGCATGTTCATCCTTAAGCTCTGCATGAACTCCAGGAGTAGTATAACATGTCTGAGCATATTGTTGAAGTGATGAGGCCGTCTGAGTAATGAGAGGTGCCGCGTCTAGAACCAAGTTCCTCACCTTCATATTTCTATTCTCATGAATAGTCTGGACAGTCAGTTGTGTACCTTCTTCAATCATGGTGCAATTTATTCTTCTGATCAAGTATTCTCTATAATCTATTTAGTATGAAAAAATTATGATGAGAGATGGCCATATGATCACGTGATTCATAACTACTAATATCGTATCACTCGGGGTTCATCCCCATACTTAGCGAAGGAATCGTTCGTTTAAAGCTTTAGATTAGATATTTCGGATGGTCTGAGAGTGTTGGTACTTTGTCTTAGTATAATGCGACATGAATCACCTCTTTTATTTTCTTTTATTAATTCACAGTAGAGGTGACATGTTTGAAATTTTCAACCTTCTTCTTCAATATTTCTTCTCTAAAGAGTTCTCTAATCACATTGATAATGTATCAAGTGTGCTCTTCAACTGCTGCTTGAACATCAAAGGACTCAAATGTGAATCATAATACACCTGAAATATGTACTCAATTGATACATTTGAGTCTCACGTCTATTAATTTTTCTGTTCTCTGTTTATCTTCCTTTTGAAACACTGTTACTATTTACGAAGTATCACCACGTCGTCTCTGATGCCTTAATCATATCTCTTCCATTTTGGTTAATAGTACGAGTTGGGAGATGTGCTGGAAACATTCGATACGGCTCCCCCGCAAATTTGCCGTATATGGAAATTTTCTGAAAATTTAGTTACTATATATTAAAGAACCTTGACTCTAGGGTCCAAAGATAAACAATACCCAGACATTACAATGACTACTCACGGAAAATCCGAAGATAAGTTCGTCCTTCATTGGTAAGTATATATGTGTGAGTAACTTTTTTGATTGCGAAGGTACTAACAAGTGTCCCAGGTTGGATGAATCGAGATCCCACAGAGTTTTATGGTTGTTGGAAATACTAGAATTGGACTATGAAGTAAAAATTTATCTTAGAGACCCAAAGACGATACGAGCACCTCCAGAATTGAAGAAGGTTCATCCCTTAGGGAAGCTGCCTGTGTTAGAAATATTTCCAGGAAATGGAGGAAAGAAGCAAGTATTGGCTGAGAGTGGATTTATTATCCAACATCTTGTCACCAACTACGATAGGTTAAATACATTGGCTCCAGAAAGTTTCGAAGATAAGATGAAAGTTGATTATTTCTTACATTTCTCTGAGGGCTCTTTCCAGCCAATGTGGGTGTCATTATTGGTAAATGCATCGGCAAAAAGAATAGCTCCTTTAGGAATCCGAACTATCGCTGGTGTGATAACAAGAAGTTTAAATCTCGGTTATTATCTTCACGAGTTTGTGAGTTTTTTGGACTTTTTGGAAAGCGAATTGGAAAAGGAAGGTACAGGCTACTTTGTGGGGGAAAAGCTCACTGCAGCTGATATCATGCTCAGCTTCCCAATATATGAAAATATCTTCAATAATCCCAATATTAATGAATTGACCGGAATGAAGAAAGACTTCTGGAAGACGTGGCCAAAGCTTGCGACCTGGAGTGAAAGGAAAGTTCGCCATGATCCATTATATATCAAAATAAACGAGATGATGGAAGACAAAGTGAATGAGCAATATAATGGACACCGAGCCTGATCTAATATATATATATATAGCTTCTACTACCCCTAATATCACATTTTCAGGACCGGATTGATAGATTTCTTTTAGGTGGACCATATTTGGACCTGCATGTAGGTGTAGATAAGAGGTCTTGTTCAATTACTGCTAAATCCCATCATTCAGAAAATGATAGACGTTTTAGGAGTACAACCTTTTCAAGAGTAGTCTTGCACAGCACACTACCGGCTCTATAGCCTTTCCTAAATGCATCTGATCGTGGATGGAGAATTACCACTTGGAAGTTTTCTCGTGCGGAAGATCATACTTCAGCCTTTCTCGTACTATATCTTTGAATTTCTACTCTATAAATAAATGACAAGGGGCAAGATCCCAATCAACCTTACAGTAATTGGTCGGACCTAACATCTCATATGGAGAAATTCCAAAAGCCTATTCTGGAAGTATTAGAGGGTTTTAATTATGTTAAGCTGTTTAATTAGGAACCCTTTCACAAGACTATAAGCGGAACCCCATAAAACCGTTGACTATATAAATAAGTGCAGGGCCCCCGCAAAGAAAAGAAGATTAATTTTTGAAGAGCAACGAATATAATGCTGGGAAATCGAGAAGATACATTCATCCTACATTGGTAAGTTTAGATATAAAGTGATGTAACTAGCAGCTTCGTCAACTAACTCTTGTCTTAGGTTAGATCAATCGAGATCTCATAGGATCTTGTGGTTATTAGAGATCTTAAAACTCAAGTATGAATTGAAGATCTATCTTAGAAATTCACAATACCGTGCTCCACCAGAGTTGAAAAATATTCATCGCTCTGGAAAACTGCCTATATTGGAAATTATTCCTGCTAATGGTGGAGAGAAAAAGATTGTTGCAGAAAGTGGTTTGATCATTCAGTATGTTATTGCAAATTATGACCATGACAAAATCTTAACCCCAGACACAGAACAGAAGCAATTAGATGTCGACTACTACTTACACTACTCAGAGGGTACTCTCCAGGGATTGAATGTTGGTTTGTTGATTAATTCCATGGCAAGGAAGATGGCACCATTTGGCACTAAGGCTTTCACTGGATTAGTTGCGAAAAACATCAGTAATGGCTACTACCTCCCAGAAATCATCAAAAATTTTGATAACTTGGAAAATGCATTAGTGAAAGAAGGATCTGGTTACTTTGTGGGTAACAAGCTTACAGGTGCTGATATCATCTTAAGTTTCCCATTGTGGGAGAACACTTTCAATAATCCACATGCTAGTGAAATAACAGGTATTCATGAAGATCTCAGGAAGAAATGGCCTCATGTTGCAGCATGGGGCTTGGAGAAGGTTGGAAAAGACCCTGTTTACGTTAAGGTAAACCAAATTATCGCAGAGAAGGTCAAAGATGCAAAGGAATCGAAAAGTCGTCTCTAATTCCAGAATTTTATTGATTTAGTTCCTTTCAATTAAGTGTTTAGTTAAAAATGAACATGATGTGGATTTTACTTTAATATTTTGCTACTAGTAGTATTCTTGTAGTAGTGATTGGAATAACCTACAGTAAGCATGTTACTTCATCTAATGAATTCGATTATTGCGAGGTTTGTGCCAATACAAAACTGTATGCAGGCCTTGAAATTGGTCGCTGAATCCCGAACCAAAAGGCCTAGAAAATTGGGAGACGCTATACGTTAAATACAGTCAAACATTCCGCTCTATCCGTGGCTGAGTCTCGGTTAGGATATCGCCATTTATCAATTTCTGAACTCACATGATAGATATGTGACCTAGTAACCATTCTATTATCCAAGTGACGCAAATGGTCGGACTGCACTCATCGTATCAACGGTGCTACCAAACTTGTATTTCATGGGAGTCATTCTTAACACCCCATCTTCAGACACCGCAGTCATATTTGACTCCGATCCCAATATTTACTTGTTACACCAGATGTACTTCGCACTCTACTACATTCTTTTTAAGCCAATAATGTATTTGGCTGCCAAAATATGTCTTGGCTTGTGACAGACCCTGGAGCTCACTGTCTGTTCCCCAATGTCAATGATTCTTTCATCGTCTCTACTATATACCGGATTGAAAACATTGGCCGCCTGATCACAGACGAAATAAAAAAAAAGAAAGAATACGAAGGCGACCATTTTGTGTAACTTTTGTGTTTGTGTGAATGATATTGATCAATTCCAAAGACCGAAAAATGAATTGTATGAATAGTTCAAAAGCATAATAGCCAGTGCAATAGTTAGTATTCAAGTGATATACTGACAATATTTGTTGCTTTGTCCTAGTAGGGTCTAGTAATATACTATAGATAGCCGGCAAAGCGGTGATTAGAAGGTTAAAAACAAATAGTACGAAACACCTTCGACCGCAGACGACACAAGGTTGGACAGAGTTAAAAATTGCATTAGTTAGTGATTAATCGGATCAAAAAAGAGTGCACGGGTAGTTAATATAACCTAAAGCACATCCTGACTACACTGTGATAAGAATCGTCCTTTATATTTCTAGTAAATATTTGGGGACGTCAAACAGGAGCATCATAGCAAACAACGGAAAGGAACAACGGGCACAAAGGAATTAATCAGGCCCCACGGACGTTTGCTGAAAAAATTCCAAACAATAGACGTTTTAATTCTTAAACGAAGAAGGACATTTCAGTAATATTCAAAGAGCCGTTTCATAACAACATAAGTTTGGTTGGAAATCGGCAATAATCAGTAAATTTAGATCGATTGCCCTTTAATATCGTTTTCAACGTTATTTTAATTACAAATTCACGGTTCCATTTACTTTTAATTCATTGAAACAAGAACAATAAGTATTGGAAGCAGTATGTCTAATCGTGCACAAGTTTCATCAAATCAAGCTGCTTTAGCTGCTGCTCAAGCTTCGCATAATCCCAGTTTGAATGGCTCTGCAAACTCTTCAAACAACAACAATTCTGTTGTGGGTTTACACTATAAGATTGGTAAGAAAATTGGTGAGGGTTCATTTGGTGTCCTTTTTGAAGGTACCAATATCATCAATGGTGTTCCCGTAGCAATCAAATTTGAACCTAGAAAGACAGAGGCACCTCAATTGAGGGACGAATACAGGACTTATAAGCACTTGCAGGGTTGTGATGGTATTCCTAACGCATACTATTTTGGACAGGAAGGATTACACAATATTTTGGTAATTGACTTATTAGGACCATCTTTAGAAGATTTGTTTGACTGGTGTGGTAGAAGATTTAGTGTCAAAACTATCGTCCAGATTGCCATTGAAATGTTGAACTTAATCGAAGAGGTTCATCGCCGTGATTTAATCTACAGAGACATTAAACCTGATAACTTTTTGATAGGTCGTCAAGGTTTACCTGATGAGAACAAAGTTCACTTAATTGATTTCGGTATGGCCAAACAGTATAGAGATCCTAGAACTAAGCAACACATTCCTTATAGAGAAAAGAAATCTTTAAGTGGTACTGCTCGTTACATGTCTATTAATACGCATTTAGGTAGAGAGCAGCTGAGAAGAGACGATTTAGAAGCTTTGGGTCACGTTTTCTTTTACTTCTTGAGAGGCCAGTTGCCTTGGCAAGGTTTGAAGGCACCCACTAATAAACAAAAGTATGAAAAAATTGGGGACAAGAAACGCTCAACCCCTGCGTCTACTTTATGTGAGGGTTTGCCTAAACAGTTTGCTGAATATTTAGATTCAGTAAGAAGTTTACCATTTGATGCTGAGCCTGCCTATGAAGAATATAGAATGCTCTTTTTGTCTGTTTTGGATGATTTAGGACAAAGTTGCGATGGAGATTACGATTGGATGCACCTTAATGGTGGAAAAGGTTGGGATGCAACCATCAATAAAAAGCCAAACTTACATGGATATGGACATCCAAACCCACCAAACGAAAGGGACAGGCGCCACCGCGATCAAAGAAGAAGCAGACAACACCATTCTCAATTCCAGTCTCAAACATCACAGCTGAACCAACAGTTATCTGCAGCTCAATTACATCAACTGAAGTTGCAACACTTGGTAAACAGGCCTTTACCACCTATCAAGCAAGAGACTCAAAATGGTAATAATGCTGACATTCTTCTTGATTCGTCACAAAGAAACCAAAGAACTAAGAGCTACGAGAACATTCCAGTTAATAGACAAAATCAATATGAACAACAACAAATGGTTGAAGATAATGAAGAGAGTAAAGGTTTCTGGTCCAAATTATGTTGTCGTTGATGTTCTTTCGGTATGCTGTATCGAAACGTCAACTATTAGTGTTCGTCATTCATTATTTTAGAAATTGAACTTGAAAAGAAAAATTTAACATAGACATAATATCGTCTTTCTCATCTTTTCCCTTTTGTTAATTCATTTTATTTACATTTGGACATCTTTTTAATTAGAGATTAGCATCATTATTTTATCACCTGAATCTTTGTTTTGTCTTCATATTAACTAAATTAATTATAAGTAAATTTATTAAGTTTATAACTGATATACAAGACTGTAAAATACCTGTTAAACCAAATTACATCAAAGCAAAAGAGACGGCCAAGATTAAAGATTGTAATCTTTGGCACTTCGTTGCCATTCTTCCTTTGAAACATTCATTTCTTCATAAGTAGACCGTAAATAATCTTCGATCTCCTTTAAATAAGATATAGCAAAATCTTTATCAAATTCACCATTAGACTTACAAGTAGTCTTTAGGTGATCTAATCTATGTTTCATTATATCAGCCCTGTATTCGATCCATTGTGGGTAGAAATCATTATATCTAGATCCAAAGTTGATTTCTGGCTTGACGGTAGACAAAACAGAATCATCTCTAGCCAAAGGATCCTTACTTCTGTACGAAGTAACCATAGTAATTCTTTCACTCAAACCTAGTGGCATGGGAGCCAGATGTTCAATAAGACGACCCTGTAATACTGCAGCGGATCCTAATTGGGGTCCAGGGACTATTGCAACCTTTCCACTATCGCCCATTCTCAATGATGTCTCACCGCCTATCATTTCGCTTGTATCGCTTAACATTAAAACACAAACAAATGGGTAGCTGTCATAATGCCATCCAACAATAGCAGGTGGTTCATCTCCTTCGTTTAAGTCATTATTAGAATTTGGCTGCCTCTCCATCTCAGCTGTTTTTGGGTCCTTCATACCAATATTGACGTGAGCAATTTCATAATCCATTATTATTTCAAGATCAACACCTGCCATTCTACTTATCAATTCTGTAGTTTTGGGGTGCGTCCAAGCTTGATAGGTGAATGGAGTACTTATTTTGTCCTCGTTCTTAACGTATCCTCTAAGAGTGCAGTCCAAACCAGAAGTAGAATTGAAGAGGTATCTAGCATATTTAGAAAAAACATCCTTGTTCAAGATCTCTTGCTTCATCAATTTAACAGCCTCTTCTGTGAATAGAGGAAAAGGATCACTTACCCCAACCGAGGATATCTGCTTCGCATTAGACAAACCAAGTTCATCCATCGTCAACCTTCTCGTATTCTGAAACCTATACTTCTCCACAGGGTTCGTTGAATAATATGTAAGGTGTTTAAGTGGATCGAACTCAACCCCTTCAGTAGACGTGAGTTTTGTTTCTTTAACTAACTCTTGAAAAGTCTTAGATAAATTCTCTTCATAAATTGAATCATCTATACGTTTATGTAAGTTTCCATTTTTAATAGACTCTATTAAAGCAGGAGTTGCCATTATTGTTGAACGAAATTCCTTGTTTCAAATCCTAGTTTATATAACTAGAGGGTTATATGAATATTTTGCAAATGCCAATACATATGTCCAAATTTCTAAATCTACATCTATATGTATTGTATGATCTCCAACATTTAGATAGGGCCCGTGTGCATTATTTTACTATAATTGTTATTATTTTGCATTTTTATCCTATCATAACTTGCATGCTATCATCAATTCCAAGTAGGTTTTATGATTTTGATTGGTTTTCCCTACTCTGTCCAAAAAATCCCGATGTCTTATCAGTTCGCATTAACAAATCGTTCCGCTTACACAAATTAGGACCCTTCCTAATTTGGCCGAAATACGCAACAGGGCCAAATCTGGCAATATAAATGTCCGACCATTTTCCCTTAATCTGATTAACATCTACTTGACGAGGAATGATTTACCAACGTACATAGTGGAGATCGGTTTAAGAGAGTGTTATTTTATCTGATGTCAATTCACGTGTATTTCATGTCATCTCTAATGTTTTAAGAAATCATCCTGAAGGAGATCATCAACAGATGCTCGCTCATTAGGGTCCCATTTGAAGGTTTTATGTAGAAAGCTCAAGAATGGTCTGAATAAAGGCAGAGATTTTTCATTCCGATCCATCTTCAAATGAAATTCTAAAGATTTAGAATTAGGTTTAAAGTATTTTTTGATACTAGATCCATTATCAGCCGCTTTTGATATACGGTAGTTTAGGAATTGTAAATTGATCATTCCATTCATGTCAAACAAGGTATATAACAAGGTTTTCTTTACTGATCTCTCATCGATCTTAGAAAATTGTGTTTGAGTAGACGTGTTGTCAAAAGAAAATGCGCTGATCAGCTTATTGATACTAGAGATTAGCTTTTTTTTGAATTGTAAAATCAAGGTACTTCTTGGAGCACCAAAAAGTTCCAATATCAAGCCAATATGTTCAAGTTCATTTTTACCTGGCAATAAAGGAATTCCAGTAGCTAGTTCTACAAGAACACAACCAAGAGACCAAATATCAATCTTCTCGTTATATCGAGCGCCAAGTATAACTTCAGGCGCACGATAGAACCTTGACTGAATATATGTGTATGCAATTTCATTCTTATAACAGGATGATCCGAAATCGATGATCTTCACTATCAATTGATCTTCATGTATTTCGGTCATCGAGTCAAAGTTTGAGGGGAGTTTAATCATTAAATTTTCTGGCTTTATATCACAATGAATCATGTTAACTTCATGGATGAACTTTATACCCTCTATGATTTTCCTTGAAAATATTTGAAGGTTATTTAAAGATATTCCTTTGAATCCTGTCATTTCCAATAATGTGTATAGATTTATTGAAAGTAATTCAGTAACAATGCACATGTGGCCCCTAAAGTGAAAGTGGTCAATATAATTTAGGATAGAATTACGACTTTCCGGTTTGTCATTCAACAGCTTTAACAACTTTATTTCTGATACCGATTGAAGAGACCAGTTTAAATCATTCTTTATGATCTTTATTGCTACCATTTTTGATTTCTTATCCTTATTTCTATATTTATGATCAATGCAACTAACAACATTACCAAATGAACCATTTCCCAAAATTTCTTCCATCTCATACCTGAAGTTTATGTGGTCGTGGGATACAATGATATAGTTCCCATTATTATCGTCAAACCCAAAGTTATTGGTGTAGTCTTTTATATTAACATTTCTGTTCGTATTTGCTCTCTTCGAAACGAAGTACAAATCTTTCTTTCGCAAGACTTCTTCTCGTTCGTATATATTCAATGAACACTCTAAGGAGCTTTCGTGACTAATGATATCCAGAGGATCCAAAGTAGGTACTTGATCAAATTGCTCTTCATCGTCACATACTCTGAATATTGATGGATCTAGGTTATGCAACATGCTGAAAAGCGAAAACAAATCATCCGCTTTTTGGTAATCGTTTGAATTGTGTTGGTAATGTGGGGCTATCTTAGTGTGATCTAAACCATCTCCTTGGGATGATCTCGATTTTGAAGGTGATTCAATGACGGTCTCATCTAAATCGTAACCATTTCGTCTATCAGAAAAATCATAATTCAAATTTGTTATATCAGATGGCCTTGACAATGGTTCATTGTTCCATTTTTGCGATCTACGTTGATTGAGTTGTCGAGAGTATTCCATTCTTCTCAGAGTTGATGAGTTGATTCGCTTTTGAACTGCATTGGTTGTTGGTGAAGCATTGATATAGAACGGATTTTGTTGTTGTTTTTGAAGGGAAGACGATGTGGCCTTCATAAATGAATTGCTTGGTCCTGATACAATCCGCAGTGTATTTTCTGACATCGGGCAACTCAAAATCCTTTTATCGACTGACTGCTTCACAGTAGATTTTGACTTCAACTCATTGGAGCTGATTCTCAATGGTGTCTTTGGGTGAATTGCTGATGTAGATCCGGTTCTACTAGATACCTTTCTACTCTCAGCTCTAGCGGCAGTCGACAAGAAGGGTCCAGATATCTCTGTTGTTCCATTATTGTGTGGATATAGACTGGCAGGATACTCTTTTCTACCACTGTTTATTTTAAGTGCCCCGCTATGCACTGATTGTGAAGTTCCTCTGCCTAGATGTACGTCTGATAGCTTCTTTTCAACGTCGACTTGTCTCTCATCAAAAGGCATCTTGTTGACAGTAGAATCCCATTGAATTATATATAACTTTCTCCTGCTACTGATCTCTAACTACTTAAGCTTTGTTGATGAAATGGTAATCGAACTACCTATTTTTATGAAGATACTTAAGAAAAGGTTCAGTATAATCCGATCTATTATACCTATCAGACTAGAATTACAGCAACCTATAAATATGTCTGGAGATCCAGTTACATCATCTACATACGGCAAGCGGGACTTGTTGTTGTTAGTGCAACTACTCCATGTTAATGGCTTGATAACATCTGATGCGCTCTCTACTGAAATTCAGAAGCTCCAAGACATCATAAAAGAGTGGTTCGAGCACAAGAGTACACTTCTTTCTCAAAGTATCGGCGATTTGAAACTCTCTGTTCCACCACTGCCTGAGCAAGTTCGTGTGCTATATAACTCTCTTTTGAAGGATTACAATTGCGACAATACCACAGACTTAGCTAATGCCCTCTATTATAGTCGAATACAAGACTTAGAGAAAGATATAGATAGTCAGAAGAGCCATTTTTCAACCATGCTATCTGAATCTAGGGTTGATACATAGAGAGAAATACAAAAAGTCACGGAAAATCAGGTCTGTTAATAAAACTTGTATGCCGAGGAACAGATTTGAGTTTCAAACTGGAGATAATCAGTGATTATGTAATCTATTTAATGAATTCGTTCATGGAATATGGAGCGTATAAACCTCATAGCATTTAATATATAATATATAATATATAATTACATTGAATTTTAAAGTAAAAGGTACTTGATAATCATTCGTAAGGTTTAAACAGGATAGGATGACTGCCTTTAGTAAACCCATAGGGTCGGAACCTTCGTTTGCGCTGCTGATGTTTAAGGTGTATAAGAGTAATAGGTCACTATTCTTGAATGCATCATACATCATTCTTATAACGACGGCGTTCACTGGTGCCACCAACACGACTTCTAAGAAGCCACGTAATGAAGATTATCAAACTGACAAGGTGAAGAAACCAAAATTATCAAAAGAATCTACAAAGAGACTCATACACGCTGCTATCCCCAGTTTTAAGGATTATGCTGTTTTCCATTTAGCTACCCATATCGTCCTTTTGGTGGTGAGAGCACTTATCACTATCGAAGTTGCTGGATTGGATGGTAAGCTCGTGGGTGCTTTAGTTTCCAAGAGGTTGAAAACTTTTGGAAAATTGCTTGCGTACTGGATGTTTTTGGGGTTGCCAGCTTCTATTGTCAATGCTCTGTTAGGATGGACAAAGGATAACTTGAGAAAATCATTAAGACTGAATATCAACAACAGTATAATGGAAGACTACCTTCCAGATTCTTTAGATCCCAATTATTATTCTTTGATTCAAACATCAGATACTAAAGTGAAGGATCCTGCTCAAAGAATTTCCACTGATGTGTCCAGGTTAGCCGCAGCGTTATCAAGTTTACCAGGACAGTTATTGAAGCCTACTTTAGATCTTTTGTTATGTGCTAGAGAATTAGGAAGAAGTGGTGTGGGAAGTGGAGAAGGAACTTTAGCCTTAGGTTTATTGGCACACTTTTCAACTACTATTTTGAAATTCTTTTCCCCACCTTTCGCTAAATTGGCGTCAGAGAGAGCTAATTTGGAAGGTCAATTAAGATCTGCACACTCAAAGATTGTAACAAATAACGAAGAAATTGCCTTTTTGAGAGGTCATCATCGTGAATTGGATTATATTGATTTATGCTACTATCAATTGGAAAGATTCTTGAAGATGGAATATTGGAAGAAGGCTATCCATGAGATTGCGCAAACTTTTATTGTCAAATACTTCTGGGGTGCTGCTGGTTTGGTTTTATGTTCTGCTCCAGTCTTTATTAACAAGTATTTGGGCAAGGAACCAGATGCTTCGGCAGCAGCTGATTTTATTACCAACAGAAGATTATTATTGAGTGCATCTGACTCCTTAGACAGGTTAATTTATTCCAGGAGATATATATTACAGGTTGTTGGACATGCAACAAGAGTGGCTGACTTACAGGATGCTTTGCACGAAATCCAACAATCGAAAGATCTTGAATTTGGAGGCAATGTTAGTTTTGGAGATCAAATTACCTTTAATAATGTGAGACTTGTTACTCCTGCTGACGTAACTCTCATTGAGTGCTTGAACTTCAGTATCAAGCACGGTCAACATCTCCTTATTGCCGGACCAAATGGTTCTGGTAAGTCATCGCTTTTCAGGATGTTAGGAGGGTTGTGGCCTTGTAAATCTGGTGAAATCATCATTCCTACCAGTGACAATATGTTTTACTTGCCTCAAAGAGCATACATGTGCAGGGGTTCTTTGAAAGAACAAATTATCTATCCCGATACTCTTGAGAGTTACAAAGCTAAACATAAGGATGAAGATGAATTGTTTGAAATATTGAAGGTTTTACAATTAGATGAATTAGTAACTATGAAAGAATCATGGAATACAGTTAGAAACTGGCCTGAGGAATTATCTGTCGGCGCTCAGCAAAGATTGGCTATGGCCAGACTCTATTACCACAAGCCAAAGTTTGCAGTGTTAGATGAGTGCACATCTGCTGTTTCACCTTCTATGGAACAATTTATGTATGAACATGCCCAGAAGATGGGTATCTCTTTATTATCTGTTGCTCATAGACCTGCCTTATGGCATTTCCACAACTATTTATTGAAATTCGACGGAAAGGGTGGATACTTTTTCGGTGAATTGGATTCTGAAAAGAGGTTGAAGATTGAAGAAGAAAGATTAGTTCTTGAAAAGAACTTAAGAGATGTTCCTACTTTGAGAGAAAGATTGAATGAATTAAAGAAGATTTCAAATGCCCAACATATTAAATACCAAAGCAGCCACAAAAATTTGGTTGAGTTAGGCAGCTCTTAATCTCCTCGTTTGCATCATTTATAGTTTGATATTCTGCTCTCTATTTATGTAATGAAAATGAATACCTAAGCGAAACTAAGTGAAATAGCGATGAGTCCGTCATCAAAAACTATTTTTTCTTAATATCTCAATACATGTATTTACAATTTTTATGGCTAGTTTTAGTGGCACCTATGACTATAGCTAAAGCATATGCTGGTAAATTGGTTAGATCCATTCATCAGAATAGTTTTTCACCTTCTTTCAGTAGACTTGAAGATGGGAAACCTCCATTTTTAATGATTGCATCAATAGGCAATCCTGAGTCAACGTATTCCGGAACTAGACACAATGTTGGACATTGGTTTATGAATGAGCTAGTTGAAAACTACTGGAAACACTTCAGACCATACTCCACACATAAGAACCTCCCAAATGGAGAGCATAGTACATCAACAGAGTTCTCAAATATTTTTCTTTTCAAGTCAATTTACAGTTTAATGAATGTACAAGGAGATCCTATCAGAAAAACGTGGGATAAAGTGAAGAACGCTCACATAGAGACTAAGTCACCAGCATTAGTTATTATTCATGATGAGTTACAGCTACCTTTGGGTAAGGTTCAAATTAGAAAACAAAACACAAGTGCTAGGGGACACAACGGTTTAAGGTCAATTGATTCAAAGATTGGTCCTGTTTACACAAAGGTCTCGATAGGAATAGGGAAGCCTGAAGGCAAGAACGTTGTAAAACACGTATTATCCAAGTTTACTGAAGAGGAGAAGGAAGTGTTGTACTTCGACACATTTTCCAAAGTCGTACAGATAATGGAGGAAATGAAGGATGGCAAGTACATTTACGATGTTAATGAAAAAAATAAATGAAATACTCTTAGCTGAAATACGTGTGACTCCGTTCCACGTCTTTTAGTGCCATTGAGAGTTTTCTTTGCTGATTCTACTCCTAGTTTTACTTTTACTAACTTGATCTTACACTTCAAGCTCCAGTTCACTGTATACTTCAAATTTTAAATAGATAGATACCCTGTACATAGAAATAATGACTAACTCTTAAGATACTCATCACTATCACAAGTATAACTAAAGTCTCGTTTACTAAATCTACAAAATCAGTGCACGTAGATGGCTTTGCAGTTTTATTTTAGTCCTTTATAAAGAACCAGATAAGGAACTTTTTTTTTGTTTTGCTACACGTTGATACAAATAATAATAATAATAGTGATACAACAGAACTAAGCAATTCAGTTAAAGATTACCTCTTAAATTAGGGAATATCACTGATAATGGAATATAGATTGAACTTGGTTGCTGAGAGGTCGGTGATTAGAGAATCCCTTAAAGGTATGTTAAATTTATGACTAGATCAAAACTTAGATCTCTACCAAACTGTATTTACTAACAATATGTTTAGGGATAATATGGACCATATTCTTTCAAAGATTGTTTGGGCCGATAAATCCTACAACCAATGAGTTCCTAAATGTCACCTATCCAATGGCAGACGATCAACCTGATTTGGATTCATTAATAGATGAGAAGATTGGGTCTCTAATCAAAAGTGAGTTCAATAATTGTGATGAAGAGAAAACTGCTCACATAGTGATACAATTTTTGGATAAAAAAGTAATCAAGTCAAAGAAGAAATCAAGCTGGTTTGGTCAAGGAAAGCCGGAGGATTCTGAGAATCTCAAACTATGGGAATCGTGGATAATAGCTGTGAAGTGTTTGCCACTTCTGAAAGATGGGGCGTATACATCATCATCAGTGAAGCCATCACAGGTTTCATCTGAGTCCAGTATTAATAATAATAACAGCTCTACTAGCACCAGTAGTAATTCAAACACCAATAATACTTATACTGGACCCAAGGAAAACTCGGACAGCCCATCTAACACTTCCACTTCCAATCATAATACTAATACAATTGATATATCTATTGAGAGCTTTGAGAACACCTTAAATAAGATTATAGACATAGTTGACACTCATAAGGATCATATACCACCTATCACCTCGTTGGAGAGTGCCCCGTTTCCTTATACCATAGATGTTGACGAGCAAGCCCTTAACAGACAATACGCCACAGGTGACGAAGAAAGTTGGGGGAACTACATAAAGAAAATGTTAGACTAAGCATAAACATTTTACCCTTATAAATAAACTTACATATTCCAGACGCCTCTGAAGCTTATAAATTGGCGCTGGCTAATCCAGAGACGCCTCTAACCAATATACATTCATCTTCGTAGACAACCTTTTCAAAGAGACCAATTTTCTCGGAAACGTCTAGCACTTCCTGATCGTAGCTCCCTGGTTGAAACCATAAACCCAGAATTATCTTTCTGAATTCGGGAATACTTGATATCTCTTTTAAAGTGGCTGAAGTAATGCTAGGAGGAGTCAAGAACGATATACTAATGTCCTTTTTGTCCTTCAATTCGTGACCATTAATGTCCTTACCTTCCACAAAAGCCTTGATAACCTCTATGACACTTGAAGCGGTCTTTTTCCCAAGAATTTCATCCGAATTTGGGTTAACTGGAATGACTGGTAAGTCCTCATTAATATACCACAGCAACACCTTGAACCCGAATTTTGAAGTATTATTAGAAGCTCCAGTAACAAGATATTGTCTTGATGGGCCAAAAAAGGCCGTGATTTTGGATTTCATGGACATTTTTGATATTTATATTAAATCGTCAAAGAAGATTCTTATAGCTTATGACTGATTGGAACCATTATTAATGATTATGACAATTTGGGTCCCAATTTGATTATATGCAGGTGTATCTTTAAATCAAATTTAAGTTCAATATAGTACTGAGATGAGACTATTTATACAATAGTTAGCTCAAGAAGCAATGGCGAAAGAAAAGAGAACCAAGCCTTGCTCTAATTGTAAAAAGTCAAAAGTGAAATGTCTATATAGCAACTCATTACCTTGTGAAAGATGTGTGAAAATAGGACAGGTAGCTAGTTGTCTGTTTGTTCCCAAACTCCCTTCTTTGAAACTACCACTGATCAGTCAAGGACAAGGTAAACCAACAAATCAACAGCAACTAGATGAACTTAAATTCCCTCCATTACAGCCGCTATCTGGGGTGCATGCAGAACATCAGCCTCGATCAATAACACAAAGTGTAAACTACGTGGGTCAATTACAACCGCAAGGATCTGACCTTCAATGGAAAGAGCAGATTGAGCAACGTATTGACTCTTTTGATTCTAAAATAAGTGATTTGGTGGATATTCTCAAATCTAATCAAAGATTGGCCGATAACTCTCAAAATTATAATTATTATCAACATCCGGGTCAATTTCCAACACCTCCTCCTGGATATGGAGGTTTTCATCCACAATATAGTCAGCAGCAACACATACAGCTGCGAATGCATCAACCTAGTCATTATCCATTTCTGCAACAAAGAGGAATACAGGGATATCAGAAAGAAAATTCGCCTATTCCTTACTACCTTAAAAATGGAACGCCCGAAAATCAACATGAAGCTTCCCATAATAATAGAGGGCATAAAAGAAGCACACTGCATGAGAATAATGATGGTTATTTTGTATCTAAATCCAGGCGTATTGAAAATAGTGATTCTAGCTCACCTGAATCAGAAACGCAAGAATTTCCGAAAGATTTCAGAGATGGGTTTTTAAGTTTACTGGAGGCACATGAATTATTCGATTTCTTTGATGCTAACATTTCACAGCAATTGTTTGGCTTTGAGATATCGAAAATCTCAGTAGATACCATCTGGAATACTTCGCCCATTTTAATATGTGCCATTTGTGCGATATCTTCCATTCATCATCCTGATCATAAATTGTCAAAGAAATCTAAACAAATCCAGGTTTACCTAAATGAGCTATGTGGAACACTAATATTTAAGAGTAAGCCTAAGGATCCAGTAGATGGTTTCAATACTATTCTTGCATTAGTATTGTGCAGCTTTTGGCTTTCAAATTCCCAGATGTTTACTGGACTTGCATTACAATTAGCCAAAGAAATAGGTTTGGATGCTCAACCTCGAAATTTTTCCAATGGTCCTTTGGCTTCAAAAGATATGGTTAGGCTTTGGTATCTACTTTTCATTTTGGATGGGCAACAAAGTTTAACATTTAGTAGAACCCCATTGGTGAACTCTATGGAGTATTCATTACAGCATAGTAGAGAGATATTACTTTCGACTAATCACGGAGTTATCAAGCTGAAACCGTCTGAGAAGGAAGTCGAAGATAAGGCACTTGTGACGAGATTTACGGCAAATGATGTAACTAATGTGACTGAAGAAAATTACCTTAGTGTAGCCAAGTTGACGGATTTGAGGTTAGTTTCTCAGGTGGAATACAATCAGGCATTGAATGAAGCTTTTAAGGGAAACGCTTGGGATCTATTAGCGCCATCATCGTTTGGAATACCTTCCAGGAGTAATCTAGAGCTTGACAAATGGATGGTTTCATGGACTGTCCTTTTGGCTGCTGGCAACCATGGCTCTGTGTGGTCATCTAAATCAACATTGATATATTATAACTTTGCCAAAATGCATATAAATTCCCATGCTGTGAGGCAATTGGGTCCTGATACAATGAATGAAAAATCTGTGCTCCCGAAATGGTCAAGTTCTTTTAATACCACAACTAATAAGAAACCATTACTTAAGGCTAAACCTGTGCAACTGTCTGAAAGCGATAGTGAATTTTCCTCAGACGATGAAGAAGAGTTTATTTCCAACAAGGAGCTTTTATCAGATGATGAGAAAGTTGTCAGTGCAGGTATTGCCGTTGGTGCAGCGCAAACTGTGATAAACTTAGTCTTGAGTGATGAAGATGTTTTGACCAATTTAAAATATGTGCCGGTACATATACATATAATGCTATATTATGCAGCATTGCTACTTATTAATCCCCCTAGTGACTCCAGTAATAAGTCAATTACATTCACTCAAGAGGATTATTTTGACCAGTTGGTGACAAATTTGACTATTGTCAAAAAGTTACAAAAAAACATCTACTTGAACTTACCTACTGATAGGAGTTTCGGTGATAGACTTATAAAAAACTTAAATGATGAAGTCGATGAGAAGTTGACTTCTCTTGAATCATCTTTGAATGATCCGTCTTTTAAGGTTCTGTCAGAAAGACGCGAAGCTCTTCTCAGGCGCTTAAGTCAATTGATTCACAGCAATATACAAGATGATTCTATCGAGTTGATAGACTCTTCTAGTGATGGATCTAATAGAAGGACTAGTCCTAGTCCCGAAAAGATATATGCTTGGCCAGGTGCTAATCACGGACATCCGTAATTGTACAATAATTGTTTATAGAGATTATAATTGTGACATCCACAAATATCATATTTCGCAATCTTCGTATTAAGATATCTATATAATCAGTAGTCCATAGTTAAGGATAGTTCAAAACGGAAGTCTAATGTCTCTAGATTCTAGTACGATCAATATCAATCAAATAACGTCGTTGGTTTCAAAGCAACTAAAGGTTGCAGATGAAAAACTCAAGTGCTCAACTAAAGATCATTTTGATTGGAACAGTATTAAGAGAACACCGCAGTTTTTGAAACAAAAGGCAAAGTTAGGTTCATATACAATAGATGAGGAGTTTAATGATTACAATGACAATTTGAACCTTGTTGAGAGGAAGCTCATCACTTTAATCAAGTATAGCAGAACAGTTTCTGAAAAAAATTTAGCCATTTTGGATACTTCAAAGACAATTGGCTTAACAGTTAAGGATCTATTTGATCCATACAATAGTTTACCGAAATCGGTAAAACAACTGCTTAGTCAAAGTCATTTGCAGACCAAGTCTATCGATGATACGATATTTCTGAGCAAATCTGCCCAGCTCGTATTTGAAGAAGAATATAGATTATGGGAAGATTCGGACTCATACATAGAATGTATTAAGAATATTGATCCAGCAATACGAAGTGAGTTAGAGTTGTTAGTATCTACTATCGAATCTAAGATAGATGAGGTTTTGAAGATCATTAAGAACATCAAAAAGAGAATTAAATTGCGGTCTTATGCTTTGTTGGATTATGATAAGGCATTCAACTCTCACGATACATTATTAATAAAACAAAAGACAAATGAGTTGACAATGAAGCAAAGCCAGCAATTATATACCCTCGAAAGAAAGTTGGAGGAGTATAAGAATAACTATGATACGATAAATGATCTATTGAAAAAGGAATTACCATACTTTTTCAAGCTTATAGATTTGATTTTGCAACCAATTCAAATAATGATCTACTATGTTCAACTAATGGCTTCTTACCAGATCAATGCAAATTTAGCAACTTTATTGGAGATATTCAACATTGACTTAAATGCCTTAAAAGATAGCAATTTCAATCAGATTTTGATAAGTGAATTCAGTGCTAGAAATAAATCTGCGACAGATATAATCAATGGGTTATCAATCGTGAACTTCAAAGACAATTTTTTGAAGAGTTTAGTAGATCATGAAAGTAGTCCATCTCTTAGATCAGAAAAGGAACTTGAGTCTTTTGATCCTAACTCTGACTATTGCCTGGCGCTATTTAGTTATAAAGGGGAAAATGCTGGTGATATTTCACTAAATGCTGGTGATATCATAAGAATTATTGATAAAACTGGAAATTGGTGGAAGGGTGAACTCCGTGGAGAAATTGGTTTATTTCCTGGTAACTATGTTAAGGAACTAAAGTAGTTTTTAGCTAGCACCATTACAGATTGAATAGGGTATGATATATAATATGCATTGAAATCTATATAATGTTCTCTCATGATTCATCTAACTTCGTTAAAATTCGTTTTTCCCACTTCTTGGCACAAGCGCCACTACAAAACTCCTTCTTGATTGGAATTTCTTTGTTCTGTAAGAAATCCCACCACTCAAACGCATAAGCTGCTGGCTCTACTGTGAAATTTGTGCATTCACTGCATCTTTCCTCATATCTGCCCTTTGATATGGCATCAATTATTGCCCCATGGTATAATTTAGGGGTAAATTTCTTCCAGCTCTTAGTATCTTGATAAGAGACATCATAATTGGCTATCCTATTAAGACACATCAACTTTAGTGATATTACTGTCTTTGAAGAAGACGATTGCCAATTTAACTTGGAAACGTATTTCAATTGTTTACTAGGTACCCCAGGAGTATCGCCCATATAAATTGCATCTTCAGGAACTTTGATATATGGGTTTGGTCCTGCTCTGAATGTATTTAAAGAAGGTAACTCCAAAATTTCTGAAGGAAGATACTCTAGCCTATTTGTACCCAAATATAAATCTGTAAGGTTTTTAAGCTTTTTGATAAGTGGTGGAACTCTAGTTAATCTGTTATGTCTAAGACCTAAAACATTTAGCTTGGAAAATTTGAATAGTGATGGTGGAAGGGCTGTAAGTTTATTGTTGGTAAGGTACAATTGGTATGACTGCTGACTTGTCGCTTCAAAGTCAAATATTACTAATTTATCAAAATCTTTGATTTCATCTGGAAGATCATAAAGATTCATGCCTTCGAGATTGATATTTGTTTTGATGTTTTCAAATGCATCCAATATTATATTTTTAGCTCTAGCCATGGTAGCTTTTTGTTGAGATTGAAATTCCTCTATATGCTCATATGACTTATCTGTCGATGGATGAATTAAGCCTGGGTTCTTGAATCTATTGAACCTGTCAATACCGAAGTCAGCATCGGAACTGGGGTTCTTAATTTGTGACAGGTAAAAAGAGCCCTTTATTGGAGAGTATTTCACATTCTCTGGCACTTCATCACAAGAAGTAGGAATGAATGAAGGTGAATCAGGGATGTCAAAATCCTTGGTAGAGTCATCATATTCTGATGCAATTTGAGTATCCAAAGGAGGGCTACTGGGAAACAGAATCATTGGTTCCTTTCTCACATCACTCATCATGTTGTCATCCGCAATTGTTGACAGTTCATCAGGGGATTCTTCATCATACTCTAGATCCAGGTCAGAATTTACGATTCCTCTTTTCTTAATATCATCCTTCTCATTAAAACTTTCCCCCATTTTCCTCTTCAAACTGGGCGCAAACTTTAAAGTCGGCCTGTCTTGGATTCTTTTCAATACTTCATTGTTTTCCCGTATCGGATTAGAACTGCTTTGTTTTGCATTATCTATAGAACTTGTAAAAGCATATGGTGGTAATGGGTTGTACTTCTCCATATCTCCTTACCAGTAACTGAGGACGGCCTTTTGTTGACCAAGTCCACTTAAATCAAATCAGTTACTGAGAGACAAGAGATGATTAATACGACTAAACCTTCTTTGCTACAATATATAAATATCAACAGATCTCTTTTCAATAACGCGCGTAACCGGTTACGCGAATTTTAATCTGGCATACGATGCTTATTTTATTCTGGAAGCCTCTTTAGATAACTCCGAGAGAGCCGGGCCACATTCGAACGACGAAGAATGAATGTGCTAAGAACTGTTGTTGGTAGCAAAAGGTGTAGAATCTTTAATGCTTTTATCTGACTCCTTTTGGCATTAATATATATGTTGCAAACCTAAGGTGAGGGTCACAGTACGATTTGTGTAGCATTCTCATGACGTAAAGCTTTTATACATGAATAACAAACAGATTATGGGTGAGGATCTACACAAGACGAATTGAGAAGCTCGGTCCTTTGTAGTAAGACATAGTTATAGATTACACGAAGGAACTGGTGCTAAGTATGCAAATCAAATTAAAAAAAAAAAAATTAGGTCGTACCCGGATTCGAACCGGGGTTGTTCGGATCAAAACCGAAAGTGATAACCACTACACTATACAACCAAGTTGTGCTTTTGTAAAAGTTATAAAGATACGTAAGAAGATTTGAGATTCTTCGGTAAAGGAAAATGAAGATTATAAGAAATAGATCAAATTGCATTTAAAGTCTCAGAATTTTTACTTCTCCTGATTCAATCAGAGGGTTATCTATAAGGATGTTTGACTCCTAGTTTACGAAGAAAAGGTCTATGATAGTTATATTTCTGATGTAATTAAAAGTAACCTATGAATTATCTCAATTATCAGATTTTTAAGAATTTATGTAGATTTATGTATAATTTTGCTAAATATTGCAAAATTTCAAATATGGTTACAATTTCCCAAATAACAGAGAAGAAATAGTCTTATTGATTAGTTGGAATATTTATTTGATTTCTAAAGTTTTAAATTGAATGCTTAGTGCACCTAAATAAAAGTTACCTTATCAATGTAAAGTTAGGGTCAAAAAGTTATAATGAAGCCCAGTTACTTTCTCTAAAGACGATATTGGGGTTGATCATTCTTATATTCAGCAACGAACTTCTTGTGGAATTGAACCCAATCTTCCATCCACTCTGTACCAGGAGCTAAGAAAGTTGATCTTAAGTGGTATGTTCCTGGGACTTGTCCAAATCCGCTACCTGGAACGCAACAAATACCAGTGGTCTCTAACAATTGCATACAGTACAATTCATCAACAGGAGAGTTTGAAGCTTTTGATAACTCAAACAACTTTGGGTAAGTTTCTTCAGTGAAATCCAATTTTGGGAAAAGATACATTGCACCCATAGGTTTATTACAAGAGATATCTTCCATCTCGCCAAAAGATTGGTATAATAATTCAGATCTAGCAAGCAAGTTTTCATTTATTTTATCAGTCTCATTAACGAATGTTTCATACGATGCATCACCTTGAGTAGGAGGTTTAACCATAAGTTCAACAAGAACTTGTCCATTAACAGCAGAACATAAGTTGATAGAAGCTAACTTGTAAATAACATCTCTTACTTCAGGGCTGAAACCTATCAATTCCATGTAACCTCCTCTTTGTCCACATTCACCACTAACTCCTTTTGATGTTGAATGGAAGGATGCTAACTGAACTGATTTGTATGAATCATAGTCTTGTTCGAGCAACTCACTTAATACCTTTTTGAATGAAATGAACTCACGTTGGAAAACGTTCTTTTGGTAAACTTCATCAGCGATTAACACAATACCATATTCTGCGGCAATGTCGATTAATGAAATGATATCTCTCTTGTTCAAGATAGAGCCTGTTGGATTGCCTGGGTTAATAACAACTAATGCCTTAACATCAATGCCTTGAGCCTGATTCTCTTCAACTAATTGCCTAATTTCTTCTGGATCAGTGGCCCAGTGATTCTCCTCGTCCAAGTAGTAGCTGATTGGAACAGCGTTGTTCAAAGCAATAGAAGCAGTATATAAAGGATATTGTGGAATAGGAATGAGGAACCCAGAGTTATTACTGGTAGACAAAATTTGGAGCAAGTACTGGACAGCAGTCGATGCACCGTTTGTTAAGAAAATGTCATTTGCACTTGCAGGATATCCGTCTCTCTTTTCGATGAACTCAGCAACAGATTCTCTGACGTGGGGAACACCTTGAGAATTCGAGTATGAACCAAGCGACTTGATGGATTTAATAAGATCAGTAGCTCTCTGGACAACATCTTCAGGATATAAGTCCTTGGACCCTGGATGATTTAAAATATCAGGATACTGAACAATAGACAAAACTTGCCTGTACCATGTCAAAGGCTTTTGATCTAAATACTGTGGGTTACCAATGTTGGCCTGAACAATCTGATTGAAAGGAAGTTCATCTTTACGGTCCGAATTAAGAATAGCTTCGAGCTCATCTGCTCTGTTAGGGATTTTTCCTCTCACTGCGTATTTAGCTTCAACCGTGTATTTATTGATATCATCAAGCCCCAATGGCTTGGGGCGTGGCGTGCTAATCATCCTTTTACCAATCCCAATGGATTGGGGGCTTCTACTGGACATCTGTTTGAAAAGATGACTAATAACCTGATATCTAGTCATTCTGTAAACCTACTTATATTGTTAATCTAACTCTGAATCCGCTTTAAGGGACAAATGAAAACTTAATATTGGTGCCTGTATGATATGGAATAGATTCCTCCAACTTTTCCTTGGTTGGGGCTTGTTGGCTACTTTAGGTTATCTCTCACGGAATGATTCTGTGCAAGCAGGCCTGCTCGTAAAGGTCAAATTTTGTGTATTATATGGGGAACAAGAGCTGCGAAAAAAAAAAGTAGTGCGGACATTAAAAACCGAAACCGGCCGAGATAAACTGCATATAATTATTAATCAAATGCAGTAGAAGAGGCTAAAACTGCTAAAAAGGTTAAATAGATTAAATAGTCGATATAACTAAAGATTACATAAATAGGAGAGATTGAGCCATTTTAATTAGTTCCGAAGTACAAACTGTCGATGAATCTATTTCTGAAATGCCAATCCGTATCGAGAAATTTTTCCGCGTTGTACTGGGAAGTATCAGGACCAATTTCGCTGGAACTGAGCTTTCCGAGGACGATGTTGACATGAGGAAATACATTTAGTATTCTCTTTAAGCCGATTTCTGTAGAGAGGTAGGAACACACTACTATGTCACATTCTTTGACACCATGGTCAATAAGCACCTGAATAGCCATGATGGCTGCGGCACCACTAATGGTCTGCGCATCGAAAAGGAATATTTTCCTGTTTTCGAGCTTTTTGGGCAAAGATTCAGTGTGTAGCTGAGGCTCACCAGTAAGGGAGTCAGATTGGATCAAGAGTTTTCCAATTGAGATTTCTGGGAATGTTTTCTTGGTTGCATTCATGAAACAGTCTCCAGATCTGATAATGCTAACAACAACAAGATCGTTATTCAGTATGATACCTTTGTATGTCTTATTGGTTGGAGTCGTAATGATCTTCTCGTTAAAGTCTGTCAAGAACTCAAGAGCAGACTCTATGAGAAGGATAGCGATTCTGTCAAAGTAGAAAATGAAATCAGACCTCCCTGTATGCTTATTAAACAAAATGGAATTAATGCCTTTAGTGTGATTAGAATTGGGTAAAAGTCTGATGTTAGGGAATTTACTAAAATTAAAATCTTGATCCAATCCAAGTTGCTTCAAGTTCTTTAAATGTGCATAACTTTTGAACATCAACTGCTTCTGAATATGCTTGATCATTAATGAAATTGCAATCTTATTATCCAAGCCTCTTGGAATAACCAAGTCAGCATTTGTCATAGTTGGATTTATGTGTGCCACTGCATTTGGCTTTACAAATGTTTCCCACTGTTTGAGTGCACCCTCCATATCTCTGCCTCTATAGAGAATATCCCTAGTTAATCTTCTGGCAAGACAAATGTCCAAAGATGTATCGATATATATCTTGATATCCATTAGCTCCAACAATCTTGGATCGTACAATGCATAAATACCTTCTATTATAATGACATTGGCACCATAGATCGTGGTAGTCTTATTAGTACGATTATGGTCTGTGAAGGAATAAACTGGAATATCAGTCTTTTCACCTCTCTTTAAGGATTGTACTGTCTTCACCAATAATTCCAAGTCAAGAGAATCTGGTGTATCAAAATCGAACTCATTTCTGAGAGCAGCAGCCTTTTCTTCTTTATTCAAAGGTTTATAAAAATTATCAAAGGATAAAAGCACTGTCCATGGCTGATTCAACTCTTGAATGATCTTCTGTGAAACAGAAGTTTTCCCTGATCCAGAATGACCTGCAACCCCTATAATATAGGGCTCACTCCATGGTGGAATGTAAGATGACCTTTGCAGGGGTAATGGCGATTCGCTCGAGAGTTCAGAATTAGATCTGAAAAATGATGAGTCGTGGTTATCAGGTGTTATTCTAGTAACGTCCTTGGCCTTTGGTATAGATAATGATTCTTGCTCCCCTTTCATATTTCTATATAAGCCAATTATCAAATTTAATGGCCATCCATGAAAGGAAACCAAGATAAGATGGTATTTATTGATATATACTCATCTCTAATCAATTCAAATATTTTTTTTATAAGCGCTCATTAAAACAAAAATGTGATAAGAAACATTTCCAAACCAGGTCAAAACAAAATGAATAATTCAGTTGTGAAAGGTAAAGGGAGACAAAGAAGGAGGCTTGATGATGAATGGGATGATATAGAACCAATTATTGAAAAAAATTCCGAAGATTCAGGGTTTAATGAGACTAATGAAGCATCTTTAGATAGCACGGAAAATACTATAAAAAAGGAAGATCTGCAAGACAATCGTGATAAAACGAAAGACTTTGAATCTATTCGAAATGATTCAAGAAAGGAATACTTACAAAACCGACTGGAAAGAAAATTAAGGGATTTAGCGGACGAAATTAATGAGTATGAACTGAAAGGTCGGGCATTGAGTGATGCTGAAAAGAGAACCTATGAGGAAAAACTTAAGATATACAATGCAATCAAAGAAAGAAATGACTTCAAGGAAAATAATATTCAAACATATCAATTGCCTAGTGATTATACGACGCAAGATGGTAAGGCGGATAAAAAGAGGAAACTAGACTTGTTGACCTCTAAGGTTCAGGTTTCTGATGACCAAAGAATCAAGCGAACTAGCTACGAGACTCAATGGGAAATGGAGCAAATAAAGAAGGCAAACCAAATAAATGTGAAGACAGATGAAATTAATGTTCCTTCTGGAAAGAAGTATGATTTTGTTTTTGATGACAGCCAATTTATTGAATTCGATGAGGACAAACCACTAGAAGGTGACAAAGATCACGATCTTCCAACAACAGTCAGTAAAAACATGAAACATGTTAAGGAACTGTTACCTGTATTTCAATATAGAAGTGAATTTTTGAAAGCAGTGAACGATAATCAAGTTCTTGTGATAGTTGGTGAAACAGGATCAGGTAAGACAACACAATTACCGCAGTACTTATTTGAAGAAGGCTACTCGAAGGGTCGAGATGGAAAAATATTACAAATTGCATGTACGCAACCACGTCGAGTCGCAGCAACATCTGTTGCTGCTAGAGTTGCGCAGGAAATGAATGTACCTCTTGGCGAAGAAGTTGGTTACACGATTAGATTCGAAGACAAAACGAATGAGAACACTGTTATCAGATACTTAACTGATGGTACACTTTTAAAGGAATTTTTAGCTGACCCTGAGTTATCCAAATATAGCGTAATAATGATCGACGAGGCACATGAAAGAACACTCTCAACCGAAATTCTTTTAAGTTTACTTAAAGATGTGATGAAACTGAGGAATGATTTAAAATTGATTGTTGCATCTGCAACCATAAATGCTACGAAATTTTCTGAATTTTTTGACAATGCCCCTGTTTTTAACATCCCCGGAAGACGGTTTCCAGTGGATATCCACTACACGAAAAATCCCGAAGCAAACTATATTCAAGCTTCAATTACCACCATATTTCAAATACACACAACGCAAGAGATTCCAGGGGATATTCTTGTATTCTTAACTGGTCAAGATGAAATTGAAACGATGGAAGAAAGTTTGAAAGAATCTGTAGAGATGCTTGGAACTTCAATTAACCCATTAGTAATATGTCCCTTATACGCAAATTTACCCCCAGATCAGCAAGCATTAGTCTTTGAGCCAAGTCCTCCTAATTCTAGAAAAGTTGTGTTGGCAACAAACATAGCAGAGACTTCGATTACCATCGATGGCATTAAGTATGTTATAGATCCTGGCTATGTTAAACAAAATGTGTTCAATAGTTCAACAGGATTGGAAAGTTTAGTGGTTGTACCATGCTCTAGAGCCTCAGCAAATCAAAGGGCAGGTAGAGCAGGGAGAGTGGGTCCTGGGAAATGTTTCCGATTATATACAAAGTGGTCATTCTACAATGAACTTGATCTGAATTCAACCCCTGAAATATTAAGAACAAACCTAAACTCTGTGGTTTTGCTCTTACTTTCTTTAGGAATCAATGACTTGATTCATTTCGATTTCATGGATTCACCTAGTCCAGAATCTATCATGAGATCATTTGAGCTTCTCTACTCATTGGGTGCTATGAATTCAAAAGGGCAACTCACAAAGCTTGGAAGGAGGCTTGTAGAGTTCCCCATTGAACCAATGCTTGCCAAATGTTTAGTTTCAAGCTCTAAATTTAAAGTTGTAGATGAGATTCTTTCTATTATTGCCATGATAAGTGAGAGTTCAAACTTATTTTACAGACCAAAAGATAAAAGAGAACAAGCTGATAAGAAAAAAGAATTTTTCCATAAAGATGAAGGAGACCATTTAACATTATTGAACATATGGGAACAATGGGAGCAAAATGGATTTTCAAATCAATGGTGTGAAGATAATTTCATCCAATATAAGACTATGAAAAGAATAAAGGCAGTAAGGCAACAATTACTAACACAGAGTAGCCGAATAGGTATTTCTGTCGATGACTCTGAACCAATAGATGATGAAGAGCAGAGAACAATACTGATTCAGAAAACTATTGTTTCTGGATATTTTTCACAGATTTGCCGTTTATCAAAAATGGGTGATTCATATTTAAAGTTAAAAAAGAAACAACAAGTCTATGTTCACCCATCATCCTGTTTATATCCTGTTAAACCACCTCCCAGACTCATACTTTACCATGAGCTTGTACTAACAAGCAAGGAATTCATGAGAAATTGCATGCTAGTAGATGAGAAGTGGATATCCGAATTCGGATCTCATTACTACAATAAAACTGAGTTAGAAAGTATATCATCTAAAAGAGGTATACCCAAAGCCATAACATAAATCATTTATATATAGAAAGAGTCTTTTTAACGATAAACATTACCTAATGTGACAGATTTAATAACAGTGTAATCGTCTATGCCATGTAATGAACCCTCTCTTCCAAACCCACTCTCCTTAACACCACCGAATGGCATAACAGCGTCAGTGAAAATTCCAGTGTTAACACTCACCATTCCAGTTTCCAAATATTCACTCATATACCAGACAGTATTCAAGTTTTCAGAGAAAACATAGGATGCCAAACCATAAGGAGTATCATTACATAACTCTACAACTTCCTCTTTAGTATCAAACTTTATCAAGCCAGCCAATGGTCCAAATGTCTCTTCATGTACAACACGCATATCATGTGTCACATCTTTCAACACAGTTGGGGCGTAAAAATGTGGTCCAAGTTTAGGCAATCTTCCACCTTCAACAATGGCTTTTGCACCCTTGCTTATAGCATCCTGTACATGATCTTCAGTCTTCTTCACTGCATTGTCATTAATCAAACAACTATGAGTGATACCTTCATCGAATCCATTACCAATCTTAAATTTCTGAACTTCTTCGGCAAACCGTTCACAGAACTTATCATAGATGCCCTTTTGAATATAAAGTCTGTTTGCACATACACATGTTTGTCCCAGAGATCTAAATTTGGATGCAATTGCCAGACTTACAGCAAGGTCTAAGTCTGCATCATCAAAAATCACAACCGGGGCATTACCACCTAATTCAAATGACAACTTTTTCAATGTTGACAGCGATTGCTTCATAAGTAATTTACCAACAGGAGTAGATCCTGTGAATGAAATCTTCTTGATTAATGTAGATTCACACATCTTCAAACCTACCATAGGAGTGTTTTGGGTCGAAGATAAGACGACATTGAAAACGCCCTTTGGGAAACCGGCCTGATCGGCCAAATAAGCTAAAGCCAATGAACTCAATGGAGTCTGTCCATCTGGCTTTAATATGGCAGTACACCCAGCTGCCAAAGCAGGTGCTGCTTTCCTAGCTCCCATTGCAGAGGGAAAGTTAAATGGGCACAAGAGACCACATACACCAATAGGCTGTCTATACGTCAAAACCTTGTTGTTTTGTGTAGAAGGCTGCATAGTGTGTCCATACATTCTCTTGGCTTCTTCAGAAAACCATTCGAAGTACGAAGCTGCGTACTTGATTTCACCTTTAGCTTCTTCAAAAGGTTTACCATTTTCCCAAGTGATAATAGTAGCCAAATCATCCAAGTTTTCGATCATAAGCTCGTACATCCTCCTCAACCATTTCGATCTTTCAAAGGAACTAGTCTTCTTGTATGTCTTAAAAGCTTCATGAGTCAATTGGATAGCCTCTTCGATTTCATCTTCTTCTTGATCAGGTAATTCGATAATTTCCTCTAAGGTTGCTGGATCGTACACTTTAAATGTCTTAGTGGACTTAGACTTAACCCATTCACCCCCGATGAAGGGGCTTGCATTGAATAACTCCTTATTCTTGATGTTTGGTCTGGCCATTGCAGTTTACTATTGTACTTTCCAATACGTCTTTTGCTACGAGAGCGCCCTAGGATGTTCTTGTAGTTATATGTCACCAAATCTGACACTAGCATCAGGTGGTTAGCGGGTCAGCCCAATTAGGAAATCAAGACCTTTGCAGCCTGAGCACCAAAAAAACTACATCCTAGACACCATACACATAATGGCTTCAACGGCTCCTGTTTTTTGAGTTCCACTGAAGTCGTTATAGTTCTTCTATAGAATTCCTTCTGAAACCGTATAGTCCCGGGCATCAGCTAAATATTATGAAAGGCCGTGATGACAAAAGTCATTTTACGAAGTCATGTCTGTTGACACCAATAAATTGTCAGCAATGTCTTTACAAGATATGTTCGTCCGAAGCGATTATGGCCGATATGTAGGACATGCATGCTTAATCCCGATGTTAAGTAGTATCTTCAGAGAAATGAAAGATGGAGAAAGGAGGGGGATATAGAAATAGCTTCATAAATGTAGCAGGTGATAGAAAAAGATTGTTCATATCGTCACTCATATTGAAGCTATTAGGTCTGTCATTTCTTCAGCCTATTTTTTTATTTCCCTATTTGTCAGGTATCTTCTTTGTAATGTTTAGTAAGGAATCAAGATCCTGTTTTGCGGGCGTAAAATTTATTAAGCCCGGACCCGATTGAAACTTCAGGGGCCGAAAAGAGGTTAAACCCCGCCTAGCAGCGATGTAAGCCGCTTCAAAATGCTGCGAATAACGGTTTCTAAGCAGTGGTAATGGCTGGACATAACAAAGAGAGAATATATAAGTGCAAGAAGAAGACCCTAGATGGGTTAATTTCCAATTTACAAAAACGACTATTATATTTATAAAGGCCCTACTGCATATTTATTCCAAAAAAATTAAGGAATGATGGTAATCAGGAAGCCTTTGCCAATATTAGGGCAAATGATTAGACACGGAAGGTTAAGAAAACCCAACGAAGAAGAAAAACATATGGACGTTGAACCCTTGGAAGGAAAAAGTAGTTTCAGTATGCTGTCCAGGGAACGCAGGAGAAGTTTAGATGTCGTGAATAGGACTCAAGCAAAGAAAGGTCCTGAATTACCTTCTTCCGTGGCATTGAACGGTGGTCAGGGTCCGAAGGCAAATCGTAGTGCTAAAAAAAAATCGCCGACTCAGGAGTTCTCTCCGGACTCATTCGGGTCTCATAGTAGACACAGCAGCTTCGGGGAGCATGGAGATGGTATTTCTAGGTCAATATGGAAGCCGGGAAGCACTATAGAGGTTTCCGTTACTTACGATGAAGAAGGGAAGAGTGATTCGGAGAACGATAATTATAAATATCGAAAAGGTGGTGATAGGAAAACTGTTAGGTTTTTTTAACAGAGAAGAAATCATTTTATTTATTAACGACTGCTCATGATATCAATTTATTTGTAAACATATAGAGAATACCATTTAATCTAAGCCGAAATCACCCTGTAGCACTATGCGCATCTAAGTATATTTCCGAAATTTTAGCAATTTCGTTAAAAAATGATCATCTCATCTCAGATCAACATTCGAATATGCCAATGTCATTATTATACTTTAGGTCCTCTCGGAACATACCCCATATTATTTCAAAGTTGCCGTTTATATCAAAAGAAAGCTCAGAGAGCTGCGAAAAATATGATCAAGCGATTGCGGGGCACTGTTGTGGTTGCTAATTAATCGACAACTAGGATTATCAGTGATAAATCCCGACCCATATATTTCGATCTTGAATACTTCAGGAAACAAATACACTAGCTAGAATTAACTTTTGCTCACTACAATGTATTTAGTGTAGTTTGGTGTTGCACTATATTTCATTGTACGCTCGTCGCAAATAAATGCCTAAAATGGATGTTAATTAGTATTTAAGATATATATGAGAATATCTGCCAATGTAGATTATTAAGTATAGCAACACCAATATTGACAGAAATGAAGGTAAGTATACTCCTACAGGCACTTCATGCCATTGTGGTATACTCTTATAGAATTGAATCTTATATGGACCATGATTCTGTTCTATTGGAAAGTGACTCAGGAAATGAATTGTCCCTTATCGATACGATATACGGGGAACTAGTGAATGATGCAAATACTTTAAAACACAAGCAATTGCTCTTGGAAACAGGAAAGAAGCAAAAATACTACGATGAAAATGTAGACGTCGCATCGGAGTGCTTGAACTCTTTAGTGAAGGAGATGAAAGAGGCTGATTTAGAAACATTCCATCGTCTTGCGGAAGTTTACTCTTTACAAAAGGAAAGGTACCGAGAGCACAGTTACCAATCTAAGGCACACAAAGCGTTCAAAAAAAGCCGTTCAAAGATCAAGTTTCCTGATAGAGATGACACCTCTGATATGTTAGGTGATACAATCAGCTTGTTCGGAGGAATAGTGACATTTGCACACTTCCCTTCTTTCAATTGCCATGATCCTAGGTTGTACGATAAAGAAATTGATATTGCAGTAATTGGTGCTCCATTTGATACTGGAACCAGCTACAGACCTGGAGCCAGATTTGGGCCTGATGGCATAAGATCAGCATCTAAGAGATTAGACTCCGTATACATAGATGAGGACAGTACATCTCACTCAAACATTACAATGGTAGACTGTGGTGATGTTCCAATGACTCCATTCGATAACAGAATTGCCTTAAATCAACTTTACAGAGGTGTGAGGTCAATATATAAACATCCATCCAAGAATGCTGCGAACCTCCCCAAAGTGATCACGATGGGGGGAGACCATACAATCACCCTAATGACCTTGAAAGCTGCTTATGAGAGGTACGGAAAGATCACGGTTTTACACTTTGACTCCCATATCGATACTTGGGATCCCAAAGTTCTAGGAGGAGGGGTTACTAACTACATGTCTCTCAACCATGGAACCTTTTTGCACTATGCACACGAGCAGGGCTATTTAGCCGACTCTAATTTCCACATAGGAATGAGAGCCCCTATGATCGTCCCTGACTACGACAAGAAGCACGATTTGGAGTGTGGCTTCCATGTGTTCTCGGCTAAAGACTTGGATATACTAGGCAAAGACGAAATACTTCGTCAAATAAAGACATCTGTAGGCTCCTCTCCAGTCTATATTTCTGTCGATATTGACGTCCTTGATCCAGCCACAGCGCCCGCAACAGGAACAATGGAAATAGGAGGCTTCACAGGAAGAGAGCTCTTAGGTTTACTTGATGGTTTAAAGGGAATTGACCTTATTGGTGCAGATATTGTAGAAGTGAGTCCTCCCTTTGATACCAATAGCGAAATTACTAGTTTGGCAGCTACTGCCATCATTGAATCATTTATAAGGCTCATGGCTTCTGAAGTCGATAACTTCGTAGAAACAAAGTAGCCGATTACCCTAAATCCCCAGAAATAGTCACGGAATACACAAACATACATATCTGTCATATTATTATTGGAAGCTATTGCAGTTAGAACAATAACAGTACGATCTTAGCCCGAGGCACATTATATGCACTACGATAAACTATCTCGGATATTTATTGATAAAAGTTTATAAGGAAATACCTCCCCACCATAAACAAGCGCTACTATGTGTATGCTAAGTCCAAAGAAAGCTAGCCAGATGAGGTATCTTCTTGTCTCACTGATACCCAGCTCATCAATTGGGTCCTTGGTTGACCCTGTGAAGTTCAAACAAGTAGAGTTCAGCAAGGAGAATCCCTCTGCTGGGACATACAAGACAAAGCCAGGGATTATTGCATTAGGTTTTATTTACGGTCAAGAAACAGAAAAAGAAGAAGAGTTAGATGAGAAATGTCTTCAACTGGCTGATAAAGAAGGTTTGCTTGTTAAATCGCAATCTCCTTACGATTATCAGCTACCTATCCCCGTTACACACCAGTCGCACGCTAAGAGAAGCCAATTGACACTAAGATGTAAAATCTTAATGACTGTTTTGGTATTTATCATATTTTACTTGGCCAGTGATAGGGCTTCATCATCCTTGCCCACACTTAAACTTGACTCACAGTCAGACATTCTCCATTAAGACCAATAACAATGAAGGCCCTATGTCCACAAGGGGAGCCTGTCCTGTTTTCCTGCTTAGAGCCGAGCCGAGGTAAGGCCCCCTACATTAGCACGAACTTTACCACATCTTCTTAGAAAAGTTAAGAGACAATTCTGCCCAGCGTACTTGCCAAGTACCGTTAGTTCCAGGCCAACTGTTTTTTAGTTGCATGCCCTACTACATAGTCTCTCGGCTTATTTGCCAACTATATCCTATCATATATATCATTGAAACGAGCCATGTTACATCTTATGCGCTTCATGTTCTATCTCCATGTAGGATAAAATAGAGTCTCTGTGCACTCAGACCCCCCCAGTCTCAGGTGACCTATGGTCTCGTCTCCCAGAATCACTTTACCCTTTTCTGGAGTTTTATAAGCCACCATTCCACTGCCTTTACGACCTTATTTTTCCTCTTTTTAGTGATACCTATACACCTTCCTTCCTCAAATTTAGCGACCTTTCCGTAAAAAATTCCCGCTAAGGCAGCTTCGCATACCCCAGTTAGCGGTGGGCCTTCTTGGAATCTCTCGCTAACCACATACAGTACCCACGCTACCTGAATTTCCAGATCTAATTCCAGGCGTTAAATCATGGTCTAGATGCGGTAAGGGATGTTATACAAAAAGCAATTTCTGAACGCGATTTTTATAAATTTTTTCGAATAACACGAAGGGTTTTTGTGAGGGAGTTGTAAAAGAGAGGTATAATAACTTAGTTGTTTTAACAAAGTTAAAGGGTTTTAAGGGTATAGAAGACTAAGAAAGACTTGAAAAGTGTCATAAATACCATAAGAGGATTTTATTTCCCAAATTTGAGGAAACGGATTAGAGTTATTTGCTATCGATATAGATCGATATAGACAATAAATTACAGAAGGTGGATAACTAGAGGGGACAATATAGTTTTTTTGTTTTAAGTTGAAAGATTGATTGATTTACAAGCTCTCTTGAACCCACTATTCATTCACTATTGCTATACTAAGTACATTCGCTACTAGATTTAGAAGAGCACCATTTGAGGGATATCAAGAAGTACACTCAGACGAGGAAACGAAAAAGATTACACACAAAGAAAATGTATAAAATAGCTTCAATAATATGGCTACTCTTAGCCAACAAGGCCATGGGCACAGATGTGGGCTGTTTTAGTTCCATCAGTGGGGGAATACAGCAAAGTAACAACGAGTTTGCTTCACCATCAACATGTTCTCAATCCTGTTCAGATTATCCATACTTTGCTCTTAAAGACGGATACGAATGCTATTGTTTGAGCTCCAAGCCAACTTCAGGACAAGTTTCAACATCTGAATGTAACGTCGGATGTTATGGATACGGCCAGGAGGATTGTGGAGGTGCAAATGCCTATCGTGTTATTATAGGAGATGGTACAGAAACATCATCTGACGATAGCACTGCATCTGCTACTGGCGAAGCAGCTAGTTCTTCAGCCGCTGCTAAAACAACTTCAACCACATCATCGAGTTCATCTAGTACTTCACAGTCCAGTACAACAACAGCACCCAGTTCGAGTGCAAGTGACGTGGTGATTACCAGCACAGGATCGAGCCAGGGACAAGTAGTCGAAAAAACCATAACGACTGTTGCATCCGCCACTCCGTCATCATCATCTTCATCATCAACTTCGACATCAACAGCCTCATCAAAGTCGTCAGATAAAAAGAAGAGCCACCACAAGAGTAATGTGGGACCAATAGTAGGAGGTGTAGTTGGTGGTATTGCTGCTGTAATCTTGGCCGCAATAGCCATTTTCTTCATTATGAAACGTAAGAGGGACGACGAGGATGAAGAAGAAGAATTTTATGAAAAGAACTCAGGTCTTGGACGTGGTGGTACCAACAAGTCGAAATTTGGAAATGCACCATTTGACAGGCCAGTGTCTAACCCCTTCACTCATCCATCGGATGCTACGGTAGCTGCTGGTGGCGGTGGTGCTGCGGGATTAGTGGATCCAAGGCTTAATCCAATGATGATGGGTAGGAAGAGATTGAGTGACGGATCACTTGCCGACGAGGCTGATTACTCCAGAAAAATACTACAGGTTGCTAACCCGGATAATTAAGTTTGTTACTTCACTTAAAAATTATTGATTCGTTTATTATTTTTTTCTTTTGTGAATGATGAATAAAATTCACAGTTTGGTACAATTATCACTTGTATTAAGATAAAAATGATCAATTTATTTCACGATGCTTTATTTCTCAATTATAGTTGTCTTTAACATAGACTTTGTATAACTTATTTCCTTTAATACCATGGTTCAATTATATCAAATACTTAATAAAAGACTTTTGTGTCACTTGAGAGTCATTATCTGCTGTTGCCCGAACCTTAGATAAAACACTTTTATATTAGTTTACTGTTACATATTGAATTATATTATAAAGCTTTTGTAATAATAAGTTCTCTACAAAATAAAGATGACGAATAAAACACCTCCTGCCTATGAGAAACCTTTGTATGAGAAGTTTCAAAAATTGTATAACAAGTTATCCGATTTAAAGAACAATAGAAGTAATTACATTAATTCCAAACAGATTTATCAAATATACGATGATTTTTTGGGATATGTACATGAATTGTCAGTTACAAGGAAGGATGAGGAGTTAAAAGGTATTAGTTTGTCCATGCCCAACAATAATGACTCAATAATTGATGATATATGGCAACTTCTATCCCTTTGTTTTGTAACTTGTGGGCTTACTAAGTTTGCCCCTGCAACATATAGTTCATTGTCTGCAGTCAATAAGTTGTTAGAACATTTGAAGGAATGCAGAGTCTACACGTATGATGATTTGAAGCCTATCAAAGTGAGATTGGTGGAGATAAGAGAGATTATTTTGAACTCCTGTGCCGGTCAAGATACTGAGGATAGAGAGGAGGAAAATAATACACATAAAGTAGAGGAAAGTCTCTTATTAAGAAATAAGTTAAACAAATGTGAAGCGTTGTATAAGGAGCTCGAAAAGAACTTCCAAAACGTTCCGGAAGACTTAGCCGAAGTTTATCAAAAATTAGTTGGAATAAGGAAAACACTTTTAAAAAGTCTTACAGGGTCATCTGAAGATACATCTAATGAACAGTTCCGTGAGAAGCTTGATGAATTCGATGAAGTTTTAAAAGAAATCGAAATGAAAAGGGATGAAGAAGGACGGTTTGTTAGCAAAGTTGGAACCGATGATCAATTTGAGTCAACTCAAATTGTTCTTAATGGATTGCTTGACGATTGCCACAACTTGAGCAGAGATTTAACAATCCAAAAAGACACGAATAATATAACATCTATGTTTGAAAACATGTCGGTGAGAGATGGCAGTGAAACTGTCCATTTACCGAAATTCAAGAATTTGTATGATCAGCTAATTGATGTCAAGTTAAAACTTGAAAACCTAGTAATAACAAGGAGATGGACCATGAGAGAAACAGACTTATATGCGTACCAAAAGTTTTTAAAGCAAATTGACGAAGAAAGAATAAATCTCAATAATACTATAACCCATGCCAACAAAGATATAAGAAAGTTACAAATACTAATTTTATATCTTTTAAGAAGGTGCTATGGCCTTATATACAAGTTATTAGAAAGCTCAGAACCAGTTAGTGAGTCGTTGCAACCAATCCACAATCAGCTCTCAACAGTACGCAGATGCTTGTTAGAGCTCAAAAGGATTGATGGATTAAACAATCTACGTGAGTTGTATCCGTTCCAGTTTAAGTTAGCCTCATTGGATAATCTTAGGAAGGATGGTAAGTTCATTGTGAACAATCAAATCCCTGAGGGACAAGGCACTTTGAATGCGCTTCTTGCAGAATGTTTTGACATTGTTCACGAGTTTAAAATTGAGCTCGAAGAAAAGGAAGAAGAAAGACAGACTCTGCATTTAGAAGCCGGTCACATTACTGATGAAGAAGACATAAAGTCTGATGACGAAGTTGAGCTCAAAAGAAATAGATATGTTGGTTTCAATGAGGCCGACTACGATCAAGCGTCGGAATCTGATTATGATGTCTCAAGTTTGACAGACTCTGAATACGAAGGAAATGACTATTATTAATGTCTTTTTTAGACTTATTATCTCTAATAATCCTGTAAATAGTATATTTATTATAATATGACAATCTTAGCCATGATATCTCAATGGTTAGTAACTAGGCTGACTCCGTCGTATTGAGTTAGTGTTGCAGCCACATCCGGGTAACTTTCACTATCCTTAATTCTTAAATTTCTGTTGTACACAATTTTGTCTGAACAGCAAATATTAATTATCAATATACAAAGGCCATATTATAAAGGAGCATACCATATTCCGTCTATTGAACAGTGTTAGTCAGGAAGCTATCACTCGGATTTTAGAATTAGTCATATCAACGGGATTTAGAAAACGAGAAGATTTAGTAAGATAACAAGGGAAAATAGATATTGCCATCTGAGTACTTTGTTAAAAAAGTACTAATAATAGTCAATAACAATTGCTATAGCATTCAAATTCGTTCCGGGTAGGAATTATAGGGACAACGGAGTTCGGTTACAAGATTTTTTTCTAGTTATATTATAAGTCATCACCTGCTGGTATAATACTGACGTATCGTTTAATATTTCTGATAGAATTTTAACTTCCACTATAAAGACAACATAAATGAGTTCAGCTAAGTTTGAATGGGGTCATTCAGGACAGAATGTACCAAACGGAGAAGTTTTGACGGCTCAACCTAACCAAATACCTACAAGCTTTCCAAGATATACTCCAAATTTAAAGTCTATGCATAACAACACAAATAGCCACATGAACAGAAAAAGGAGGCATAATGATGATGATTCAAGAATACACAAGCCATATGTGTCGGCACGCAAGGTACACTCTCCTGTTTCTAATAGATTCAAGAAATCGAAGACTCCAAAGATTTTGGGTCAGCCTTTACCGTTAAATAGGTTGGTGGAAGTGTTAGACCATAAATCTTTGCAAACTTTACTAAACGATTTGATTCAGATACATCCAGAAATTTCTAAGACTGTTAACAAATTATGTCCCAAGCCCTCTTCGACTAGTTCTAGTCAGTTAATCAGAGAGAAGTTTAATGATATTATTAACAATTTACCTTACAAATGTGAAATTGAAAGCGATTATTCATATCTTAGAGTGAAGGAATACTTGAATGAATTCTTTAATTACTTATCAGATTTCATATTGAATTATCTTCCACCAGTTGAACTTGATATGGTGAAGTCGTTGACATTTTTAGATCTGGTCACTGATATGATTCATGAATTACCAAACTTTTCTAACGGCGAGTTTCAGTACACTAAAACAATGGCCTATGAGCAAGTGTCAAACACTTGGTTGATTGTTTTGAGTCAGAACATTCAAAGCAATGATGACAAAACCGTTGGAGAATCTAGTAACTCTGAAACTGAAAGCTCTGCTAAACTATTAAAAATTATTGATGAATTGAACTTAGAAGAAAAATTGCATAAACATAACGAATTATCCCTGGACAGATTTAAGACTGTATTGGAATTCATTAAATCTGAGAAGGAAAACTTCGAGATCCTCAACCATACGCTCAATAATATTAGCGACTTGATTACAGTTGATTATTCAAAGTATTCAAGAGCTGCACACACTTCTCATTAAAATTGTATAGTTATCATTTATAAGTTAATGACCTTTGATATTTGATTCCATTTATAGTGAATAATATCATATTCTCTAAAGATATAAATTTTGCGACAATAAATATTTTTGTGGCCATAGAACCATTTTTCTTCAAACTAACAAAAGCTATTAACAAATGAATACTTCACTTATTGAAATTAAGTTCATAAGCTCTACTATTCACTGGCTAAGTGAATTCCCGAATAGCCCTATTACTCCGTCTTCAACAGCAAATGATCTTAGTAAGCCAAAAAATATATATCAGCTCTTTCAGGTATTTTTTAACGAAGATGATTTTGCAATCGAAGAAGTTGATACAGAAGAGCTCTATGGGGAGAATATAAAAGCAAACTTCACAGAAGAAGGAATAATTATCCCCAACAAACTAGACCGCCAAATACATCACCTAGAGCTTATCTTGGAAAATCACTTGACGAATTTGAAGTCTAAACCAAATTCTGGGAGCAAATACAAGAAATATGAGCTGATAATTGGTCAGGTGAATTTTTTTAAATTGTTCATATACACAGACTTGAAGTCAATAGTCAGATTATGTGAAATGATTTTCAGAGTTGGTACTTATTCATCTAAGCTTTCCACTTTTGGCCTCACTTCAATTCAATTTTTAAGTGATGGTGATAAAATCACAATTCTTGAATATTTTGGGGCTAATTTGAATGATCTAATAAAACTTGATGACGAGCTGGAAAAGGATGAAGAGATATCAGACACCCAAAAAAAGATAAAACAAATAGAGGAAGAGAAGAATTTAGAGTTAATAAATGAATCTAATAAGTTTAACCTAGAAAGAATGAATTTCTTGAAAACTATTGATAATCTCAAAGAAGCTAACGAAAGTCTTATGCAAGAGTGTAATCGAGGTACAGAAAGACTCAAACTGGCCTGTGATCAGAATTCTGATATTTCATATATTGATGAAGATCAATTGAAGGCTATAGCTTGGGAAAATTCGTTGTTCGAACATCTAATTTACAATTTAGTAATGCAAATATAAATTAATGATATATATTCTATATACGAATGCAAATTCTTCACAGGAACCTGGAAAATGCGTTTTCGAGCACATCCTTCTCCTCTGGTTGTCCACTCATTTCTCTCTTCCTTTGCTGTCTTGCTTCCTTTTCAAGTTTCAAATTCTTTTCAACTCTCAACTTTCTTTGGTCAATAACATTTTGACGCTTCTTTCTTAAGTGTCTTCTCAATGCAGAGTTCTTTCCCTTGACTTCAGGGCGAATTTCCATCTTGGCCTCTCCCTTTTTCTCTTCTAATTCAGATATTTGTCCAGGGCTTAATCTAACAGAATTAGCAGTCTTATTAATAGTACCTATGACATTTGGATCAAGAGAAATAGTATCAGGCGCCAACTTGTTAAGTAATGCCTTGACTTCATGCTCTTGCCTTTGTTTAGTTGTCTCGTATGGATTAACTTCTAATGCATCATAGTTGGCCTCACCAGCACCTGGAATGATCAATGAACTAAAGCCGTCTTGGTGACCAACTCCAATGATATCTTCGAATGGCAAGAATTTTAGCTTCTCAACTCTTGAGCCAGGAATCAAATGATTCATGTATGGATCTTTCTGCTTGGTCTTGACAACATCTTTCCAAATAGTAACATGTGGGCCCCAACCAACGGATAATAACCCATTATCTGAGAAATCAAGCGAAGAGGCTGGGGTTGGTGTGTAGTAGTTATCTACCTCTTTGAGTTTTCTCAAGTCCCAAATCTTCATTGATCTATCAGCCCCACTAACTGCCATATATTTACCCTCTCTATCTATTGCCAAGTCTCTAATAGGACCTCTAGCAGCTTGAATTTTTGCCAATGGCATGGACATGCTAGGTGCCCATAATGTGACAGTACCATTACCATGACCTAAGTGCATTACTGCATTCCATGGATTTTGCTTCATAGCCTGGGTAGGACCAAGTTTTGTTCTGAGTTCATTAACTAATTCACCAGTAGTAACATCATGGTATTTCAAATAACCTGTGTTACCTGCTGAGGTTAAAAGGAAATGATATGGTAAAAAGTCTAACAAGGTTGCATCAATATGCTGTTTCAATCTGTGAATTTCAGCCCCTGTTTTGTCATATATAAATGTATATTTCTTTTGAGCACAGGCAAAAAATTGGTTGTTATGCAAATATTTCACAGCATGAACTGTTTCTCCTAAGAATAACTCGCAATCCAATTTTCCAGTTCTCCAGTCAATGGAGGCAACATGCCCCTTGCTTCCTCCAATCAATAAAGTTCTTCCGTTTCTCGTGTAGTCTACATTGTAAGGTCCATACTCTGGTAATTTCAAAGAGAACTTTTTGTTAGAAGTTCCAACATCCACAGCCTCTTGTATATCATCTTGTTTGAACTTGAATGTCTTTTCCATAGGTGTTTCAGCTTCCAAGTATCCCACATCTTCTTGCAAAAGCAATTCTGTTCTTGCTGCTGATTTCACAGCATCTTTGTATTGTCTATCCACCTTTTTGATCCCTGCATTCAACTTTTTATCCTTACTGAAACCTCCGGCCCTTTTCTGGTGCCTACGGTACTTATTGACTTCAGGACCATCTGAAGGCTTTATATGCTTAGAAGTTGACATGTTGTTATCTTAATTGTATCTAGTAGTTAAAATGCTGATAACTAAAATTTTTCAGATTTCCCATCGGCTTCGACAACCTGCATACAACATCAATGACATTTTATATCAACAAAATATGCGGATGAACATCATTGATGTCTGAATGAATATCCTTCTGGCTAGTTAATTGCCTACTCTATATAAGGTTGAAGAGTTTAACAGAACATGAGAGGTATTTTAAACCGTAGCATCAAATTTTTTGCAAAGAAATCGGGCTCTTTTGAGGGAGGTTCTTCATTAAATTCGAGGCCTGTTCTCCAGAGCAGTGTAGTACCAAGATCCATTATCGTCACAACAGGATTGATAGGAGCAGCAATTGGTGGGTACTATTTGAGCGATGCTCGTTCAGAAATCCATGAATACATATTTTGTCCTTTGATTAGATTGACCACTGATGCAGAAGAAGGACATAGACTCGGAATCAACTTGTTGAAGTTTGGCCTTGCACCAAAGTTAGATGAGTCAACTACAGATAGAGACGGAATTCTCAAAGTAGATGTCTTTGGAACTACTTTAAAGACCCCTGTTGGTCTTGCTGCTGGTTTAGACAAAGATGCCGAGGCTATCGAAGGATTGTTCGATACCGGCTTCTCATACGTTGAGGTGGGATCTGTGACCCCAGAACCTCAACCTGGAAACCCCCAACCAAGATTTTTTAGATTACCAAAGGACAATGCTGTGATAAATAGATATGGTTTCAACTCTATTGGACATTTTGGAGTTTTAAGTAACTTGAAGCTCAGATTTGCAAAACTTACTAGAGATCTTGGATATGGCTCTACAGAGGAGGAAGTCCCATTCAATTCATTCAGAGAAGGAAAGTTATTAGGAATCAACTTGGGTAAGAACAAATTCGGTGATGAGATTGAAGATTATGCGAAAGGAGTCCAACGATTAGGTCCATATGCGGATGTTTTAGTGATCAATGTTTCTTCACCCAATACCCCAGGCCTCAGAAATTTGCAAGATGAGCTGAAATTGGCATCTTTATTATCTGTTGTCGTAGCAGAGAGAAACTTACTCGGTAAAAACATCTTAGGTAGAAAACCACCAGTTCTTGTAAAGATTGCTCCAGATTTAGAGGAACTGGATATTGAGTCAATTGCAAAATCTGCTAAACAAGCCAAAATCGATGGTATCATAGTGTCTAACACTACAATCCAAAGACCTACACAAAAGTTGCTTACAGATGACAAATCTTTAATAAATGAGACAGGTGGTCTTTCGGGAGAGCCATTAAAGCCATTGTCCTTGAAAGCCTTGCGTTATTTGAGAAAATATACCAAGAACTCCGATCTTGTCTTAGTTGGCTGTGGTGGTATTTCCTCCGGTAAGGACGCGTTAGAATTCGGAAAAGCTGGTGCTACTTTCATTCAATTGTATACTGCCTTTGCATACAAGGGTCCTGGCTTACCTTCAAAGATTCAAGATGAATTAGTAGTTGAATTGAAGAAGGAAGGTAAGACTTGGAAAGATATAGTTGGTGAGGATGATAAAAACTTGTGATTATATGCAGTCCAAACATAGTTTTTGGCATTGATCTCAAAACATAAACAAAAGTAGTTAGAAAGACTCTTTATATATAATACAATACAAGACGTAGTCTTTTAGTATAAGGGCATTCTTTAGAAATGGGATCATCGTCTAGGCCTATAACGCCTAACTCACAACAGCGGAAAAGTGGACGTAGACACCTGCACCGTTCTTCAGGCGTGTACTTATTGTCTCAATCACCCAAGATACATTATCCTGTGGATCCAGATAATTTACCACTTGAAACGTCAGGAAACACAGAGAAGTTTGAAAGATTAAGTGATGGCATAGAAGAGCTCGATAGCAACATGATAGACTTGGTTCTGATTCATGAAGCGCTCTCAAACGGATTCAACGAGTCGTTTGCGAGTTTCTTGTACGGGCTTTCAATTACAATGTGGTGTGTTGACTATCCAGGATGTCCTACTAGAAGCAGCTGGGAAAAGCTTCAGCAGGTGAAACAAATAGATGAAAGAATTAATGTCCTTAGTGAGAAGATTAGGACATCGAAGGAAGAAAATCAAAGACTCAAAGAAAAATTAGCATCAATGGAAACAAGAAAGCGGCCTGTACAAGTGCCTCAACTGCAAAATAGAAGGATTATTGGATCGGCAGCGACTACTAGGAATCAGAAGGCAGCAGAGGAAGATTCATATGTCACCAATGAGGGGTCATTTGTGATGAATCCACCAGTTACAGCGAACCGTTTTTCAAGAATACCCCAGCCTGCCAAAGCACAACCTGCGAGAACGGGTAGAAGTACAGAAAGAGCAGAAATAACAGTTAAAACACCAACTAATACAGGTCCAAACTTAAACCAACCACCTCGTTACATGAGAGGTTTATTCGATAGTAGTAATACTCCTGCATCACACGATACCAACACTAATAGAAACAAAAGACCCATCACAACATCAGCTTCGAGAAATATTACTGCAAAGAAACCTGCTACAAGACCACCGTTTCGTTAAATTACTGCTTCATTTCCATTATCTGTATATTATGTAATTATATATCGTTAGACCCTTAATAATATAAAGGTCTAGATTACCTGCAATAAATTATCCATACACAAGCTTTTGCGTCAATTCATATCTAACTTGTTCAACTGATTTATTCTGTTGAGTAGCTATCACTAATAAATAGTCTTTATTTTCTATCGAATTTAATATAGCTTGTCTTCTTAACTGCTCCTGATAGTTAAGTGTATCATTATTTGTATTTGACGAAACAGATATAATTGAATCATCTGCTTCCCTACTCTCGTTCAATTGATCATTATATAAATCAGGTCCACTGATATCAACCATATCACGTATCTTTCAATAATTGTACGAGTTTTAGCGAGAATAGTCTTCACTTAACAATATTAACCGTTATTTATATGATAATTTAGTGTACTGAAAACTTCCGCAGTATCAAAATACAAATTTGAAGGACGAAACACCTAATTGATAGCTATATCAACATAAGAAAACTACAATGGCAGAGCAAATTTCAGCTGAAGAAAAGAGACGTCTTCTCAGAGAGAGAAGACAAGCCAAAATGGCTCAAGGAAAAGCTTCCGAGAGATTAAATAACATTTTGTCTCAAGGATCTTCAGTAAAGGCAGATACTGCGGTATCTGTAATGGATAAAATTAAAACTGATTCAGAATCCAGTCCATCATTAACACCACAAATAACTCATACAGGGCATGGAAGTATAGACCCTGATGCAGATCCTGCTATTCAAGATATACATTCAGTCTTGAACGGAGGTCAGCCAGAGGAACCAAATATGGACGAAATTTTCCAACAAGTATTTGGAAGTGCTGGAGGTGATAACACCAATCCATTTGGAGCAGGAGCATCTGGTGAAGATCCAATTTCCCAAATGATGAAGCAGATGATGCAAGGAATGGATGGAAGCGGACCAAATCCATTTGGAGCTGAAGAAGTAAATGACGAAGAAGCGGCATACAGAAAGGCTTTAGCTGAGTACAATGTATACGAAAACAAACTATGGAAGTTCAGATTCTTGCTCATTAGATACTTCTTAATTATCGCAAATTTTGTTTATCACTACAAAGTGAGCGAAGGACAATCTTTCCAATCCTCACCATTTTCATACATTAGAGCTTTGAGTCACGAACAAGCATCATCGAGCTTTATATCCATATTCCTTTCTATCGAATTGGTAATCTTGAGTTCATTCTACTTGTTACTATCAAAAAAGAATTTAAATAAAGACATCACTAACAACAGTTTAACCATTAAAATTTATTCAGGGATTTCTGTGTTTGTGCCTCAGTTAAAGCTTTTTTCGCCTTTATTGATATCTCTTGTGAAATTGCAAGATATTTTGGGAATACTTCTTGGTGACATAGCACTTGTTGTTTTCCTATTTGGATTGGTAAGTTACTTTTCATAATAGATTTTATTCTTTGTGACAACATAGAATAGTATATACAAGTAATATTTAATAAAGATCACCAATGCTTGTTCATATCTCTCCGCTTGGCTTCTATAATCTTTTCAGCAGACAGGAACTGTCTCTTTTTCCAAATGCTGTAAATCAATAAACCAGCCGAGCAAATTGATAATCCAAACCAAGTAATTAAATATTGGAGATGATTGTTAGTGAATTTAACCTTTGGTGTAGGTGCAAGAGGAACACCTTGATTCACGAATTCCATTTCCTGATATTCCAATGTTGCGTCTTGTCCAATGTTGGCCTGTAAAAAGTCAGAGTCAGTTTGCTCTTTTTTCCTTGCCAATAAACGGTCCCAAATCAGTGTTGAGGAACTGTTTTCTTTGATTTCTTTATCGTTTCTCCAATCAGGATGGTCTGTCAAATCGTATATCATTTGTACGTAAATAGGAAGAGCTCCTGTTTGTTTAGCCATAGCTTTTACATCACATACATGGAAAAGTCTATCTCCATCATCATGATCAAACTGAAGAGCAGATTTTTCAGGCATATTTCTGAACAACGCTTCAATTTCTATCTCACCTTCAGGCATTGCTAAATGTGATAAGTATCCATGATTCCGTGTATTAGGAATAACTTTCTCCTTGTGTATCCATCCTCTTTCTACTAAGATTGGTTTACCTCCATCAGACCTAATAAATGGAACAATAAGTAAGTATCCCAACTTTGCATCTCTCAACCTGGGACCCAAAAACATCTCTTGAGAGTAGTCAAAATGTCCTTTTAACTTAAACCTACGATACTCGAAGTCTTTCACAGCATCAAGATCCAAATCAACAGGCAAAGTTTCCAATGGAGGATCCGCTAATGCGTTTTCTGCCTTTGCGATCATATTAACTTTCCATTTCAACCTTTTGACCTGCCAACATCCAAGGAAAAAACTGATCACTGGCATCGCTATCATTAGTCCTAAGAAGACTTTTCGCAATATAGGCAGCTTTGCCTGTTGTTCAGCCCTACTAAGGTTGGTTTTATGCGATTTAAGTGGTGCCCAGTCCATAGTAGGGGTTTTCACTGTTCTTCTTGCTATGATGCTTGTTTGATGATTAACATTCCCAGAAAAAACGCTATTTCCTCTTAATAAAGAAAAATACCTTCCAGTGGAAGGTAATTGTAACGACGTCAATCTTCCTCTATACATGACGTTCTTCTTATATTGAAACTCTTTGGAGAGCCATTTTGAAGCTTTTGGTACATTTATCTTAAATCTCCGTTCCCTAATGAGATATTAAACATCCGTGCACCCGCCGGATAACGGTTCGCATATACAGGCCCAGTGTTTGGATCCCAAGTCTTGAGAGACCTATAAGCAATTACAGAGCAAATCAGCAATAAAAAGAGTTAAAATCAATGATTTAGGCCAGAATTAGATCAATTATACTATTATATAATCACTTTTGGTTTCATACAATCGAAATCCATTTTCTACACCATTTAGGCATCGTATAATAGTTTTTTGTGCCCATGTGATGCGGCACCAAATGCACCGGATTCACTGTTCTTTCTTCCAAAAAAAAACACTCAAGCCAATTACAAGCAATCTAAAGATACATTTTATTACAATTGAAGAGTTTACAGTGTTTTATAGCTAGATCTGAACTAAAATTTAAAGAATAATTTGCAATTCGTTAAAAACGTTAATCCTGCATACAACATACAAAAACTATCAACATAAATATAGTTAAAGAATTTGAAGGGATTTTTATATTCACAGCTGCCTTTCATTATTTGATTTAAAGTAGGCTAAATTAGTCGAAATAAGAACGAGGCTAGATCTTTGAAGATAGCTCATAGATCAAGTGCTTGATACTTGAGAAAAAGATAGATCAAGGCAATTAAAAAAAAAACTATTTGCTTTAGCACATTGTGGATCAAACATTACGTTGCATAGGTTTGCATCAAATTTTGATATAGATACACAAATTTTCAACAAAAAATCTATCAAATTTTCGCTTTATCTGGCCGAAAAGAGGGAAGTGCAATGAACACGGCCAGTTCAATACAGATGGCCCCGTATGATTACGAGTAAGTAGATAGTCGTGGGTGATCAAGTTCATATACTAAGAATAGAACGAATACTAACAAAATAAAAATTAGACTCAATAACGTGAAACCCAAGTCATCAAGACCATTAAAGTTCAAATTAATCATAACATGCATTGTATTATTTTTCATAGGAGCATTGAGATTTGTATTATTCAGGCCTGATTCGATCTACACGCCGGATTTTAGGGGTCAACCTTCCGTGACATATGTTGATTTAGATGAATATGCTGGTGATGCTGATGGTTGGCAGAGAGAGAACAGGGTGTTATTTTGTGTTCCTTTGAGAGATGCAGCAGCACATTTGCCTATGTTCTTTGGACATTTGAGAAACTTGACATACCCTCATCATTTAATAGATTTAGCGTTTTTCGTCAGTGATTCATCAGACGACACGATGGGATCATTAGTAAAGCACTTAAATAATGTTCAAAACGATCCCAAAAAAGACATGAGGTTTGGAGAAATCGAAATTTATGAAAAAGATTTTGGTCAAGTTATTGGACAAGGTTTCTCCGATAGACATGGATTTGCTGCACAAGGACCGAGAAGAAAGATGATGGCTAGGGCTAGAAATTGGTTGTGGTCTGTTGCACTCAAGCCTCATCACTCATATGTGTACTGGAGAGATGCAGACGTTGAAACTGTTCCTCCAACTATTTTAGAAGATTTGATGCATCATGACAAAGACGTCATTGTTCCTAATGTCTGGAGACCTTTGCCAGATTGGTTAGGTAACCAACAACCGTATGATTTAAATTCATGGCAAGAATCTGAAGGTGGATTGCAATTAGCAGAAACCTTGGATGAAGATGCCTGTATTGTCGAGGGATACGTTGAGTATCAAACCTGGAGACCACATTTGGCTTATTTGAGAGATCCTTATGGTGATCCAGAGGTTGAGATGGAACTTGACGGTATCGGTGGTGTTTCCATCTTAACCAAGGCAAAAGTATTCCGTACTGGATCTCATTTCCCAGCATTTTCTTTTGAGAAACATGCTGAAACAGAAGCATTCGGGAAAATGAGTAAGAGGATGGGATATTCTGTCATTGGACTTCCGCATTATGTTATATGGCACATATACGAACCATCTTCTGATGATTTGAAACATATGGCTTGGATGGCACAAGAAGAGGTACGTAAGGAAGCAGAAGCTAAAATCAAGAAAGTTTACGACGAAGTTTGGGGCAAGGCTTTTGAAGATGTTCTGGATCGTTGGGATAAAGAGAGACAGGACTTCTTGAAGAACACAGATATGTCCAAGTTCAGAAAAGTCCATGTTGACTGGGCTGGAGTTGATGATTGGAATATTGATAAGAACCAAGGAGATAAAAAATTAGCAGATTTCAACCCTTAATCCTACCTATATATAGTTCATTTTACCATGCATATCAGCACTACTGTGATGGGTACAAAAACAATCATTGTATATTTAACTTTTATTTCACTACATTCATAAATAATAAATGTCGAAATATGAATCTAAAGATTATTGCTCAATGGCCTCTGAAGTCTTCAGGTCGTTGTCCTTATACATGTAGAATTGAAGGAAGATGAAGCTATCTTCTAAGATAGTTCCCAATGATCCCAATAACCAACTCAAATTGAGTAAGATATATTTACGATCACTTCTAAAGAAGAGAATTTGACCAGCATAGGTCAAGTTTCCTAATGTTGAAAATAAGAAAAAAAGAAGACTTAAGCCCTGAACAGACTTTCTTCTATGATTTTGGATAATCTGGGGTATTCTTGCTCCTAAATAGAGAAGAGCAGATAAGTATCCCATAATTTGCAGGCCAACTTTGATTGGTGTGTCATCATGATTTTCATTATCCCCGTTACCAGGACCAGAAATGAAGTAACCGAGAACACCAGCTCCTACAACAAAGAGGATTGGCATGACGTAGTTAACGAAAATGCTTTGTTTTGATGGCTGTGTCACAATATAAGTCAACGTAGAAGATCTTCTTCTCAACAATGGAGCTTCTTCACCCTCGTTATGTTCAGGCTGGTGATTTTGTTGATCTTCATGATGATCGAGGTGGTGATGATGATGGTGATGTTTATGGTGTTTTGGGAAGATATACGTGTAGTATGCATATGAGGAAATCATGAGGAAATCAGCTAAACAAAACCACACTGCAAGGAAAATAACTTCTGGTAACAACCCTGCCCACAAAGCTCCTATCAAATTAAAGAGGTCACCTAAGAACCAGATGGATATAAAACCAATGGCAATACCCTCGGCTGATTTCAATCTCCACTGTTCAATTAATTGCGGCATTAATAAAACGATCCAACTGGCAAGGCTATATCACGTAATGTTAGTAATGACTTCAGATAATGACAAATTGACTCGGTTTGAGAGAGTATTACTTACGATGTAGACCCCATGACTGCTGAAATTTGGACACGTAAGGAAGGTGAGGCATCCTTAAGAGGTTCACCTAATATCTTAAGTATAGGATAAAACCCCATTATTGGTTTAGTTCTTATAAAGAGGAACTTATGCAATTAATTAAGATTAGTTGATAATCGGTTTTCTCAACAATCAGCTTTTTTTTCTGTAAAGGGGGATTGATTGCGAAATCTAAAGTTAGCAAGAGGAGTGACTTTTGAGCATTTTGTTTACCTAGAAGACCAAACAGAACCATATTGGATGGAATTACGGTTACCATACTCTTTTATTTAGTTACTTCTTGAGAATAAAGCCATAATAATCCTTTTTCCGCTTCAAATACCTCACTAGATGCCATGAAAGCAGAAACGAAGAAACACGGAAAAAGCCGGAAATCAAGTGTAATATCTTGCTTCATTAGTAATAGGAAGCTGAAAAATTTGGTGGTTCTATTACCATTATATATTTTAATCACAGTTAGAGAAGTGTAAGGAGTAAGATTCCGTCTTTATGGTATCATTAAAGCGCAAATATGGAGAGTTTATGTGTTTCATTATAAAACAATACAAGAATAACAATTAGAGAGTATATGACCGAGATTAATAAATTGTTGGCTATAAAACTTGTAAAGGTTGGAAGTATGCTGTTCAAATGTTTAGTATTTATCTGCTTACGGCTGCAAAATAAGAGTAGAAGCTTTAAGGTGAAAATTCTGGTTTCACGCCATTTTTGTTTTAAATGAAGGCTCAATGGTGCACCTAATAAGTATCTGATAACAGAATGGTAACCTGTAATAAAACAATAATGACTTTTTTATAGTAAACTAAAGTCCATGTATCTATCATGGTATCTTAATCAACTTACGCGTAAATAAAGGTACTTAAGTAAATATGATACCAAGATATATTTGCATTGTTAATATAAGTGAAAAATTTTCAGACTTTACAAATATTCTTTTTACTAACATCTCATAGACATCAAGAAATACGAACATAATGGTAAGTTGATTATTGAATAGGTGCTGGACTTCCATCCTCTCATAGTTCCAACTCTATCTTCAAGGTAAAAGGTTGTGCACTAAGAGTGATGTTGAATGTTCATTGTACTTTTTCGAGACATTGTATTCCTTCTGACTAATGAAGAAGGAATCCAAGTTTTAGACGAAAAGTATAACTTTCCTGTCTTCATTGACAAGGAAGTGCAAATGTATGTGCACATCACTTTTATGATGCACAGGCTGAGTATCTTAGATACTGTAGAGTAAAGAGTTTGAAAGGACAGTTCGTTGACTTTTATGGAGAACACTTCAACTAACTTTACTCAATGACACAGCCTGCTAAAAAAGTTGCCCCAGCCCCATTAGCTACTAAGAAAACTTCTAAAGTTGCACCTAAGAACCCTTTGGTGGAATCTACTCCAAGAAACTTCGGTATCGGTCAAGCTGTCCAACCAAAGAGAAACTTGGCTAGATTTGTGAAATGGCCAGAATACGTCAGATTGCAAAGACAAAGAAAGATCTTGTCCTTGAGAGTTAAGGTTCCACCAGCAATCTCCCAATTCCAGAACACTTTGGATAAGAACACTGCTGCACAAACCTTTAAGTTGTTCAACAAGTACAGACCAGAAACCGCTGCAGAGAAGAAGGAGAGATTGACCAAGGAGGCTGCCGCTGTCGCAGAGGGCAAGTCTGCCAAGGACGCTTCTCCAAAGCCTGTTGTAGTTAAGTACGGTTTGAACCATGTTGTTTCTCTTATTGAAAACAAGAAGGCCAAGTTGGTTTTGATCGCTAACGATGTTGATCCAATCGAGCTTGTCGTTTTCTTGCCAGCTTTGTGCAGAAAGATGGGTGTTCCTTACGCTATCGTAAAGGGTAAGGCTAGATTAGGTACATTGGTTCACAAGAAGACTTCTTCCGTTGCTGCTTTGACTGAACTCAACAGCGCCGATGAGTCTGAATTGGCCAAGTTAGTTTCCACAATCAACGCCAACTTTATCGAAAAGTACGAGGATTCCAGAAGACACTGGGGAGGTGGTATCATGGGTTCTAAGGCTAACGACAAGATTGCCAAAAAGGCCGTCGTTCAGTCCGCTCCTAAAGTTGAAGCCAAATAAGCAACCATCACCATTTAACCCAATTAAAGCTTAGCGAAGTTTCGTAAGCAATAATCTATTTTCAATCTGTATATTAAGTACCTTTTCAATACATCAACTTATCATCTGAAGCTAAAAGTCCTAGTAATCGTATCGTATTGATCTATAAATGACTGTATATTAAAATGCACAATTCTAGGGCTCTCGCCCAATACACGTGACAACATTATCATTTTTGTGATTTGAAAATTTTTACCATACACTCTCAGTAAGCTACCTTCTCAGCATAGGTGAAGTTGAAATTAATCGACTATTTTTCATTCGATTTGGAGAGTATAACATTACTATAATAAAGGTAAGTGGAGATGAAGAATATAGAAGAGATGGACGCAGGGAATACACAAAGAAAGAGCGTAGACGTTTTTACCAGAAGAATAGCTGTTATATTGAATAAAGTTGACATGAAAAATAGAAAAATTCACCATGTATAAGTTCACATGAAAAATCACCGATTGAATTATAATTTATATGATATAGAGCCATTTGAGCCTACTGATGGAGGTAATTAGATCATTTTCAAAGCAGTTGGATGGGCAAAAGTGGATACTATGTTCGATAACCTAGAACCTAGGACTAGAAAAGAATAAGAATAGGAAAAGGAAGTGGCTTCAACCAATGCACACAAATAAATGCAGCAAACATTATAACAAGCATAACTATGAGAATAATAATCTACAAGCTACTTCGTGTAATCTCTTGTTCTGCAATTTCATTCATGTATTTGAACAATTTACTAACTAAGAACAGAAAAATGTCTAAGTCTAAGAACCATACCAACCACAACCAGACCAAGAAGGCTCACAAGAACGGTATCAAGAAGCCAAGAACCAACAAGTACCCATCATTGAAGGGTGTTGATTCTAAGTTCAAGAGAAATCACAGATACGCTTTACACGGTACTGCTAAGGCTTTGGCTGCTGCCCGTGCTCAAAAGTCTGCTTAAATAAATCATAGACTTCTCATTAAGAACATCTTCCTACAGATATAATGCTGTGACTTGTATACTTTTGGTATTTGAAAGATACCGGGTTTAGTATTAATAAAGCTTTTATAAAATTATTCACCATGTAAAATACCTGTAGATACAAATAACTAACTTATAACTATTATACAAGGGACCGAAAGATCAAGGGACTAAAGATCAAAAGACCAAAGCTTATTATGGACCAACAAAACATTCCTAGTTGTAGCTGACTTATTATGGACAGTCTTTAAAGGGAGTTTATCCTTAAGCTCATAAGTTTCCCTTATATACTCCTTATGAAGGTTATATAGGGAATCACTAAAGTCGATTTTGTGTAAATACACAAATTGCTGCAAATACCACAAATCTAATAAGAACTTATTAATAAAAAAAATCCTTTCTAATAAAGGAATAAAAGAGGTTACAAACCAAAGTATTAACATACTTAATAGAACTACAATTGATTTGGAAAGAACATAGAAAGAAAATGAGTCTTGAAAACCCCAATGTTGATGATTGCCGCCCACTGCGTGTTTATATCAAGAACATTACCTTTTATACGACTGAAGACGAATTACAAGAGTATTTGAAGGAATACGAACCGTTAGTAATACTAGTTTAATATAAAGAAGTCTTTATATAGAAAAGAAATACTAACAAGTTAGATTGAGCGTGCTTATCCCCAGCTATACTGTTAGATTTAGAAGAAACAAGCACAAGCCTTTAGGAATTGCTTACGCAGAGTTCACTTCTCGTGAGCAAGCAGATAAGGTAGTGAATGAGTTAGATGGAAAAGACTTCAAGGGAAGACCCCTTGCAGTGAAGCATCATGTTCCACTTAAGCCCAAAGTTAGATTTCTTGGATTTGGTAAGCAGGACTCACCCAGTGAAGGTGAAGTCAGCTCAGAAAGTGCAACCCAAGCAGATGTAGAGGGAGACAACGAAGAAACAGATGATAAGGAGGCGTCTGAAGATAAGGAGACAGTATCGGAAGAGTCATCGGCAGAGAAAAATAGTAGTAACTCTGAAGCAGTCGAGAAGACACCAGTATCTAAGCCAGTTTCCTCTGATACCATTTTCATGGGACGGATCCCTCATAACACAACCGATAAAGACATTAGAGAGTTCTTCAAGGATTATAAGCCCACTCAGGTATACATTTACAAGAGAAGAGATAGAAGTAGACCATTATCGTTCAAACAGAAGCATATATGTGCATTAGTTACTGTTGATGCTGATTTAGAACAGGTTATCCAAGAACAGGATGGCAAAAAGTTCAAAGGAAGACACGTAGCATTGCGTCCTGCCTTTTTGTCTAAGATTGAACAAGTGAAAGAAGCCGCAAGAGAGCTTGAAAACGCCAAGGGTGACAAATCTGACCACCTTCAAACTCTTGAAAAGATCGAAGAGAAGGAAGAAAAGGAGGAAAAGGCACGAGGAGAGAAAGAAGAGGAATTGAAGGAAACAGAATTTGACGAAACTGCAGGTGTAACTGAAGAACCTACTGAAATTCAAGAACAAGAGGAAGGAGCGGGACAAGATTATGAGAACTCACATGAGAGGTCGCTAGAAGAGCAATTGAAGGAAGCAAGAGAACCATTGAATGACACTTTACCCCTTAAACAAGCTATTGGAATTGCACCAGAAGGCTTAGAAACTGCTATTGAACGCCAAGTCGCCGTCTAAAGATATTGTGATTTATAATGAATAAGAAATCATCAGTAGTTACAGAGGTATTTAAAACTTATCCATCATGGTTTAAGAGTTAACATTCTATATAGAACTATTGTTCTAAGAACTAACATGATTAGTTGTTTTATTTGGTGGGTGAATATACAAATCTGTAGAAAGTTGAAACTATTTTAATTCATTATTATTTTATACAAAAGTAAATTATCTAAAATAATACTTAATCTTGAGTTTTTTGGGCACCACGTAACAAACCAGTTCTTCTGGCGGCAATCAAACCAGCCTTTTGACCTGGAACAGCACCTCTCTTGATAGTAGAAGCCTTACCAATATGTTGATGGTTACCACCACCATGAGGGTGATCAACTGGGTTCATGGCAACACCTCTAGTTCTTGGCCAAGAGTTTCTCTTAACCTTGTATTTATGGAAAGCTCTACCAGCCTTCAACAATGGCTTGTCAATTCTACCACCACCGGCAACAACACCGATGACACCTCTAGCATCAGAAGAGATAATCTTCTTGGAACCAGATGGCAACTTGACTCTGGTCTTACCCTCATCTGGGTTGTGTCCAATGATGATAACGTAGTTACCGGAAGTTCTACCTAAAGCACCTCTGTCACCAACCTTTTCTTCAACGTTGGAGACGATGGTACCTTCTGGACAAGCACCTAATGGCAAGATGTTACCGACATTCAAAGAAGCCTTCTTACCAGCGTAAATGAATTGACCAGTGTAAACACCTTCGTTAGCGATGAAAGTTTCTTCTCTCAACTTGTACTTGTATGGGTCACGGAAAGCGACTTTAGCTAATGGAGCACCTCTACCTGGATCGTGGATGATTTGCTTAACAACACCACGGATGTAACCATGCTTTTCAGCAAAATCCAAGGTTCTCAACTTGGCAGCACCCTTTCTTAATCTGGTGTTTGCGGTGAAGATAGAACCAGCACCCTTTCTTTGGTTACGAATAACTCTACCTAAAATGATGTTAGTATAAAATTCCTTAAAATATGAATGTATGTCATAGAAATTTTGCAGAAATCTTCACAGATAATCTACAATAAATATCTCTCCCCATGTCATGAAGGTAATCAATGTTAAGGTAACTGGACTTGAAAAAATTACAAGTTTAATGGTATTTTATGAAACCTCATCTTGCAAACTTCATTATGTTTAAGATTCCTCGAACAGATTATATTCTTCTCAAACGGACACAGGTATCCTATTTGCAACAAGGAAACAATATGCCCACTGATATATCACATTATTGCATCCCATTTACACTTAAAACTCTGTTTCCATTTCTTTTCCATTACTTATTTAATAAGCCAGTAACAACGATGTTATAAGGTCAAAATCCACTCATTTTTCTTCTACTCTGGATGATTATATGTATAATTCTTCAGGCCTATTACCTATGACATATCCACTCAATCTTCTATCGTTACATACCCATTTTCTAGTGATTTGATTCAACTAATAAGATGTAAGATCCTTATTGAGAGAACTGAAATGCTCGCCTATATTCTAGGTGAGGTAGGAATGAGAAATTTTTCAGTTACACAAAACTAAATTACACAAATTCGAGGGCTTCAAAGATGGGAGCCCTAAAATGAAATACACGCACGTGATAAAATGAGAATTCATTATCAAAAAGTTGCAACCATTGCTGCAATTAATTGAACTAATAATTGTTAATAGTGGTATATGCTCATTTTCTACACTAAAAACAGCAGGATAATTCTAATTTGAGTAATTAAATCGGATTATAATAAAACATTTTAAGTATAAAGCTAATAAAACTAATCAAATACAATAATGAGGGTAATATCTACTTATGATGAAGTAGCTTTGAAATATGATATGATACTAATAAGACAATTTACAATCAAAAGAATGCACCTGGAATCTTGAATTCGGAGCTTGTAGTCTGTGGTTGAGGCCTTTCAAATTGTGGGAAATGTTGAATGTTAGAAGAATCGAAATCATTAACTTGGGTGGTACCAGCTGGGGTTTTAGAAGAGCCAGAAAGTCTCGTTGAATCTGTGTCCTTGAATTTTGAATTGGAAAGTCCAACATCTCCGAGTCCAGTAGCGCTGGAACCAAGTCCAATATCTGTGGATCCAGAAGGTTCAGAAGTAGTATGAGAAGAAGAATGAGCTGCCAGGGAATTCACAGCTTTTGAGTAACTGGAATTAGCTTCAGATGGGATTTGGATAACTTCACCAAGTTCATTGGTGATAATTGAAGTTCTGGCATCAATTCTTAACTCCTTTGTTCTAGATAAGATTTCAGGAGATGCCTTTAACTTGTTGACAGCCTCATTAGCGATCTTTGTAGCAGCAGCATTGTCTTTTGTATGTTGAACAGTGACAATGATGTCGCTTTCTCGCTTTCCAGAAAACTTCTGAGGATCAGGAGCAGCACCAGAAGCAGAAGAGCCAGTAGCACCCGTTGATGCTGGCAAGCCTGTCTTAGAAGAAACTTCACGAGAATTTCCACTTCTTCCCTTCTGAGCAGCAGCAGCAGCCGCAAGTGCAGCAGCACCTGCAGCACCATATCCTACTGATTCAACACCAGCCCTTGAACTTGGATTGTTAAGGTCTTTACTGTTTTGTGAATTACTTGCACCATACGGATCTTCAGAAGCGTATGACGGAGACAAAGACTGAACATCCTCTGATGACGGGAGAGAGCTTGTTTCAGGTATGTCTTCTTCAATCTTGTAGACTTCCTTAGTTTCAGCATTGATTACGATCTTACCCGAGCTTAAATCAACACCTTTAGCTCTCAATTCCCTAGATGCTTTATGAGCAAGTCTAGAAGCAGCTTCCTTATCATCAACACCAATGACTTCTACAGTTAATTCATTAGGGATACTAGATGAAGAATTACCAGTTTTTTCACCAGAATAACCAGAAGAAGAATAGCCAGGTTTAGAATTTGAAGCCTTTGTGTGAGATCTATCATAGATGGTTCCAGCTGCAATTCCACCAGCACCAGCAAGAGCAGCACCAGCCGCGGTCTTTCCTTCAGTAGAATAGCCCGTAGAGGAAGAATTATGTGCTCTTTGAGCACTCAAATCTTTTGCGCCTTGCACTTGACCTGCTTCATAACCTCCATGGATGACACCGGCATTTTGAGCGTCAGAAAAGGTACCAGAATTGGCCTTTTCTTTCGTAGAAAGCTCAGAACTGTAGTCTTCAGCACCTTGAACCTGACCAGCCTCATATGATCCTCTTACAACTCCAGCATGATAATAGTCAGAGAGTTCTTTCTCAGATAACTTGTTAGAAGTTGACTTTTTGGAACCATAACTGGTTCCAGCACCAGCACCAGCACCATTAGTAACACCAGAGCCAGAAGTTCTAGCATTTCTAGATCCATCACCAGTATTCTCAGTACCCTTTGAAAGGGACCTGTCATAGACCGTTCCAGCAGCGATTGCTCCAACAACACCAGCAGCACCAGCAGCACCAACAGTACGAGCTTCAGAACCACTAACTCCAGTGGTATTATGGCCATAAGAACCATGATTATCACCAGATTTTTCCGCAGATTCTGCTACATTAGCTACATCAGCATTTTTCAGGTTTAAGCTGCTACCATGATGCTTTCCAACATCATAAGAACCAGATTCAACACCTCTTCTATAGCTCTCCTTGAGAATTTCTTCTGCTTCCTTCTTATTAGTGTTAGTCGATTGTGCTCCATCTTTAGTTGAAAGGCCATTAGTAGCAGCATCACCTTTAACTACTGCGTTGCCTCCACCATTTCCATAAGCTTTGGTGTCTGTTGATTCCGCTGATTTACTAGTATCATACTCACCTTTCAGGTCCTTCTTCGAACCGGACACATATGAAAAAGCGCCTCCAATTGCCGTTGCACCAGCCCCAAGGATAGCAGCACCATAACCAAGGTTCTGATCACGTCTATCATCCTTTATAGCATTGGTAGATTCAGAATAAACTGAAGAACCAACATCATCAGCCTTATTTGAGCCTTGTAAGCCATTTGAAGTCTTTGAATTATCAATTCCTTGAGGTGATGTTCTAATATCATTAGATCCATTAAGAGAACTCAGTTGTCCTGGACGATCATTAAGATCTCCACGTTTTCCACCAGATCTAATGAATTCATTCTGATTTTGGTAAACCGGAGGTGGAACTGTTTGAATATTATCAGTAGTTCTACTGACATCAGCAGTATCCTCTTCCTGAATAGCGACCCCCTTATGAGCATCTAATTTCTTGATATCAGGCTCAGCATCCTCAGCAATCTCTACAAGGTTTCTATCATCATGTTGGGTATGTCCATGCTTTTTGTTGTATTCATCAACATCTGAGATGGCCTTTGATGAAGTGCTACTACTTTGTCCCTTTGGATCATCCTTAGAGTTTTCTTCTGAAGGAACCAAGCCAGGAACTTGTTGGACACTATCCTTGTTTTCAGTAGCAGAATCATCTTCCAAAGTCTTACCAGGACCCTTATGAGCTGGCTGCTGTTTGACGTCGTCGTAATTTTTCTCAGCTTCCCCAACCAAAGATCCACCTTGATAATCATCACTACCAGATGCCTTCAGAAGACCAACAGCACCAGCTGCCGCACCAATGGCAGTACCAACACCGGCAAAGATACCTGCTTTACTATTGGCAGAAGTGTTGGCAGAATCTTCATCATCTAAATCTTTGTAATTAGCAGACTTTGAAGAGGAGTCCAAGTTCTTAGAAGCAGTATCCAAATTACTAGAAGTCTTGTTTCCAGAAGCCGCTGCAGACAGTAAAGAAGGATCTAGAGTCTTTCTTGAGATATCGGCCGAAGGAGAAGAGGCGGAAACAGTAGCATCAGCAGCAGTGTCCTCTGATGGAACATCTTCATTGGTCTGATTACCACTTCCCCAACCTAAAGACAGCAAGAATCCACCTTTACCATTTCCAGATTTGGTTGAACTTGGACTTCTTGGCTCCTCTGCATCCTGCTTCAGGATCTCAGTGAACTCATCATCATCATCCTTTCCATCATCAAAATTGGATAACGTTGGTTTTTCAACATGGCTCAGAAATGACTGATCTGTAACATCTAAGCTTTTAGATCCCTCAACTCCATTGTAGCCGACATAACCAGCAGAACCAGCAGCACTAGCTTCAAGTAGATCCTTATGCAAGGTACCATGATGTCTGGTTCCATCATCATTGGCTTGTGAAGCTGATGGAGTATTAGTGCTTTTGGATGCAAAATTACCATTGGGCTCGTCTACATCTTCGACGTTGTCATTTGAACCAAAACCCAAGGTACCAGAGGCTAAAGCAGCAGCAGCACTAACTGCTCCACCAAGAACACCAGCATCTCTGGCTTTATGGGAACCAGAACCGTTGGAATTGGCGCTCTGTTCGCTTTCAAGACTCTTACTAGCTTTACCCTTAGCAACTCCACTGTCATAAGCTCCAGCTTTGGCTCCTTCGGCATAGAAATCAGAATTGTCGCTTGTTCCACCAATATTGTACTTATCACCTCTCTTAGCGGCAGCAACTCCGGCATCATAGGCTCCAGACTTAACTCCTTGCTCATATGATTGCTTGATAACATCATCATGTGACTTCCTGCCGAATCCTACATAACTCGCAGCAGCTGCACCGGCTGCAGCTAAAGCACCCGTTACACCGTATCCTGCACTTAATCCACTCTTACCGGACTTACTCGTGTTTTCTCCGAGAGGTTCGTCTTTAAGAGCTGTAGTTGAGGCAGAAGGATCATCATGACCTAAACCATCTATTTGGGCTTGAGTAGACTCTATCTGCTTGTCTAGCTTCTTCAATTCAGTTTCGTAATCAAAATCCAGGTCAGATGGAGGAATTGGCTCTGACTGATCACGAGAGGTAGAGGAGTAGCCAACAGCATTCTTGTTAGAAGTTGGATCAGATGAAGAGTTTCCAAGATTCGTTGACGCAGTACCAGCACCAGTTTCCAGTGTTTTAGAATACCCTTGTCCAGATTTGTTGTAGGAAGATTGATCTGAAGTCTTTTTAGCACCCTTGTTGGAGGCAGCTGCCAAGCCAGCTCCACCAGCTAAAGCTGCAGTTCCAGCAGCAGCACCAGCTTCAATTTCACCACCATGTCCATGATGATGACCTATAAGTTCATCCGTAGCGGAATTGATACCAACAGAATTGAATGCAGATTTGTTTTTAGAATGCTCTTGAGATGGATCCAAATCTGGGCCTCCCAGCACAACTTGTTGTTCACGCTGGAGGTTTTGCCTGTGTACGTCAGCTTTTCCTCTCTTATGGCCTTCCTCATAAGCTTCCCTCTCAATTGACTTCTGTTGTTGCAATTGTCTGCGCTTTTGCTCTTCTTGTTGGGCATAAGCTGTAGGTTGAGTTTTGAGATTTCTATTTTTGTTCAATTGAGCTCTAGTAGCATCGTCATATTCATTAGATTCATGGTAAAGACCTCCTTGTGTGTCCTTAGGGTCATAAAAGTAACCTGTTCCCTGCTGGATCTTGGCATCATTACTGTAATGAGGATGATCGTTTTCCCTTAAACCTGAAGTTTCCCTACTACCTTGCCCACTACTACTAGCAGAAGATCCTTCTCCAATGGTTGCAGAAGTATTACCTCCGTCATAAACTAAATCAGTTGGCTTATGTTTACCAGTGAAATCTCCACCTGGATCTTTATTCACAGGCTTACGGTTGATTTTAGGGGGAGTAGTCAACAAACGTCCCGTTTGGTTCTCAACAATGACATGCCTGACTCCCTTGGGGGTCAGTTGCAGATTCTCCGTCTTGAATCGTCTCTGGCCCTCAATGTATGCAGAATGCACCACATCGTCAACGTTATTATCTGTTTTTTCGGTACTGCTCCCTGAATTTCTTCCCTCTAAATACTTTGGCAGTGTTGGAACATCTTCATTCTTTGCAAGTGATGAAGACCTTGAATGAGATCTAAATGGCTTCTTCAACTTGTTCAAGAACTTATGTTTCTCTTCTACTTGTGACATCCTTAAGATTTTTCACTTCTCGTAACAATGAGGTTTATACTAATTGTTTTTCAGAGGTATGTCCAATAGTTGATTACTATCGTTATTCAAGCACAATGTATTTGTTTTACTATAGTAGAATACTATCAATTCTTTGGTGACAAATTTACTCCTTATAAGGCTATAAAATTTACCGGATTTCGATGACTACTGTAGCAATCTATGTCCCGAGTATTTCAGTATTGTCCCCTGGATGGCTGTTCCAAGATACAGCAACAATCCGGTGTGGCTAAGGAGACCCGATGAGCGCACTCCACTTTAAAGCGGTCCTGTATATAGACGATATCGGACCTGTCTGTCTGGTGATGGGAGATTGCTGAGGGCTATTGACTCTATCTTGTTCAGGCATATTAAGATCATGACACAACCTTAACATAAGAGAGCCTGCATGTTAGCAAAGAGCATCATGACTGAATTTACAATTGCTTGCCATGAAATATACCTGCATATGAGTGAGATCAGACAAGACTCTACCACATAGACACTTCCAGTCCGACAGACACACATATACCGTCAGAAAGGCAACCAAGGTATCAACAGATGGATACTATAAGGGCTACATAATGATGAGATGTAGATTCAGGTATGTGGTGTCTAATGTGAGTTAGGAAGGTATATAGCGTAGAAAATGCGTAGATAACTGAACGCTGAGCACTGAGCACTGGGTAATCAGCAAACGGGCACGATGGGGCCAGAGATCATAAGGGAGGGGCGTAGATGAGCGCAGAAACGGTAGCCGAATCACCCACATGCAAAGACCAGCAACTATTTCACGAGAGGCTGTAAGCAGCGGATCATTGATCGTGGCAACGAGTTAGATGAGCTGCGACGCAACGATTGGCATGGAACTGAAAGATTCGCACTTCATTTAGAGATTGTCTGATATCAAATGAAATTGTCTGACTGTCTCTGAATCACTTCTGTGGCTCAATTTCCAAGAAGGCTGGTGGGGGTTCACAGGCCACATGGAATATACTTTTCTAATACCTATGACAAAACTACTCGTACACTGTCAGTTTATGATGATAAGCTAATAGACTGGAAAACAATAAAAAATTAATTCTAGTAGCCCCATTTCTCCTGACCTTTCTTCTTATAGTAATCTCGTTTCGAGTAGACTTGGTTAGTCTTGCTTGTGACTTATTCTTCTGGTAGGTAGCGTATTATCACATTCTTAGTGGAGCCTTATAGTCATATGGCTATTACTTATGAACCTCTATTGATAGTTAACTTATTATCACCTTTACTTATATTCTGGTTGCTTATTGGAATTGTTGTATACAAGTCTTGTGACGAGCCATTCGAGACTCTCTCTTAAGCCTTGGTTCTCCAATACTGACACAGGAAGTAATTTAGAGTCAGTGGCTTCCAATTCACTAACAATATCTATAAAGACTCCTGTTTTTAAAGATACCAAATCCACGGCTTCAGGCAAATCTTGTTTGTTCGCTAACATGAGAATTGGTACACTGACCATTCCAGAATTGGGATCGTTGTCGTCGAACCAAGATTCATCATGGGCAATTTCTCTCAAAGTATCGTAACATTCTTGGAATCGGTCATTATCTGTAGAGTCAATTATGAAGATAATGCCATGACAGGATCTGTAGTACCGTGACCACAAGTTCCGAAGAGATCGCTGCCCCCCAAGATCCCAAAACTTAAGGTTAAGATTATTGAATGTAGATGATAATTGTGATTCGGAAGATGGGGCAAATTTAATAGTTGTAGTATTTTGTCCTACGGTTGGAAGTATTCGCTTGCCCTTCAAGATCTGTGATGTAGATTGATCAGTAGTATGTTCATTTGTTTTCTTGTCTGATTTCTCGTTTGGTGATTGATAAAGGAGTTTAATATGTTCTAAAAATGTTGTTTTACCTGCATTGTCTAGCCCTAGAATAAGCACGTTGTACTGCTCTCGCTTAGTATATTGAGTATATAGCGATGATGCAAGATGGAACATGCTAGATGCAATATATGGATGTCTAGTAACTTTCTAGTTGATATCTTTGAAACCCCCGGGTAATCCAAATTTCCATAATTGAGAATATATTATACGGACTTCAAAATTTTCCAGACATTTCTTCTTCTTCTTTTCAGAAAGAATCTATCAAACAGACAAAAAGACAAGAAATTGTCGGATTGAAAGGTGTAAGTACAATCAAATGAACTAAATACTAGTAGATACATAATATGATGATCCAATGATAGGGACAACTGAGATTTTTCAATGAAGAGAGATAGTTGTCAAGATAGTAGAAAAGTGACTGATATATGTTATCTACTGGTGAAATATGAGAAGATTAGAACAAAAAACTAACAATTCATTTAGATAACAAGTATAAACAAGTTAAATCACGGTAGCTGACGGAATTTCCGTTGTTACTGTATTATGTCTATAGTGAATATACCATTTCTTTCCCAATATTTTATGTACCAAGTGACATGAAAAATATATGTAGAAGGCTTACAAAAAGCATTTTATGATCATAGAGATAGACTATTCACACATAACAACTGAAAGAGCTTATGATACTACGTCTTTAAGGGCAATTTCCGTCTTGCACGTATGCTAGAGTTCCAGACCTATCATCTCTAGAGTCTTTTCTTTTGAATCAACCAACCAAAAATCAGAATTTTTCACGTGAACAAGCACGTGAAAACCTGAATTGTCATGTTTATATTATCGTTCATATAGATTAAAGGGCTACACCTACAGATATTAGTAAATTTAAACAGACAGTTTAAAAATGTCGTTAAAGTTCCCATCGTTTAGCCTTCAGTCAATTCAAGACTCTCTCCCAACGGTTGACCAGGTCAAGGAGTCGTTATCTAAGGTGAATGCTGGAAAGACTGTTGATCTGTTCAAGGAGTCGATCCAGCCGTTCGCCAACAAGACCACCCAGTTGATTTCAACTCAGTTACAACAGGTGCAACAGTTAGCCAATTCCACACCAAACGTTGAAGTGAGTGAACTCCCAGCAGATTATCTTGAGTTGGAGAAGAATTGTGACTTATTGTTGAATCTCTACACCGACTTTATCCAGTTTTCTAACGATACTTATGCTAAAGTTAGTTACGACTACCCACCAGGTAATTACGCTTTCACTAAACTCAAAGACTCTAATGTTGGTGGTATAATAGGAAGCAAGTTTCACCAGTTGAAGAATGTTTCTTCTCCTCAAGAATTAGAGAAGATCTTATTAGGAGGCTCTGAAGAGGAACCCGTCTCGATCCAGACCACATCTTCCAAGATTCCTAAGACCTTGTATGGTAAGTTAAGCCAAATTGCTGAAACACACAGCAATGAGCTCAAAGAGTCAGGGAGTCCATTGTCATTTGCTTTATTACAATTCAGTTCCAGTTATTTGGAAATCGCCAGTGCTAGATTGGATTTGGATCAGAAAGTCTTAGACAACTTTTCTTCCAAGTTGCTCGTAGTTTTGAACGAAGAGTTTATCAAGGTAAATGAGCTTCGTAAGAAGGTCTACGCTGCCCGCTCAGAATTTGATATTTTGAGGGCCAAATATGCCGATGATGAAGACAATGAGAACCTCATTTCTAAGGAAGATGAGCTTGTCAGTGCTACTGAGTTGGCCGTTTTAGAAATGAAGAAGTTCTTGAGACCTTCAAGGAACGTATCTCTTTTGAAGACTTTCGTTGAGGCACAAAGAGAATGGTTCGAGTTATCTGCAAAGAAGTTGGCAGATTTACTGACCTCCCTTGATTCCATCAAGTTCAATGAAGATGAAGACGAAGAATAGATTACCACGTAACTTTGACTGAATCAGCTGACTCTATTTAGCTTAGATATATTTTAGTGTACACGATTCTATATATATTAAATGAATATTTTAAACATAATGAGCATCAAATTGTAAATAAAGATACTGATGAGATGATTATTTAACATAAACACTATTCATTGGCTGGTTTGATTTTGTTCTTATAATAGTTCTAGAGGAAAATGTCAGAGGACAGCAATGATGTAAGACACAAACAGCCCTCTTACAATGACAAAAGAATACTGTTAAACAAAGCCCATTTAGTGGAACCCATCATTAGACATAGAATTCAGGATTCCATCTTTTATAAACAGCATCTTTATTTAACAAATGAAGCGACTATCCTCCCTGTTATAACACGAGAAGTACATTACATTGGTGGTGTTGACAGTAATATGAGACCTAGTCCATTTATCTGCTGTTTATTAAGACTACTCGAGCTAGAACCAAAATCAGAGTATATCAGAGTATATCTTGATCAACTAGGATTTAACGAATTCAAGTATCTCACTGCACTAACACTTATGTACATCAGAGTAGTATGGAAAAGTGAAGAAATATATACACTTTTTGATAAATATTACTCTGATTTTAGAAAACTCAGATTCCAAATAAGAGTTCCTGATTTTGATGAGAATGGAGTCCCAATACACTACAAAATAAGCTATGTTGATGAGTGGATAGATACATTGTTGACACAGGAAAGAGCCATAGGGATAATTCTTCCAAGAATAGTCCCTAGAGCTCAATTAATCGACAAAAATTCAATACTTCCTCGTCATTATCATTTGAATAGTGACGATGACGATGATGATGGTGAAGATGACGAACATGTTGATAAGAGTGTTGATCAATTAAGTACAAAAGAAAGTGACTACGAAAGTGACAGTGACTGATAGTTGAACAACCTATTTATTATAGTCCGTTGTCGCCTTTGTCACTTGATACAAATAATCTCTATGCCAATCTTATAAACCCTATAGAGTACAATAATACTGCGACACCAAGATTATAGACTAAAGTCAGTATTCCGAATTGAAAGAGCTCTCAAAAGCAGACATCACGTTCAAATTAGCAACTGGATTGCTATCATTCCAAACTCTCATCCTTTGAATATCAAAAGGACGTTATATAACTGACTTCAATAAATATATCACAATGTCCATGGATTTAGTTAACTTCTATTGTCGCGACCAAAAAGTTTATTATGAAGTTTCTTTTAGGGTAAGTTAAATGAACTAATATTATGACTATAACTACCTTAGATATCTCAGAGATAGATAAGGGCAAGGCCTCTAAGACCAAGCTTGTCTTCATATTTTTCCTTTTTTTGTTGGCATTAATATCATTTGTAACTCAAACGGAATTTACATCGCAAGCTTATAAGATAGGGTTTAAGGAACCGATCATTTTATTATACTTGACACATGGTCTTTGGTGGTTATTTTGGCCAATACAGATAATTGGAGTATCTATTTGGAAAACTTACTTAAGAAGCAAAAGATCAGTGAATATTGAAGGAACAGGATATCAAAGGTTATCATCCGAGGACGCATTATTAGACCCTCATGACATTATTAATACATCACATCGTAGCGTGAACTTGTGGGTGTACTTTAAAAAGTGTATGAATAAGCAAGTTAGAAATGTCTATCATACTTCTATTTTGATTTACGAAGGAAATGAAAATAACGACAGATCAATCACCAATCTTGATCGCTTAGTCGAAAAAAACCCCCATTTATCTACATCAGATTCGATTATTGAATGTCTCCATTCGGTATTATATACACCATCCTTCAAGTACCTTGTAAGACAAACAATTATTATCACTTGCGTGTTGACTTTAGGTGGATTGACTTGGTACGGAGCCATGGCATTGACTTATGCCTCTGATGTTACTGCAATCTACAACTGTTCGGCATTCACCGCATATGCGTTTGCTATTCCTATTTTGAAGGAAAAGTTTTCTATCTTGAAGATGTCTTCTGTTATAATTGCATTACTGGGTGTCTTTATCGTTGCCTATTCTGGAAATTCTGGCGACGAAAACGAAGATTATCCTTACAGGTTTTGGGGAAATTTAATTGTTTCAATAGGTGCAGTATTGTATGGCTACTATGAAGTGTTGTATAAGAAGTATGCTTGTATTCCGGAGCATTTATCTAAGTATATTACTCCACGCAGACAGCTGACTTTTGCCAATTTTTTTATGTGTTTGATGGGTATTGCTACGTTTGTGCTTCTTCTGATTTGTATCTTAGGAGCTGAAATATTACAAATTCATCATTTTAATCTCTTTGATTACGGAGAAAACACAGGTTTGGTATGGGCTTATATTTCTGGTTCAATTTGTTCGAATTTGGTATTTTCTGGTTCATTTTTGTCCTTGATGGCATTAACAAGTCCAGTTCTCTCGTCAGTTAGTTCTTTATTGACTATCTTCCTTATTGGACTTGTTGAATGGTTAATGTTTGGTAATAAGTTAAGTTTGCGTCAACTTACGGGTAACTTTTTGGTCATTGTTGGATTCGTGTTATTAACGACCGCTTCATGGAAAGAAATAAGTGAAGGAAGCGAACTGGATGAAATGGACACGGCTAGTAACTTGTCTTTTCCTATAAGTTCTTCTGAGGAACAGAATGCTTAAAAAAATGTAATTTGATTATTCTTAGTATAGACTGTATAATAGCATAGGACCTTAAAAACATATCTAGATTGATTTATACTCATTTTGCTCTAAGTGGTTAAACAACCTTGATTAAGATGACTGTAAATGAGGACAACACGGATGATGCCTTCAGAGGGCTTATGAAGAATTTGAATATCGACGATTCACAGTTCAAGACTTATAATACCAACTTTGCACAATTATCATTACAAGATCTTACAATTACTAAAGAAGAAATCGAATCCCAATTGGATACACTTTTTGATTTATTAACTAACCAGTATAAGGCATCAATGGATACGCCACTATTGACTCAAGATGGATTTCCCAGAAGTGACATAGACGTGGTTGGAATAAGACTTGTTCGAGTAAAGATCATTCGATTAAGAAATGAACATAAGGAAGTATTAACATTATTGCATAACGAACTAGCACAGCATTTCCAGAGTCAGTCAACTAAACAAGACTCTGAACCAGAATTATCAGAAGAGAGCAAGAAATTAGAATCTTCTACACAAAAACAACAGGCTCACAGCATACCTTTTGCCATCGTAAGGGAGGTCATAGAAAATAGTCCTTCTCAAAAGTCAGGTTTAAAAGAAGGTGACAAGATAGTGCTGTTTGGTGGAATTAACTTATCAAATCATAATAAATTGGCTAATGTTTCTTTAAAAGTCCGTGATAATATTGACAAATCTATACAAGTTGATATTATTAGAGGAGCATCTTCGCTAAGTTTAAAGTTAACTCCAACAAGTAACTGGAATGGTCAGGGTCTCTTAGGATGCAAGATAGTTCCCCTATAACTGTGTACATAAAAATACTCCTAAGTCATAATTTAGTACATGGAATGCAAAATATAAATCTAGCTCATCTCTTTACCCTCCGTGTAAAGTACTTGTAAAAGTGAACACATCTCCACTTTCTATAACATAGTCCTCTTTGCCTTCTAATTCCCAATCAGTATCATTTATGAGAACAAGAATACCCGGCCTCACACTATCATCTTCAATAAAAACTGGTATATCTTTAGAATCGGTAATAACGTTCTTAGTAACATATTCAATCACATCTTTCATTGTAGCTTCATCCTCTTCTAAAGGTATCACACATTTATGTTCCTTAACATGGCTAGATATAACATCTAAACCTCCTAAGAACTCAACTTTGATCTTAATAGCCATCTTATATAGATCTAGTGAATCTTACTATTACTACTAATAGCTTTATTATGGGTACTCTATATATTCCATTAACTATCACAAAATTGATTATATACAATCGCACGAAAAATTCAACACGTAGATACTTTTATGGTTTCTAATATATAATCAACCATTTGCCTATTAAACAAAGTAATTGACTATGATGTTTAAGCAATTGTCAATACTTTTGGCGTTTGTTTTACTTAGTATTTTTAATGGAGTCCGTGCTGATGGTATAAGTGCCTCTCTGGTATTGGTTGTCTTCGATCCAAGTTTGCACGATTTTGAGGACCCAGAAACATTAGATAGTAATGTGGCACAATTGATTGAGAAATTAGAGAAGAAATCTAACGTTGAGCGTAAGACTTATGATAGTGAAGATTTAAGCTTGTTCTATGAAGGCCAATCTAAATATGTCAACTTGATATTGTTGCCATCTTCTAAGAAGTCGATCAAGTCCAAAACTACATTCAATCAACACGAATTGCTTAAATTCATCAACAACAATGGAAATATTTTAGTTGTTGGCGATTCAACTGCAGTTTTGCCACAAGAAGTGAGAGATTTCTTGAATGAATTGGGAATATATCCATCTCCAAAGAATTTCAGACTTATTGACCATTTTGAAACCGTAGGGGATAACAAGGTCCAATTGACGGAAAACAACATTGCAAACAAAGAAGTTTTGGACAAATTATATGTCGACTATGATGGTGCTGCCGCTTTGATTTCTAACAATGAATTGTTGTTCCCTATTATTAAAAGTTCCAAGACTGGATTTACATCTGATGAACAAGAAGTTGCTACCGAGAAATCAACCTGGACTTATGGTGAGCAAGGATTTGTGGCAGTTGGTCTTCAAGCTTTAAACAATGCAAGATTGACCTGGATTGGTGCTCCTTCTCTTGCTACTGAGGATTTGGTTAACTGGACCTTCCAACAAAAAGGTGTTTTGAAGTTGAGGTACGTCCAGCATTTCAAAAGCGACTCTCCAGAACTTCCAAACCCATCGTTGTATAGAATTACAGAATCTGCCACATACACCATCGGTGTTTCAAAATTCGTAGATGGCGAATGGGTTCCTTATGATATTGAGGAAAAAGAAAATAACTTACAACTTTCATTCAAAATGCTCGACCCATACCAAAGATTAGACTTGGTGTCTTTAGGTCATGTATCAGCTACAGAAGGCAGCGATAAACTCGATGCCACTGCTTATTATGTTAAGTTCACTATTCCAGACCAACATGGAATGTTTACTTTTGACTTAGACTATAAGAGACATGGATTATCCTATATTGTTGATAAGAAGGTTGTTCCAGTTAGACACTTGGCAAATGATGAATACAAAAGATCATGGGAAATCACAAACGCGTGGTTTTACTTTGTTAGTGCTGTATTAGTTGTTTTAGGTTGGCTTGCATTTGTTATTAACTACATATATGTTGGTTATGTTGATCAGAGAAAGAAAAATATTTAAGTATATAATTCTTTAAACTAAAATAACCTATAAATATAAAATAGAATAAGAGTTCATGAGGTTCTTGTATTGTTTTTGCTCTTGGTGAATATCATTTGCTCGTATCCAACACCCAATGGCATATCCCAGTTGGGTTTTCCTAACTCTAAATCACAAAATAAATCAACAACATCACTAGTAGCACAGTCTATCTGATATGTTTCTGACTCTAAAAGGATATGGATCTTGTCATATCTCTGGAACTCCGTGTCCGCTAGCAATTTTTTCTTAAGCTTATTCCACTTGGCTCTTCTTCCTTTTGGATAACAGGATAAATATTTGGGCTTGAGGAGGACCTGTCCAACAACTCCTACCCCAATAGTACATGATGTTGCTCCTGTGACAGACTTACTCACTGTTGCAGATAGTCCTAAGGTTGCACTTATTGTAACACTTAACATCCCTATTGGTATTCCAAGGCTTCCTCCAAATGTATTCGAAACTGATATTTGATCGGTAAAACTATATGAGAAGGTTAAACTTCCCAGCAGTGATCCAAATTTCTGTGACTGGCATGAGCTTATGGGAATATATCCAGGGTATATTTCCTGTTGTTCATCCTCATATCCAAACTCCACCCATTCTGTTTCCTTTGTTTGTTTTTTCTTTTTATTCAGGGCCAATACTCCATTAGGGGCAGGGATTATCTTGTCAAGATCTTTTGTAATGTCTTTAGTTTTCTCCAAATAAGGATAGAGAAATGTCTTGGTACTCAAGATATGAAAAACTACCTGTTCATCTGTACCTTTGTCTAACACATGTCGGTATTTGCTTATTAATTCAGTCTTGTTTTCTACTTTGATTATCTTAATATCAGGTTTTTGTAAGTCCTTAGAGATAGGGCTGTAGTAGTCATGGCTTCGGGCAGAAAGAATCTTGGTTTCATTTTTAATCATAGGGTGATCCATCCCAACTGGTAAGGCTTTGCTTCCCAGTATTAGTAGCGCTAGTATCCATAAAACTAACATCAAAGCCTTCATATTTCTTGGTTCTCAAGAGAAATGTATTGTTCATTAGAGTCAAGTGGGATCATTCTCTTAAAATGTATCACTCATATTGATTTTCCGTATGCTCTAGTATCTTGAGCATTAAGATCCTTTATAGCTGCAAAATTTTGGCAGTTCAAATATAGGACATAACCTGTAAAACTCAAATTTATATAATTGCAGTTTAGTGACAACTTTTGATTTATTAAGATCTATCGACAAAGAGACCTATAAAGGACTTAGATAGTATAGTTCAACAATTAACATGTCTACTGAAAAGGACGCAGAGAATAAACAAGCTCAGGATCAGAAGGCACAAGCCTTACAACAGCAGTATAACAACTATCAAAATACTTTGACAGAGTTACAAACACAATTATCAACATTGGTTTCTCAAGCCCAAGAACATAACGTTGTTAGTCAAACTTTAACTTCTGTACCTCCAGAGAAAAGAGTAAATCGTAAATGTTTTAAGATGATAGGTGGAGTTTTGGTGGATAAATCGGTAGACGATGTCATTAAGATACTTCACAGTGAGACTAATGAGCTCGAGACTCAACTGAAAAAAGTGGAAGATGTGCTAATCAAGACTAAGAAGGAAATGGAGCAGTGGATGAAGAATAATAATGTGAAGATTGTTAAAGGTAAGCAATAAGATTATATAGAAACATTTAGCATAAGAAGTACATATACAGACATAAACATTTAAATGAAAAATTAACTAATTGCAGTGGACTTTTGAGCAATCCTCAATTCAATCGTAGCTCCTACACTGAAATTGCATTCAAGTACTCAGTACGAGCCGTGCTTTGTTTGTTTAAATCTCTGTTGATAGCTTCCCATTTTGGTTCATCTTTGAACAAACGAACAGCCTTGACATATTTCAACTCACTTGTCAAGGTAAATCTGTGGTAGATTCCCGCGGGCAAGATCAATAAATCGTATGGACTTAACTTTGCCCTAATCCATCTGTCTGACTTGTCACGAACATCAAAATAACCCTCGCCATCCAAGATGTATCTTATCTCTTCATCTTCGTGGAAATGTTCCTTATAGAACTGCTTCATTTTGTTATTGTAGGCCTCAAGATCGCCTCCAAAGGAGTCCAAGTTCAAATTTACTACATCTCGGTTCTTGTAGTCCCTATCCTTGGCTAATGCATTTAATTTCTCTGTAGAATCGATTTTCTTGTAGATCACACCAATTTTCTCCAAAGTATCTAATGAAACTGGTTCACCAGAGTTGTGTGCGTCTGTGAAGTTATCTGGAGTGTCGTTGTTATCGTGATAGTAAAATTCCACCATTCTTATTGCTGATATATAGTATCTCTGTATTTTCTACCTATCCATATACCTGAGCACTTGTTTGCCACAACTTTCTTCTATATATCACTACCACGTTCTATAGATTACGCTAAGTTTAAAATATGTCATATGAGAGCATTGCGACATTTTGTGTGGCTTCATAGAAGCCAAACAATATTAGCACCAGTAAAGACGTTTATGAATATGATATAACAAGTTTAGCAACAGCATAATATTGCTTGGGTTATAAGAGGCAACATAAATCAAAAAATCCCATCAAAATAGCCTATAAAAGACCCATTTAATGCTTTAAATATAAATTCTTGAAAGGGTTTATTAGAGAGAACATCAATTATTTTTTGATTCTTTTATAATATATTGGAGCTTTTTGTTTGTTTGACTGTTTTTAAGAAGTAATTGAGTTAATATGTTACATATTTCTTGCAAAATATAGCTTATATGATATAGTTGGTCATCTTAATATGGTTGCAACCACGAGACATTATTTGCGACATATTTCCTTTCATTATATGAAGAGAAAAAAGATATCGAGAACAAAAGAGTTGTAATATCTACAAGCAACACAGCGCTATGTACAATAATTCTAACGGTAACGGCGGCGCTAATGGTAGCTCTAATGGTGGAAACTATGGCCGATCATACAATAACAATAATAACAATAATAATAACATGAATAATAATAGAGGAAATGACAGACTGGGGACATACAATCTGAACATAGAACAACAGTTAGCATCTCAGGAAAAGAAGACAGCACACAGAAGAACTGTTGACCATGGAAATAACATGGGAAGATGGCACCTATATCGTAGCATTGGCATCACTGAACAACCTATAGGGAAGATCAGACCTGAATCGTCGTATCTTATTGATCTTCTCCCTCCTCCAGCATATGCATCGTCCAACCGTAACATGGGTATTATGGACGTACAGACTAAATTTGTGCATCTTTCATCTAACAAGGCCAAGCATTCTATAAACACGGTCAAGTGGACGCCAGAAGGTCGTCGTCTTTTAGTGGCTTCACATAGTGGAGAGTTTACTGTGTGGAACGGTATGACATTTAACTTCGAGACCATCATGCAAGCACATGATCTGGCTATTTTATCGTTACAATACTCACATAATGATGATTGGCTCTTGAGTGGTGACCAGAGTGGAACTATCAAATACTGGCAGCCCAATTTCAACAATGTTAACATTATCAATGCCCACTCTGATGGTATCAGAGACTTGGCATTTTCTCCAAACGACACTAAGTTTTTATCGTGTTCTGACGACTCTACTTTAAAAATCTGGAATTTTAATAATGGTAAGGAAGAAAGAAGCTTGGTGGGCCACCACTGGGATGTGAAATCTGCAGATTGGCATCCTACCTTAGGTCTTATTGTGTCGGGATCGAAAGATAATTTGATCAAATTGTGGGACCCTCGTACTGCCAATGCAGTTTCAACTCTCCATGGCTTCAAGCATACAGTCACCAAAACAAGATTTCAAACCGCAGGTTCTAAGAGGTTGCTTGCGTCAGTTTCAAGAGATAGATCGTGTAGAGTTTTTGACTTAAGAACTATGAAAGACATTTTAGTGTTACGAGACCATGAGACTGATTTATCGTGTGTCTCATGGCATCCATCACATCCTTCCATGTTGACTACTGCTGCATACAATGGTTCTTTAAACCATTACTTGTTGGATTCCTATATTGCAGACAAGAATGAAAACTCTGTCATTGATGCTGCTCATAAGATTCCATATGCTCATGAAAAGGCTATTCATGCTATTGAATATCATCCATTAGGACATTTAATGTGCACTGCAGGTGCTGATAGGACCGCCCGTTTCTGGTCCAGAGCCAGACCAAACGACCCTATGTCTTTCAAGGATGCGTTGTACACAGACCAGAAGGTTGGTGCATGGTATTACGCTATAAACAATAATATCAATGCGGTAATGGAGCCTTCAGATAGTGTACCAGCTGCCACCATGAAGGAGGATTCAGGTGCCCCAGTTCTTAATCTTCCTGGTTTGAATAATTTCCCTAACAACGATGCTAACAATTGGGGAAATATTCCTGGCCTTCGAGGACACTAATGAAAGGCATATATAAACTATAGAAAGATAAATCTTACGCAGTGAAATACTTTTTCTTTATGGCGTTATGTAGTCTAACTCTATGTATCAATTAAAGCATTATTTAGGTTCATACATTACTCGTTGAGAATCCTTGTGTTCCCATTGTTTAGCTCTGGCTCTACCGATCTCTGAGTAAAATTGGAATATGTTGTTTACTTCAGAAGTATCTATTTCAGGCGTTGGCTTATTTGATTCATCAACCTCATCATCAGCTTTATTATCTTTTTCCTTTGATTTGGTGAAATTCCTTTCAAATGAGCTCGATATCATATCAGTTGCAGCTGACAATACATTCAAGAACTTTTTCGGATCTGCCTTTGACTTCACGATGGTGTACTTTATTTTCCATTTTTGCTCCTTGGAGCTAGGATATGGGTGTGGATATGGGGCAGGGATACCTTCATCACCAAACAAATGCTCCACTTCAATGCTGTAGGTAAATAAACCATTATCGATACTTGATTTATTAAAACTGTTCAATTTATCACGATGTTCAGTCAAATTTTTCAATCTTTCTTCTTGAGTTATGTCCTCCTTAAAACTGGTCTTGAAAACATTAGGAAATGACTGAAGCTTTTCTACTTCATCCTTAGTGAGTGGTACAGCTGCCACATACATTCTATGTTTCAGTTTTGTCCGGGCCTTTACTGATTTTAAAACAAGCCTGAAAGGAATATCTTTACCAATATCATTATGGATAGTATCAAGTAAACTTTCCCAAATAGTCAATGACATTTTAAACTGAGTATCAGCTACATATGATGGTAAATCATCATTGACTTTGTCTAAACTTTGAACATCTTGATATTTGAGTTTTTCAACGTTTTTATGATAATAGAATATATTATCAATTTCACTTAACGGCAAATACTGAAATCCGAAAAACGAGTTGATATTATGAAAAGCTATGAATATTCCATCCATCTGGCCAATTCTAGCTTGAAATGCATACTTTAATAAAGCTCCAGTTTTTATCAAATCTTTGAATTCCCGTTCGAAAGATTCTGATTCACCATTTAATTTCCAAATCTGATATGTGTTGTTGGCCAAATCAGGGTTACCACTATCATGTCTTATAGCACACACAGCCCTTGTTTTGAGATCGAATGTACCATTTCCAGGTAATCTCTCGTCAAAACAGTCAAGTTGAGATCTCATCAAGAAGTTCCCATATGTGGCATAATTGTATACATTTTTCGGTCTAGGATGGTCTGCCAAAGCATCTTTGTTTTCAAGTTTGAACTTGTCAAAATCATTTTCTTCGGTTGTCAATAATGTTTCTAAACAGTGGCCCATTGCTGACAACATTATCTCGGTATCTGCTGATTTATCTGATTCAATAGAGTAGATTGTTTCCTTGGTATTCTCGTTAACACCTCTTGGTTGAACAATAACACTGCTAGGAAGCCTCTCTATTGCACCGGAGAAATCAGTGAAATTGAACCGTTGTGTTGAACTTCGATCATAATTATTTAGTAAAAAATAAAATTGTGATAATGTTGTTGTCATAGAAGAAGTAGATGAATAGAACTTCTTATTCTGCTCGGTAGCCACTTTGAGCAATGCTTCATCTTTTGAGACAGTGACAAATGATTCTATAGAATCAAAGTTGAAATCTTCCAATTTAATAATTTTCTTGAGATATGGAGTGAAATTATAGATTCGAGTTCTAGGGTCTTGTAAAAAGTGAACTCCAGGGGAAAAGAGAGTTCTGTCTAATTTATGAGCTAATCTTGCAATGTTTTGGGTATCAAGTTTTTGCACTTGTTGAACTTCTCCAGAATCAGAAGCAGATTCTGACATAAATACAAGTTTCTTTTTGGTATTCTTTAGTTTCCATGGCTTTGAAGAAATTGAATTGGTATTTCGTTGAGTTAATACCTTCTTTTTCGCAGCCACTGATATACCTGATTCTGATTTCTTAGAAGTCTTCTCTTCTGGCTTTTCTTTCTTTGGTCTTACGTTGATATTTGTTTCTTTCCTCAAAGCTTTCTTGATTTCAGGTGTCAAAATATGTTTGTTGACATCATGAGTATATTTTTGACTTATCTTCACCAGAAAAGGTATTTCTATATCTTCATCTATAGTTTCTATATCCTTGTTAGTGAGATTTAACTTGGATGTGTGCTTTAATGCGTCTGATAAATCTTCTGAGTTAACCTTATGTACATCATCATCGGAAACTATTTTGCGTTGTGATGAGATAGATCTAACCAACAAATTTCTATCATATTGGAGTAGTAGACATGGATTAGCGGACTTGTTTAAGAGACTCCTTCGAAAATGAAGCATTCTCGTTATCTACTATATAAGCTATTAAGAATAGGTCTGATTACATCAACTATTACTTGTAATGAAGATCATCTCTATCGATTGTTATATGCACACTATGTTTTATATTTGACATCTAGAATAGTTTGATAGCATTTTCATATAGTAAGAGAAGTCATAATGGAAGTCAAAACGCTTTACTTATTGTTTTAAAGATATCATAGAATGTTTATTATTCAATACATGTTTCATAAGAACTCTTCAAGTATATATTATTTTAGAAATATAGTTCATTGAAAATTAGAAAAAAAAGTCAACCGAGCCCCAAAAACATGATCCATACGAAGGAACAATACCCAAGCATTCAAGTCATAAATTGCATTAATATTAGTTGTACAACCTTCTGTCTAGTTCTCTTAAGACATTTGCTACTGATTGGACTTCAACTTGCATACCTCTAGTAGTAAGTTTTCCTACCAAAGTGCTGAAGTCAACAGAATTAAACTTCTTATGTCTAGATAAAGTTTTATAAGCATCGGCACATGGAATAAATATTCCAGACGAATTTGGAGTTCTTGAAGTACTCAGATCACGACGATCGGAATATGTAGTGGGTGCTGAACTGTTAGCTGTTTGAACGGAAGAAGGGGTCTCTGATGACTCCCTTGGTGAATCTTTGGTTTCTTTACTAGCGACGGTAGTACAGAATAATGTTGACATTGGATCACTTTGGCATTGAGCACAAGTTCCTGGATTTCCAGTACACCCGCTCATTTCTTTTGGTGCAGACTTGGAACCCATAAATTCCTCGGTATTTTCAATTGGAGTAGTTACCATATATCCAGTCCCTCTCCTTGAAGAAGCGTTCACAACAGTTGGAACGGCTCCTGGAGTTAAGTTAGTTATATCACGAATTTCAACAGACGGACCTGGATGCATTACCGGTAATGAAGTCTTAGGAACATTGTCAGATTTCAATTGAATTGGAGGTAAGGCAGTTTTGTCATCGTCATCCACAGGCAGATTTAAAGTGTTGCTTAATCTTGCTGCCTCCTTTGCTGCTTCTCTACAGACACATGGTGTATCATCAGTGCAAAATCCACAGTTTTCAACAGGAGACGATTCATTGAAATTTCCGGAATTCTCATCTTTCTTCTGTAAGCTCTCAAATATTTGATTATTGCCATTTGAATCACGTCTATGTGACTTTATTTCTGGTACTTGCCTCTTTTTGAACTTTTCAGTAAAATCTATTTCTTTTTCGGAGACATCATCGAGCTTTCTTTTCCTTTTCAAAGGAACAGCGGCCATTGGGTTGAATGATTTCAATGTTTCCTCTAAAGTTGCTTTCGCAGCAGATGTATCTTTAGTAGATGGTTCCTTCAAACCAACAGTCTCACACAAACATTCGTCTTTTTCGCAAACACCACAGTCAAAGTTATTGTCCAACTTTTCAGATTTATCTGAATTTTTTCTTTCAGGCTTTGAAGAAGTCCTGCTGAATGATGTAATAGGATGAGCATTATAGTTTTGACGGATGCTAGTTATTATAGGAGGTGAATCAGCAGATGGTGCTGGTGATATTTGTTGAACAGAATATGATGAACTTGCAGGTGAAGTGCCAGACTGGTTGGCAGGGGAGTTGTTGTTGAACAAGGACTTAGTGGTTGAATATTGAGCATCCAGATGCGTTGGACCACTATTTGAGTGACGAAGTTCATTGAGGTCTGATCTAATCTGCTCTAATGACTTCATCAAAAACTGGTTCTCTGACTTCAATCTACTAATAGTATTTACAAGTCCCAATTCCTTTACTTCTTTCTCCTTTTCAACCTCCATCAATTTGAGCTCTAGCTCTTGTACTCTAGTTGCTCTTCTCTCACGGAAAGCTCTCTGAGCAGCACGGTTCTGTGCTTTTCTCTTGGATGCTGGAGTATCCACACTCGGCTTTCTTCCAGGTTTTGGACGAGGAGGTAAAACCCATTCTTTCGACGTTATTATTTGTTTGACAGGTCCACTGGAAGTTGCGGAACCCGACGAGCTGCCAGGACTACTAGCACTCCCACTAACTGAGCCATCCCTGTTTCCCATAGTTGGAGGCGACGCAGCGCCAGATATAGCGATAGGAGACGGTGCTATGTTCGGCTTTGGCGTAATAGCGGGTCCTTTTGCTGACATCAGTGATTTCTTGAAATGAGGACTTTACTTTCTACTAGATGGATGTTAGTATCTCTCTAGCTAGACCCTGTAATGTATTTGACACCTAAAAAAAAAGGAAACTCGAATTATTCACTAGATGGATCTGATAAATTTTATCTTTTCCATCAACCCTTTAGTCTAATTGGCCAATGAAGCTTGTCTAATTGTTACACAAAATTGTAACCCAAGCCAATCACAGAAAAAATTACTTACTTAAAACGACGGCTTCGAATGAGCTCTGAAGATACACAAAAGTGTTGTATTAATGTTATACGAAGCTTATGTTCCACTCGTGACAAGCCTATCCTTGTTTTACCACTAAAATCACTGGATGAAAACCTTAATGGATAAAATAAATAATCAAGTAACTTGAGCAATTAAGAGGATATACTTAGTGTATAAAGTCGATAATCAGATGACTCCTAAGCTCCTGTACGTGACGATATGACTTATAGTCTTTCAGAATGTTTTCCAATGTTACTTTGTATTCAGACTGGACTTCTATAGTAAATATGTCATGTCATCATATTTTTCGGTAAACTACTAGTGCACAAACCTATACAGGACCGATATCGGCGTTCATTCCATCCATATATACATACAATAAATTTAATTACAAAAAACCCGCCAAAGTTTTCTAATCAGGACCAAAAAAGGGCTCATCGAGCCATTGAGAGGAATAATGTTGCCCTTTTTAGACAGAAATATCGGATTCGGTAATTAAGACAGAAGAGCTTACTTGTTAGCAGTTGCTGAAGCCTCACCTTTTTCAGAGGATGCACGTTCAGCTTGGGCCTTGGCAATGTCCTCTGGGGTTGGCGCACCCTCAGTGAGAAGCTTATTCAAGGTAAGTTTACCAAATTCTTCCTTTAACATTTTTTCTTCTTCGATTATCTTCGCAGAATTTTCTTTAAGATACTTCTGGAAATGCTCATATTGCATTTGACCGTGCTCTCTGATGATATCTAATGGGAATTTAGGACCCTTATTTATTGAGCTTTGAGGTACACCCAACAATGAAGCTAAGAAGTTACCAGCATTAGGTCTGTTGCTAGCGTTAATCAAGTGCTTGTTCTCTTCTTCCCATTTTTTTCTCAAAGTGAGCTCTCTTTGAGTATACTCTTCTATGATATTTGTTTTTTCTTTGAAAGAATTGATGATAGGTCTTACATCGTTGACATTTTGGGTAGCCAAGTACTCTAAGAATGGAATTAATCTGATCAATGTATCATCCTGAGTACCATCCCAAGGGTTCAATCCAATAGCATTTTCTGGTTGCATGGAGTATGCATCTGGTTCAACATCAACAATGACAGTTTTAGATAAATCACGGTTCAATAATGACAAGTCCTTAATCAATTTACCATCCTTGTATCTACATGCTTCTCTGAATAAGGCGTAGGAAACATAAGCGTGAAGTGGATCTAACTTGGCAACAGTAGTTTCAGAAAACATCTGGTAATTAGAAGAGAAAATGACAATCTCGTAGTAACTGGAAAGATATCCCAAAAAGTAGTCCAAACCTGGTCTCTTAGCCGTTCTCCATCCGTTCTTGGTGTCCCATTCGGAATGAATCAAAAGATCATCTAAACTCAAAACCAATGTCAAAGGTCTTCTATATGGCTCTGGTGCAGGAGGTGGCAATAAGTTTTCGAACGCTGGTTCACTGAAAAAGGTGAAAAGTGAAGACAATCTCTTGGTCAAACGACCTTGAATAGCTTGAAACGTGTATCCATTTTCGATACCTTCACCCTCAACACTCTTCTGTTCTTCTTCAGAATCCCACTCACGACACAAATAAGCAACACCGGCTACACCACCAACTAAGGAACCCAAATAAAAGAAATTGGCGTATTTTTCACGTTGCTTATCTTTCGAAGTTTGAACTCTTCTTCTTCTTCTCGTGCCGTCCGTTGATCTAGTTGATTCTTGTTTACTGAACTTATCTTCATTTGCTTGTGGCTCATCAAAACCAGCCTTGGCCAACATATCATCGTCCAAAATGCTCTGAGGTTTCTCTGGTTTCTTTTCGCCATCTTTCGTAGAGTACATCCTAAAGTTCATTGAACTTCTAACAGGGAGTGATGCAGTTTGTGCCCTTATAGATGCCGCAAGCGGTACCCTGAGGGACCTTGCAATTGATGCTGTTCCTCTGAGCATTGTCCAACACTGTCTCTTGATATGATACTACTTTAGTAGGAGAATAACTAACTATTGATTCCTTCGGCAATGAAATGCGATTCTCAAAGAATTTTTTTGTAGATGATTACACAAAAGTTCAAAAGTATGTATCTCAATATATGAAGAGTAGTATAGTAGTATGATGATAACCCGAAGAATACCCTGTCAAAAGCTCAGATGGGGGGCTGCTAGAGGTCTCCTCCAAGCCAATTCGACAATAAAAACATACACTACCACACCAAAGCCAACACCCCCACAATTTGAAAAGAAAGGTAACGTCATATGGAACTCATTAAAATACGCTAATAATGTCGATGCATACCAGAAAGAAGTTCAAAAAGTGTCTGATGCCTCTAAAGTTGAAAAGCTAATTTCGGAGATCAGTGATAAGCCCGAGCTTTTGAAGTTATTGTCGTTTTTTTTAAGGGAGTTAAGTAAACTTGACATAAATCAAGGGCCAAGAAACATTTCTGTTTTGAAATATCGCATATACTATTTGATTAAACTTCATGTAATACACTCATCATTCTGGAGCACATGTCAACTACTTGATATAAGTTCCCATAGTCATAATTTAAACTTTGAACCAAAATATTTAGGTATTCTTGACCCCAAAAATTTCTCCGAGGAAGACTATAATCAGATACTAGAGGGTAGCTACGATGGTAAGAGTTTTAAAGACATTAACATATTCTGATGTCATTTTATTAAATGGTAATGACCCAAGTATATATATAACGATGATTATGCTATTATTACTTTCTCATTAATTTAATTCTGATCATTGGTCTTGTTTGTTCAATCTCCTAGAAGCACAACACAAGTATCACGAACGTTTCGGCAAGACACCGTAAAGATACGTTCAAATTAACTCCCAATATATATTTAAGGTTTAGGAATTTTCAAAGATTTTGAAATCTCAGCGCATCCCTGTAAAACAAACCCAATAGCAAAGACGTGAAATTCTGCAAAAGTATTCTCAAAGAAATATCCCCCTGGTAAGTTATCCAAGATCCAATCATTGTAGACAAATATTGCCATCACTACGACGAATAATAAATTAGTCGGGATAGGAAGTCCCTCAAAATACTGAGATTTTCCATGCTTATCTTTAGGGATCTTATTAGCGGTAATATTGAATCTTGCCAACCTTGTTAAACCACACAACACCCAAAATGTTAACATTAACACGTCTACGGTTGTCTGAAATCCGATTGCAAACCCAATTGTGGCCGGACTAACTCCGAAAGATATCAAATCAGCCAAAGAATCAAGTTCTTGGCCCATCAATGAACTTTTGTTTCTCAAACGAGCTACTCTTCCATCAAAAAAATCAAAAAATAACCCTAAGCAGATGAAAAAATGGGCTCTTTGTACGTAATGACTCTTACCTGTAAGTGTAAATCTCAAACACGAGATGATAGAGTAGAATCCAGAGAAACCGTTCAAAAGTGTTATAAAGTCAGCCATATGCAAATTTCTAATCATGCTAAAATGTCTTGAGTCAGAAAGAAATGCTTGATATTCATGATCCTCTGGTTTAGGTAAGAGATCTTTGGAGCTCAATGAAAATAGAGATGATGACCTTCTTATCGATCTAACTGGCACTATTTCAGATGATTCGAAGTCCGATTCGAAATCTGATGCAATCGCTGATTCATTCTTCCTTATACTAGATGATCTTGCTGACATCTTGTCTTATGTTTTGTCAATTGCACTGGAACAAAATTCTTATTCTACGTAACGTGCTTTAAGATAGTGTTTTGTTTCTCTTCTAAATTGCTTTCACGTGCCATCTTTTGATATTTATAGAGTGCATGTGAGAGTGGCAAAATGTTTCAGATCTGGATCATGAAACAAGCGCTAAAAATAACTGCTACAAGGCTGATGTGACATTTCGTCTGACACGTTAGAATGAAACCAGATAATTTGTATATAGATGACTAACAAATTTTATAAGGCAATGCATTTTTAGTGCTCCGAACTGATGAGAACTGTAGGTAAATCAGAGTACTGATTTGTAGAATCAACTGAGTTCCGAGCCAGGGTAAGCAAATCCTCACTATCGTCACTAATGGTGAACCTAGGCGCAGTACTCTGATTTGGAGAGCTTAAAAGCTCTTTATTAGTATTAAGCAATTTCTGAATGTTTGTTGATGAATGAGCCATTGAGCTAACAGACTCGCCAGAAGATGATCTAGAGAGTTGAGAAATGTAATGAGAACTCTCAAGCGTAGGAGACAGTTTCGGAGATGTTTGTTGCAACGGATGCAGTTGTTGCGCCTGTTGATTTAAAATGTGTTCTTTGATTTTCAAATTGATAGCTTGTTGTTCTTGTAAATGTATTTGGTTCTTCTGTTCTAGTTCACGCTCTTTTATTTTTAAGCTCAAGATCTCCTGTTGTTGTCTCAAAAACTCTTTTTGAATTTTCAAATACACCTCGTGTTGCTCCTGGTGGGAACTGTTACTGGTATTTGTTGCAGTCTCTGAAGGTGATATGCCAGGAGAAGGTGTTGTGATCGGCATCTTCCCAATGAAAGACTTGTCAAATGGATTGTCATCAGCTGGAGAGTGATTAACCGGAGTTCTGATTTTCGGAGTGAAAATTCCTGTCAATGTGTCATAGTCAGTACCATCTGGTCCGTTTGCGACGAAATCACTATCATTGGTATTCGTGGGTTGTACACCTTGGTTGCTATCTGGAGGTGTTATACCGTTTGTATTGTCATTATAATTAAACATGCTTCGTTTACCTTCGATTCCTTTCTCCTGTTTAATCTTCGGGAATTCCTCTTCCCTTGCCCTGAGCTTCTCTTCAACAAGGCTGAATCTCTGATGGTGATCATGTCCAAACTTCATTAACTCAGATAAATCAGAAGACCATTTACCGTAATCGTCATCGTTAATGCACTTGAATGTGCATTTTTCTCCGGAACCTGTAAATTTGGCCAAAAAGAACTTATTTTCACCTTTTTCTTTAAAGTAATATTCATTCAAATTGTAAGACTTTAACGGTAAGTCATCATGACCAATAAAACCTCCTATTTTATCTTTGTCCCTCTTCTTCGACAGGTTGTTCAAGTCTCCCTCGATTTTAAACTCGTGTAGGTAGTTGCTTGTTAACACATAGAAGAAACTACTGTAGTTTTTTAAGACTTTCGATTTCTTGTAAAGAACACCAAATCTGATGCACTTTGTATGAACTGAGTTGTTGTACGGTAATTCTATATCTTTGAAGTTCCTGATAGTTTTCTTCGATGAGGTGGGGGTATCAGCATAAATGTTGAGTAAGTTTGGATTATTTGAGACGAAATACTCCCAATCAGCAACTGAAGAAGTTGACACGGTTTTCTTTAAAAGCATCAGTAAATTACTTACTGTCACATCGTCGCTATTTATTCCCTCATGACTGATGAGTTTACCAAACTTTCCCGAAACAAATGATAATTCCTTTAAAACATAGGTAAATAAATCCTTTGAAATGTTTTGCAAGTTAACATAAGATGCAAATAAATAGTTCTCTTTCAATAAATGACGTTTTAATTGATAATCCAATTGAAGCTTGATTAAAAACGGATCTTCTAGTGCTCCTCTGTTATCCTGTTCTTCTGCTTCAATTTGCTTCTTTAAAAGAGGCTCATCATCAGAGTATCTCTCTACTGAGTACGTGAATTTGGCCAAGATCTTTCCTGTCTTACTGACCTCCTTGACAAGCTCAGAATTTGCAAAAGAATCGTTCTTCAAAGATGACTTGATTTCCTTGATCTTCAACAGTAAATTTTTTAAAAGATTCTCTAACCTTGGAATTAACTTTTGATTTATGTCCTTATGAAGTTTAATGTGAGACATATACATCTGGAAATGGTGATTAATCAACAAAGGAGGTATATTGTTGAAATGTGAATCATTTGGAAAAAAGTGTGGTGGAACCTGAATATCTTTTTGAATAACAGGTGGTTGTGGAGGAGGCACATTCGACTGGTTCTTGCCACTGAGCGAGTTAATAGATACATTTCTCTTATGTGAATTCCCGTTATGTTGTGGATTTAATGGTGCCGCGGGTGGATGTGGATTGTACTTCAAAAATGAGTTATTTGATTTGGTCTTCAATAAATTTGGTCTCTTATCAGAGCCACTAGTAGTTGATAAGCTCGTGCTAGAAAGAGTACGATTCAATTCCTTTCCAGGTGTATTTGGTTGACTATTGCTTGGACTTGTATGCGAGTCCTTAATGTTGAGTAGTTTGGCTGGCAAGTCCCTAAATCCTGGGAACTGAACTGAATTGATTAATTGTTGATTAAGACTGGCTTCAAACTCCTTGACTAAACTGATTTCTTTTAAGTAGAATATGAGAGACTTGATGAACATCTTCCAATACTTGAAAAAACTTACCAAATTATCGATGGGTTTAGAGTCTTGACTTGGAATGTTGATGAAAAATGGTGATCTAGGATCACTGGAAGGTAATACTACCTCCTTGTTGAATTCAAACATTTTCAATTGTCTTCTATTCAACTGATCCCTTTGTCAAGTATAATAAACAAGAAGATTCAAATATGCTGCTATTTTTCGGCTCTTTATACCTTATCTAGCCGATGTTGCCGCTTTATTAGAATCAAGCTTTGGTTGTTCTTTTGGACTGATTCTCGCGTCCGAAGCTTTCTTGTGCTGTATAGTGATATAACTTGCTCTTCTTCCTCAAATAAAGTCACTTCTTCGGATGTTTAGCATGCATTCAAATCACAAACCCAGTAATATATATACTTTTGGTCAACTGTTGCTTTCGATTAATGCTATCCCAAATACTTCTCTCCTACTGAGATCTTATATCAAACACCAATGATCTATGATAACTATATCTTCCCGAAGCCGCTTTTGGGAATTAGAGAACTAACCTCTATTTAAAACTTCTAGCCCCCTGCCCTCCATCGTCCCTCCAGTTAGTTATGACGCCCTAGGCAACATTATATTTTTATATACAGAACGCGATTCTTCAGGTTTCTTTAGAGTGAAACGCATCTAGGCAAAACTATCATTGGAAGCCTTGAAATAGCCTAGGAATAATCAAGGCTTCCATATTGGGCTGTGGTCGTTACTCCTAGGGATGTATTATTCGATAAAAAGAAACTAGGAGAACGTGAGCATTCCATTAGAACATTTATTGCTATAGGGTTCTTTTGTTGTCTGAGAGAACCCTTCTTCTACGAGCGAGCTGCAACGGTTACCCTTGATAACATTCCGATATTTTATTTTAGTGGGGGGATATACTTGAAACGTGACCAAATCTAAATGGTGCCCTCGGAATTGCGGGCCATTTTCCACAAATCATTTCGCAACAAGCCTGCGCCCACGATTCTCCGCTAGAGCTACCGGGAAAACTTCTCTTGGCACTGCTTAGTCGGCTAAGGGGACCCTTTCTTATAGTGGGGATTATCATGAAGGAAATACTCGCGGAAGATCTTTCATTTTAGCCAGAAATACACAGAGACTGCTAAGTATGATGAACTACTGTAAAGCCATCCTAGCTTATGCAAGTTGATCGAGGCAACATGGCTGAGTTAAGGCACTGCTACGAGACGGAGCTTCAAAAATGGGTCTAGATTAATGAATAAAATGGGGTCCCGGTGAGGCTTTCAGTCAACGAATATAACAATTACTACATATTCACTCTGATTGTTCAGTGTGTACTCCGGTTTAGATCGGTATCACTATGTGCATTCAGGGAACTTGCAACTTTGTGCAAGGGGAGAGATGCCAATGATAACTTTTAGGATAGAGATCTGCGTAAAAAGAAATCTCTACAATCCGATAATCATAGATTTTTCTTCGGTGTTGGGATGTTGGTGTATAGGCTTTGATTTGTATGTTGCTTTTGCGTTCAGAAGTCAGTATAGAGGAATACTACTGGTTTAGTCGTACGTTGCTATGTTTTACCCGACTATTTAGTTAAGCAGCATATATTAGCATATCCTGAATTAATGTGCATTAAACTCATTTGTGGTAAAGATGAAGGGTACAGAACTCTCTGCATTGACTTACGGGTTTAATGATTCTAGACACGGCACTATATATGCCACGAGATGCATTTTGGTCCAAGTTCTTGAAGCTCCTACAAGATAAGACAACAACTTAGTATCTGTGAATTTCAAGGACTCTGTAAAGGTGCAGTTGATAAATAATTATCCGCTGCGAGTTTGCTAATTATTCGTAAATTATTGGTGAAATGCATATCAAAAAAGCTTGTCCTAGAAGTAAATGCATGGGAGAGAAACAATCCGTTTGTAATACTAGTTCTACATTTCTTCGTATATTTTAATTGCAGACGCAAGTATCATATACCAAACTCGGGATTATAGTCATCTTTTAGACCCTTTGTGGGCTAGTATAAGTAGGTTTTGAAAGAAGGACACAGGACATGCATTTCATAACTTGAAGTGATTCTTGTAATATAGCATAATTATCTTCTATAACAGATTACAGAAGCGAAACATCACTCATTTACCCTGATACGTGGTTTGTAATGCTTGCATGTATATAACTATGAACTTCTCAACTCACAGCCATATTTGTATAATTACTTTTTTGGATTATTGGAATTGGAAACTATCTTCATTTGACAGTTGAAATAGACCCTGTTGTCCTTCTAACTTAAATTCTTTTTATTTAATTTTCAGAAGTTTATTTCAGAAGTTTAATTACTTAGAATTCCCCAAATCTGCTTACGTCGCCTCCCCTGGTACACAGTAATTAGCGATAAGAGTGCGGCTCAGTTGCAAAATCCACAAATGCCCCAAACCCATTTCTAGGGATAATACTGTATTTACAAACCATTGACACATTATAACATCAGAGTTGTTTATTGCTAGAGATATATATTAACTTGCTAGTTTAAGAAGGCTTGAGGTTCAAGATTATCGTGAAAACTCAGAAAAACCATTTTTATCTTGCTAGAAAAATGACAGCTTTATCTTCGGCCTTCTCGAGTATAAATTTACCTGATAGCTCTACTACAACGGTAAGAACAAAGGTTGACAATTTGTATAATCTCAGATCAAGCCAATCTAAGCTTTCAACAGAGTCTTCAATTTTTGATGAGAGGAATCCGCTGGTAGATGTCACTTTGGTAGAGAACATCTCATCTACAAGTACCGATGATAGTTGTGAGTTGTACAACAAGTTTAGGACTGTTGGAGAAGAAACCGCTATTGAATGTCAGGTTCCAAATAACAACAAATACAATATTGATTTTGATCATGATAGTCTCGATTTTGATGTTTGTTTGCCTGATTTCTCCTTATTAGCACCAAGAGATGAACACTCTATTATGTTAGAGTTCAGTCCATTTGAGTCATCCTCCGATCATACACATGTATCCTCCAAATTTAGATCAATCTTTAGCATGTTCAAAAGAGCATGGCTTAGAAATTCTACTTCTAATGACATCGGGCTGACTGTTGAGTTAGAACCTTCTGAGTCTGAGGTTTATTCGCCTATTTCAATGAAAATTCCCTTAAATGAGAACTCTCAGGTAACTTCAGAGAAGAAGTTGAATGACTCCCTTTTCTATGAAGATGGTGAAGATCAAATGGAGCCGTCTTCAACTATCAAATTCAATAATCTTGCTGATATTCTCATATACAGCAATAACTATCACAGCAACCTTCAATCCAACCCTAAACCTTCTTCATCAGCTAGGACAACGTCACTGGATAATGAGATCTCTTCTCCAATTAACACTCTTACGAGAAGGCTTTCGATAAATCGTTTGAAAAGGAATCTTTCTTTTTCCAAAAAAGGTTTTGGATCTATGTATTCAACATCTAAAGTGAACTCTATATTGAAAAGTAAGACGAATCAAAATTTTTCAACTGAGATTTTGAAAGCAAAGGATAATGAGGAGATGGATCTTGATATTTTCCTTAAAAACTTCGAGAACCTAGAGATTGAAAAGTTCAGAAATGAACCCGTTTTAAACAACTTGCGATTGCTTCAAGTGAGAAAATACTATGAGAGTCAATTTGATAAACGTTGATTCATATATTAGATAAATTATTTATAGTAAGAACAAAACAATATCATATTAATACTTCCTAATCAGTAGATCCTAAACTGTTAGAGACCGTGTAATATTAAGTTACCTGCAGCATTTTCTGTCTGCATCCTGGCTGTCCATGAAAGCACTATCTTCATCGCAGCCAAGGCCTTCGTTGTAAGTGAACAATAATCTTCCCACAAGAGCTCCAAGGATACAACTTATAATAATGTAACCGTTGTAGTACATAAATAGCAACATAATGATGTAAGAAAGACCCCACTCAACGGTAAATAATACAGATCTCAAGATGTGTTCAAGGAAGCTGGGTCTAATTCTGTGAGCTAAGTCCACACTTGAAAAGAGCCATGAGTGAGAAATGGCATAAACCAAAGGTTGGGGAGTTTTTGCAGGGTAAGATATAACAGGACTCTTTTTGTCAAAATCTTCAGATGAATCGCTTACAGATCCAACACCAGCAATTCTATTAGAGCGTGCCTTGATAATGGCGGAATCGTATTCACGACAGAAACGGTGTAGCCACTGACTTGCAAGCACTAAAAAGAAGACTCCAATACAAGAGCCAGCAAATCCTCCTTTAGACTTGACATGCCAAGTTTTAGCGATGAAGCAAGAATCGACTGTATACCAATTCCACAACATAGAAATCTTACAGGCGTGAGAAGGCATTGCAGAACTCCCACCACCCATTTCCATTCTAAGGACAGGATCAAAAACTTCGTTAGCACCACTAGACATCTTTTATATTTGAGCAATTCTATTACTTTCTTGTTAGTTAACTTTTCAAATAAAAATTAGCAACATGATTTACCACTTTATTATAATACGAAAACCTGAGCTATATTAGTTACTCAAATGGGAAAGACTACCTCCATCATGCCCGGCCATATATGGTATCGTTTATCTTAATTTTTCTCTCACTTATTAGCCAATTGAACTCATGAATATGAAACATGCTCTTGGCAAAGGCATTAATGACCGTTTTCAACTTGAAAGAGGTTCCTATTGCGCAACTTAGAATCTGCAACCATTTTTAACGATCGTAAGGCTTATGCGATTCGAGAAATGAAGATTAAAATTTCCCATATTTGGTCATGTGATATACTTAAATGACAAAGCTAAAACTCTGAACGTTTAAATCACATGATTGAATCTTATTTCATCATATCATGTGTTCGGGTAGTTGCCAAACTTCTAACTTCACTATAATTGGAGACCTGTTAGTAATACATGAGATTTTCTTGGTAAGTACTAATTTCAACTAAGGGTCACTTTACCCATAAATAGGATGTCTGTCGAACAAAAGGTACACATAACGCAAGAGCATTTAGCACATTTGAACAAGCAGTTGTTAAATTTAACACCACAGGAAATTTTAAAATGGGCCATCATAACGTTTCCTAATTTGTTTCAAACCACTGCCTTTGGTCTCACTGGTTTGGTGACTATAGATATGCTTTCCAAGTTGGACCCGGAGAGTAAGCATCCGGTGGATTTGATTTTTATAGATACCTTGTATCACTTTCCTCAAACCTACGATTTGGTTGCAGATGTGAAAAAGAAGTATAATGTGAATATTCACACTTATAAACCTCAAGATGTAGATAGTGAAAAGGAATTTGTTGAAAAATACGGTGACCAGTTATGGGAAACTAATGACAGATACTATGACTTCTTAGTTAAGGTTGACCCTTCACAAAGAGCATATAAAGACTTGAAAGTAGTTGCAGTACTCACAGGAAGAAGAAAATCTCAAGGAGGATCCCGCAGCAACTTGCCTGTCTTGGAGATTGAAGAATCTAGTGGGGTTATCAAGATCAATCCATTACACAATTGGGGATTTACTGAAGTCAAAAACTACATTGACGAAAATAAAGTTCCATATAATCCGCTTTTAGATTCGGGCTACAAATCCATTGGTGATTGGCATTCTACTGTTCCAGTAGCAGATGGAGAGGATGAGAGAAGCGGAAGATGGAAAGGAAAGGCAAAAACTGAATGCGGAATTCATGAAACGGGTAAATTTGCTGAGTTTTTAAAAGAAAATCCACCAGTTAAGACCGACGCATAAATGGTTGTTATAACTACATATTATTCCTGACTCAACAATTGGTGGGGTACAATGAGAGTGAGTTGTATATTAGCTTGTATATCTAGTTCTATTATATAAAAAAGAACCAACATTATTAATCTACGAGTGCCTTGCAACATCTTATCTTTGTGTAGTGTATAGGAAATAGGCACGCAATGTATAGCCAAAATGGTTAATTCCGATATTTTTATACTCGATGAGCTGATTATTAACTTTTTGGTGCGGAATCTGATACCTTATTTGGTAACTGCTACAAGGCAATATGATAAACGTTTGGTGTAACTAGATATATATCCCTTCATGTTTTGTCGACAATTAGCACATATTTGAACGTGTTTTCACTGTTTTAGAATATACTGAAGGTTCAGTAGTGATTTCTGATATTTAAGTGAAGATGCTTATCCAGGGTTTGCAGTTTTTGTTTGAATATGGCAAAGATAACTTAAAGATAGTGATCTGGGTAACAACGGTGATTTTGTTTGCATTCCAATTCATAGTGTATCCATTCTTTTTGTCCCCACTCAGACGCATACCAGGACCTTACTTTCATCGAATTTCATATTTCCAGGCATTGAATAAACAAAGAACAGGTGATTGGATCTCGACTGTTCATGGGTTGCATAAGAAATACGGGCATGTTGTGCTTCTTTCTCCTACAGAAATTAGTGTTGATGGAAGCTCTCAGTTTGTGAATCAAATATACGTCAAAAACTTCTCCAAATCCAAATTCTACGAGAACTTTAGAAACCATGGATTCAAAGACAATATTTTTTCTAGTTTGGAAAACGAAAGACATTTGGGCTATAAGAAATTAATCATGAGTTTATATAGCAAGAGTTCGGTGTTTTCTAAAAACAACCGTATCAGGAGTATTCTAATTGAAAAGATTGCATTATTAATTGAGAATATTCAGAAGAGTTCTGTTAGTGGTGAGCAGCCTGATATTATCAACGCAAAATCAGAGATCAATGAATTTGGAAAAGGTCATTCTACTAAAGATGGAAAATGGCTTAACTCTACAGGGAAAAAGAAGAACCTAGGAATCGATGTTTACTCACTTTTTGGGGCTCTTGCAATAGATGTCGTATCAGCTTTTGAACTTGGTATTGAAAATGGTTCTGACTTGTTGCGTCATCCAGAAGAAAGGTATATGCTTGTCAAGCACAGAATCCAATCTGCTATGGTCTTTTGGACCACATTAATGCCTCGATTCTGGGATTGGGCTGCATCTAAAGAAGTTGTAGAAGCTCTGAAAGAAGTTGAAGAATGGCAATTAAACCTATATACCAAGGCAGAGCAAAACCCACCCAAAATTGCAGAGAATGAGAGCCTAACTACCTTGGAAGCTCTCAAGAAAAACGGATTAAAAGGCAAATATGCATATTCATTCCTATCTGATAATATTTTCGCTGGACATGAGACCACGGCTATTCTGCTTGCTTATTTGACCTATGAGTTGTCAAGACCAATTCATTCTGGAATGCAACAAATACTCAGAGATGAACTTTTCCAGGCTTTTGGTAATCCATCATCACCTAGTGATGTCATTGATGATTTAGAGAAAGTAGATAATTTACCTTATCTTTCAGCTTTACTAGACGAAAACTTGCGTGTTCATGCACCAATTCCAGGCGCAGAGCCCAGAATTGTTGATCGGCCCTATAGTTTGGTACTCAAAGATGGAAGCCGTATCACCATCCCATTAGGTACCACTATATCATGTCAAGTTTATTCCATCGGAAGAAAGCCTGAGGTGTTCCCCAATCCTTACAATTTCATCCCAGATAGATGGCTCAAATATAGTGGAGAGTCAGATTCTGATTTCAACCTGCGTATTACTACCCAGCAAAAGTATATGATGGCTTTTGGAAAAGGTATACGTATGTGTTTGGGTATGAACTTAGCTAACATTGAGATGAAACTTGCTATCGCAAACATGTATTGGCACTACAATTCGAAAATCTGTCCCGACTGGTGTAAAATTAATGAATACGAACCAGGAACTAAACTTCCAATGCCAATTGAGATTGGGCAAAAGAATATTGGAAACGACTCTACTGATGAAGAAATGATGGTCATGAATGATTCATATACGACCAGACCAATTAAAGATGAGTGCTGGCTTGAGTGGTATGAAAATAGTTAGTTGCTTAGTTAGTTAATTCAGTTACTTAATTTAGTTGCCGCAAATATACTCCACTTATGACACAAAACCTACATGCCGACCCCTTCCGAAGTTACATCATAACTGATCTATTTGTAACATAATTGAAAGTGAGAAGCATATAATTGCACCCTTTCCCAATTTTGATTAGTCCATTTGCATCAATAGTTTAAGAGTATATTCATAATAGTTAAAAGCTATTATATTAAAATTCTTCTATTTTTTGTGTTTTCCAGAGAATAGGCTAAATAATGTTTCCATTTGCGATCCCATATCCACCAGAACAAAAGGACGGTTATTGGGGAATACCAACATCCACCATTGACTGGTGTGAAGAGAATTATGTTGTTTCCAAGTATATTGCTGAAGCTGTGAATACTACTACCAATGCTGCATTCATCACATTGGCAATTTTTGCTATATATCAAGCTTATCGCAATCATATGGAGCCAAGATTCATATTCACTGCAATGGGATTTATGTTAGTGGGGATTGGTTCGTGGCTTTTCCATATGACATTACAATACCATTACCAGTTGTTGGATGAGTTGCCTATGATTTATGCTACATGTATACCCTTTTGGTCTGTGTTTAGTGAATTTAGGACCAAAAAAGAATCTATTGGTGTTGCAATCGGTATATTCAGCGCAGCTAATTTGTTAACTATCGTTTACTTGCAAGTGAGGAATCCCACTATACATCAAACTGCTTATGGTATTTTGAATGGTTGTATAATCTTCCAATCATTGCGTCTTTCTGATAAGTATGTCCACGATAAAGCTGCACGTAAAGAGCTTTTAAAGATTCTGGTAATTGGTGTTGGACTCTTCATCTTGGGTTACGTATTATGGAATTTGGACATTCACTTATGCAGCTCTGTAAGAGCTGTCAGAAGAGACTGGGGTATTCCATACGGTTTCATCTTAGAAGGACATGGATGGTGGCATATTTTTACTGGATCTGGTGTTTATTATTACTTGGTCTATCAAGAGTACTTAAGATGCTTTTTGCAAGGAACCGAGAAATTTTATTCGTTTAGATGGAGTTGGGGTCTTCCTGTAGTTTACTGTGTGGACTATCGGGGTTTGTTAAGATTCCGGGAAGTAAAGGCATTGGCAAAAGCTGACAGTGAAGCAGAAAATAAGAAAAACATATAACACATGTTGTTGATATTGGTCCAGGTTGTGTATTGGAAGCATATATATTCGTAATTTAGAGCATCTGAAGTACTTCATTTATAAGCTTATCACTCTTTATCAAATCGGAGTATTCATTATCAATCAAACTCTTTAACTTTGCAATAGATTCTGTAGAATCATACTTACATTTCAGGTTTGCTTCATCATAGCAGGATGCTCTCCAGGTCTTGAGTATTTCCTTTAGCCTACCTATTCCTTCATTAATTTCCACATCAGAGCACTTTGTCCTTTTATTTTGAATATACTTATCCTCTTCTTGTAATACTGATCCTTGGAGCTCTGATGCCTTTCTCTTAGCCATATTGATAATCTTTGAAGGGAAGTTTACAAGTTCAGCAACATGAATACCGAATGATTTATCTGAAATGCCTGGTTCAACCTTGTACATAAGAGTAATGTCATCTTCTTTATCACTCTCTTTTTCGATATGAGCAACAACGTTCAAATTCTCAACGCTTTGAGGGTATTTAGATGATAATTGAGTCAATTCGTGAAAGTGGGTTGCAAACAAGGTAAAGCATTTTTTCTCTTTGACTAAGTGCTCCAGAATTGACCATGCTAAACCAAATCCATCATATGTTGAAGTACCTCTTCCTAACTCATCGATGATAATCAAAGAATTGTGAGTGGCGGTGGCTAAGATCGAAGAAGTTTCCAACATTTCAATCATAAATGTAGACAAGCCCTTTAATTGTGAATCGCCGGCACCAACACGGGATAATATTGCATCAAATACTGGAAGCTCTGGTTTGAAATTATCTTCTGAAGCAGGTATAAATGAACCTACTTGCCCCAACAAAGCAATAACCCCTGCTTGTCTGATATAAGTTGACTTACCACCCATGTTTGGTCCTGTAATAATAGAAAATGGTTTACCTTTTTCCTCTTCTTTATAGGATAAATAAAGATTGTTGGGAATGAAGTTAATATCATTTTGTACTTCTAAGACGGGATGCCTTGAATCTTCCAATTTAATCTTTCTGTTGTTGTATTCATCACTATCGACAGTGCTGCTAATTGGGTGCAAAATAGGCTTAACAAATGGAATAGGTGCAAATATCGCAACATTTGCAAAACTGCAAAGGACATCAATATGCGATAATGTTAAGCTTAATGGTGCAAAAACCAGCAGGTAAGTTAATGTGATTGACAAAATTTCCTTCACGAGTTCACGCTGCTTAGAGTTATACTCACTTGATGCTTCTTGGTATTCTTGAGAGCAGGCACTTAAAGACTTTGTTGTAAAATATACACCAGCCTTTACGGTTTGCAACTGGGTGTATGTGTTCCCAGTATTTCTCAAAACAGTAGAGTCGATACGAGTAACTCTGAAACACCACCCATGTTGCTGATGATTTTCAAGTTTGAGTTTTTTGTCTAACTCCATGTTTAAGTCCAAGCCAACAGTCTCATGGATGTTTCTTATCTCCGATAAGCTTTTTTGTAATCTGTCGTTGATTTCAACCAAGGAATCATCAAATTCTGGTTTTATGTTGAAATCTGTATTCATTAACTCATGTACAGAAGATGAGTTGAGAGGTGAAAGGTCAATGGTTGTCTCAACCAACTCCTGAAACTTTAATAAAGAGTTGAGTCTATCTTGGATAGGTTCGAGCCATGTTTTAGTAACTACTTCTACCAACTCTTCTTTGCCTTTCTCCTTCAAATCCTCAATTACTAATTGAAACATATCAATTAATTCTGGTAATACAAGAACTAATTGGTAGAGTCTAATAACATCCTCTAGCTTTTTACTTTCATTTCCAACAGTTCGCTTAGTACCATTCAATATTTTTTTCAAAAGTCTCTTGATATCTGGGACCTTGGGAAGCCAGTCCTGGGTTAAAAAAATTCTTAAGTTGTTATCTTCAATGAATAAATTGACGAGCTCTTGTCTTTCTTCTATAGATTTCAAGTCCGTTAAAGGTTGCTTCAACCACTGTGATAACAACCTAGATCCAGCCGAGGTCTTACATTTGTTCAATAACTCAAAAATAGAGCCAACATTGGTTGAGTTCAAAACAGATTTACCAGCTGTCATAGAGTTGGTTGAAGGGAATATATTTAACGCTCTCATAGTAGAAGCATCCAACTTCATATAAGCACTAAGGTTATACTGGTCAATGGTGAAAGTCTGAGACTGCTCACCAAGGAGATCCAAATATTCAATTAAAGCGTTGCAGCATGAAAGCGAGATGGGGAAATCTGTAGAGTTGATACCTTTTGAGGCCAAGATCAACTCAATGTTTTCCTCTTCGTCTTTCTTCAAATCAGATACCACAATCTTGCTCAAGTCTGTTTCGATATCTTTGCTAGTGAAATAAGATGCTTTTGTAGTACTGATCACAATGCTGCCTATCCTCAGCAAAACTTGATACAACTTGATAAGTTCCGGATTTTCATCTTGAGGATCGTAGTTCGATGGCAAGATCACTTCTTTCACTCCCAACTGTAAAAGCAAAGTTTCCAAATTAGAGTAAAGATCATTATCCTCAAATTCAGAGAGCTTGATAGTTGAATTCAGTAAATCAATGAGGCAAATTCCAAGCTTTTTGCTGTTAGCCATCTGCTGATACTTAACACTAGCAATGATTGGCAGTGAGTAGTCTTTGAACATTCCTTCTAAATCAACTCCATAATTGTTCGCTAACGCTTCTAAGTTTCCTGGAGTTGCCAAACAAATAAGTTCGAATGTCTTGTTGTTATACATCTCCACCTTCATATTTTTGTCAATGAGACAAAACTTCAACACGTTATTAGTGAACACGGGTAATGAGATAGTTACATATCTATTTTGGTTATTAGGATTGTGCTTAATCACAGATTGTGTTTTGTAAATACTATCTGCAATAAGATCAGCATCTTCATTCAATACCGTGAAATAATCTTTGTTATTATGGTCAATGATTCTAATCGTGGAACTGTCCTTTGGCGGTAAATTCGCATACTTTCTGAAGTACAGTCTTTCGTCCACATTATCCGTAAATTTGAGATCTGGCCTCGTACTAGACATCTTGTATTTATTGTCGCTTTTTATATATAAGCAAGGTCTAGTAGAGATGATTCTATATTTTGTTTTAAAGTAAAACCTATGTTAGTATTTAATATATATAATAAGCGAAGCGCGTTTAAAAAATCGCGTTGTTACCGTTTTTTTTTTTGCACCTTTCATCGTCTGGGCCTGTCTGACTAAGATTGTATATAATGATATTTGTCTGTCTGAAGGCAAATCTACTTTTGTTCTTATCACGTTTAACTTGTGTCTCAAACTGATACTTATCTCTCATAAAGTAATTAGACTTTTTAGCTAAAATAAGATAGTTTAACTTCTTTAAATTGCAATTGCAACAAAAAAGAGTATTTAGATGTGATAATTCGATAAGACAGTCTTTCTCTTCTCATATTGACAGTCTTTTGAGATCTTGACTTTTCATAAGACCCTCCAATATTGTCATTTCTCAGGATGCCTTTATCTTTACTTTATATCTGGCCTGTATATAGATGGTCTTATAGAGTCAAATGTCATTGAGGTCAATTTCTATTTGACTCAGGAACCTAAAAAAGACATCGAAAGGGTATCTCTTTTTCTTTGAAGATAACAAACTAATAGTTAGCCCAATGCTGAAACAGGCACTTCATACTACACAGCTCGATGGCATCTTACCATTGATCGCAAGAGGAAAGGTTAGAGACATTTATCAGGTTGACGAAGACACTCTATTATTCGTTGCAACTGATAGAATCTCAGCTTATGATGTGATAATGGAAAACGGTATTCCTGCTAAGGGAAAGATATTGACAAAATTATCTGAGTTCTGGTTCCTGCTCTTGTCAAACAAGATCTCAAATCATTTGGTTTTGCCTGAAAATGACGATGAGCATTTATTTTCTAGACTTCCTAAGGAGCTCTCTGAGCCAAAATACAAAAATCAACTATCAGGAAGATCTATGTTGGTGAGAAAATTGAAGCTTATTCCTTTGGAAGTCATTGTTAGAGGATATATTACTGGCTCAGCATGGAAAGAGTATAAGGACACCAAAACTGTGCATGGTTTGAAGGTTGATCAAGATAACTTAAAGGAGTCTCAAGAATTTTCTGAGCCTATATTCACCCCATCGACCAAAGCAGAACAAGGTGAACATGATGAGAATATATCACCAAGTCAAGCTGCTGAGATCGTTGGCGATGAGTTATGCAAAAAGTTGGAATCGATTGCTATCGATTTGTACTCTACTGCTAAACAATATGCCAAATCTAAGGGAATTATCATAGCAGACACCAAATTTGAATTCGGGTTAGATAAAGATAATAACATTGTTTTAGTTGATGAAGTGTTGACCCCAGATTCATCCAGATTCTGGAGTGCAGCTACATATGAGATAGGAAAGTCTCAAGATTCTTACGACAAGCAATTCTTAAGAGATTGGTTGACTTCAAACGAACTTGCTGGTAAAGAAGGTATTTCTATGGATGAGGACGTTTTACTTAGATCTCAAAAGAAGTATGTTGAGGCTTATGAGGCTTTGACTGGTAGTAAATGGACAAATTGATCTACTGACAATATTTAGATCCTTAATCTTTAACTATAAGTGATATGTGATAAAAGAGTAAAATAGTATTTTGTTTTTCTAATTTTTGATTTTTATAATTTGAATATTTTTATTACGTTTTTTAATGTATATTCGTATATAAGTAAGTAGTTGAACTTCAAGTTAGTAAATTGATTATACAAAGATAAGACCTGAACTGAAATTATGAACCAATTGCAATGATTAAAAAATGAATATTAATGAAATGATAATTAGTATTGAATGTTTTTCCTTAGATAGTGTTCTTCAAATTCAGGAATATGCCTCTTTTCTAGACTTAGTCTTTCTAATTCATCAGTAACTCTCTTACGATAATTATTAGCTGGGAACCTAGTTTGTTGCGGATGCTGTTGGTTTTTGACACCATAACCATAGCTTTCATGATCGTCATTATTTCTTGTTTTCAAAGGTGATCTCCTAATCTGCTGGTCATCTACTAACTCTCTTGGACCCTTGGGTTTATTTGGCAGAGGAGTAGGATCATTTCCATACATATGTAAAAAGTTTTTAGCCTGCTGTGTTGATACCTGTTGAGCCGTAGTGACATTTTTGGAAGGTGAAGTAGGATCAGATTTTTTCCTATTTAACTCTGAATAGTGGTGTTTACTAAGAACCTCCTTTAGTCTTTGTTGAACTTCGTGTTCGACAACCAATCTAAATTCACGTTGATATCCCAATCTGACCTCTTTTGCTTCCTGATCCATAAGCTTCTTTCTCGCTTCAAATTCTTCAAATATTTCTTCCTCTAAGCGTTTCTTTTCCATATTACATTTCTTTTCCATATTTTTGTATTCGTCTTCTAATTCGTCTTTATGAATTAAGATTTTTCTCTCCAAGTTATTCAAGAATGCTTCCTTTTTTTTCAATTCCTCATTTTTACTGATGAGTTGCTTTTGGAAATCACCTAAAGCTGAACCTGCTTCTTTAAGCTCCATTTCCTTTCTCAAAAATCTCACCGATAAATTTTCTAACATATCAAAACAAGATGGCCTCAAATCTGGGTTTACTGTAATGCAATCTTTAATAATACTCCTCAACTGAGTGGAATATGTATTTGGTATTTCTGGTATAATCCCCAGCTTGATTTTTGATTGCAACAGTAAATGTGTTTTTGCCTGAAATGGTGGTTGTAATGTACAAAGTTCGAATAGAACACATCCCAATGACCAAATATCGCAAACGGGAGAATATGGATTATCCATTAATACTTCTGGAGACATATAGTAAGGTGTTCCAACATAGGTCTTCGCAAAGTCATTTTGAGATGTAAGCATTTTGGCTAAACCAAAATCTCCCAATTTTATTGTCGATCCTGAGTTCAACATGAAAATATTGTCTGGTTTAATATCTCTGTGAATTACTACCGTCTCTGAGTTTATCAGAGGTTCTTGTTCATCTGTTAATGCATATAAATTTACTTTTTTTGCGTCAATTCCGTAATGACACCTATGCAAAGCAAGCAAAGTTTGTACTAACACTTGCCATATGAATTCTTCTGGAACCATTTCTTTGTTTTTCTTAAAGTTCGTGATGATTTGTGCCAAGTCCCCACCATCACAGTATTCCATGTAAATGTGAATTGATTTTTTATACTGAATATGATCATGTCTGAAATATTTGACGATGTTTGGGTGGTTGAGTTCACGCAAGATCCGAAGTTCAGATATGAGCTGGTTTCTCTCTTGGTTGTTCATGGATGTGTACTCGATCTCTTTACGTACAAACACCAAACCTGTACTCTTCTGTCTTACTTTTCTAACGGTTCCAAAAGAACCCTTTCCAATAACTTCTAGTGCATCATACTCCTCTTCAATGCAAGTGGATGACATGCTACTTGTTGCGATTCCTGACTGGTATTGCTTTCTTCCTTTTTTTAATGACTATTTGCTTTATTGTCCCGTAAAACCCCAGTAAGTGAACATAATACTGGTTAAGGCTATCTAAACGGCTATCACTTTAACTATAGAAAAGTACAATGTGTTCTTTTTTTTCCCTCTAAATAGATAATTTGATATTCTGATGCTCGTTACTTAATTTTGCAATAACCGAATTGACTCTATTTACAATTGACCTAATCAGGCAGTTTGCAATTGATTGTGTATATGCAGTATCACGTGATATTCAAATCCTTATCTATGGTTAGAAATATTGAGTAGCTTAAGTTGTTTACTAGCCCTTGGTACAGTAAATATGATGTTATATAATAATCCATCCATTCTATGGTACAGAGTCATTTAGAGATTAGTCAATAGTAAACATTGATTATCAATTATATTTATTCACAAGGAAATTGTTAAATTTACAAATTAAAAAGTAAGACATAAGGTTATCTTCCAACAGCGGACTTAATTGAAGTAACAGGCTCCAAATTAGAATCATCAATAACGGCATCTGGTAATTTTTGATGGTGGCTATCTTCTTCCTCGAATTTCTCTCTCAAGATTCTTTCATCTTCCATTTCATTGTGTAAGTTTCTAAAGTGGAAGACAAATGCGAGTGCAGAAGCAGTACCAAAGATGGCCATAGAACCAAACAACCATGTTAAGTGTGGATCATTCATAACAGGGGTTATAGCCTCACCAATTGCTGCAGCAATAGCAGAAGTGAACAAGAATAAAGCTAAAACAAGACCCTTCATATGTGGAGGAGATCTTGTGTATGCCAACTCATATCCAGTAGTCATAGCAAAACATTCACTAGCGGCTGAAAGGATGTAAACAATGACATCAACCCAAGCACTGATTGGAGATGGGGTGTCACATGTTGTTGCATGGTCTCCACAAGGAGAAGTATCGTAGATTTTCTTTTGAATGATTGCACCGGAAGCTTGAGATGCAGCACCAAGAAGGAAACCAAGAGTGATTCTGTAGACAGGCTTGAATTCAATCTTGTGTTTACGTAAGGATGGGTAGATAAGGTAGTCCAAGATTGGAATCAAGATAATGATAGTCAATGGGTTGAAGTTATTAAACAAATCATTTGGAACACCCCTAGTTGTCATAGAACCTGCTTGGGAAGTCTCAACACTACCTAAACCATTATCACAAATAGAATAAATTGGATAGTAAATGAAAATTTTACAAGAATCAAAAGTTTGTTTAATGTCCAAGACCCATTGTTCATTCCAGTCAATTGGAATCTTCTTCTTCAGTTTGTAGAATTTTTCACCTCTTTCATACATCTTTGAAGGACTAGCATACTCCCAGAATGTACCTCTTCTAACTCTGGAGAACCAGTTACCTCTGAAAGAAACATTCAAGATTTTCCAAGTGTTTGTAAGGACAGATCCTTGAGGCTCTTCCTTGACAAGCTTATTCTGCAAATACCAGAAGATAAAAGGCAAGAAAAGATAAACGATAATTGGAATAAAGTAAGCAAACCAAAAACCGATTCTTCTTTCGATATAAGAACTTGCTAATTGGAAAAAAGCACCAATATTAATTGCCCAGTAGAAAACCAAAGTCATTCTCTGTAATGACTTTTGACGATCGATGATGACGGCTTCACCGGTAGGCAAATTTTGAACAACATCAGTCTTGTATGGATATTGATCCATTAAAAGTGGTAACAAGTTTGGCTTAATGAAACCAGTTCCAAAAGATAAAGTTATTATACCAAGAATAGTAGGAACAATAGCATGTCCACTGGCAATAACTTTAGGGATACCAGCGATAACAAGTAAAACATGAGAAATAAGACCAGATACAACACCAATCCAGATGGCTTTGAACTTACCAATCTTTGTATCTGCAACAAAACCACCATACAATGGAACAACATAAGCCAAGAATGTCAACAAAAGTGACAAGGCAGATGCTACAGGTAATCCCATATTTAATGCACCAGGACTGACACTCGCAGTGGACAGCTTGGGTGCACCAGTGGTACTCCCTTCTGGTAAAGGTCTTTGGATAAAATTTGTCAAGATGTTAGTAACAGAATAGTAAGAAGCTCTCTCAGCCAACTCAGCAGCACAAATTAAGTAGCAAGCTAAATCTGCTCTTCCTAAGATTCTTCTTAATGATCTATGTTCCTTCTTGGTAGGTCTTCTCAAACCTTTTGGGTTAAATTCATCGACATACTTAGTTGACCAGTTTCTTGGGTCATCATAATCATATTCTTCATCATCTATAAAATCACTGCTGCCTAAAGCTGATCCGGTAGCAGATGCTTGCAAATCTTTCTCGTTATAATTAGCAGCAACTTTTTTTTCTTCATCAATACCAGCAGCATCGATGCCTTTGGTATTATTTTCTCCTGATGACATCCTCCTTATAATACTAAGTCCAAACCTTTGAACTAGAGGATTTTTAAGATATTTTTATACATTATCTATCGTAATCTTTTTGGGGCATAAAAAAGTCTGAACGTTAATTGTATGTCGACCTGTAGATAACTCGGTAGCTATGGCACGAATCCATATATGTTATCCGTTACTATGTGGCATCTCGGCAGGAACAATCCACAGGATGCCCCTTTATGGCCCTTCCATAAGAGATAAGCCTCGAGATGGTTTAATCTAAGATGCAATGCTATAATATGCTATCTACTCTACTATGATCATGTTACATTAAGATATTAAAGACTTGGATTATTTTAACAAATACATCATGATTAAGGCTTCTTCCCATTCAGTATTGAAAAATCTGGACATATGAGACAGTGCTTTGAACTATAATCAAGTGCCTTTATTGCGTGATTAAGGCCCAAAGAGCGGCGTCGAATTTAATGTGGGGGCGATCATTTCATGCGGCAAAGTACTGTTTGCGACCTCCTGATTGAGTAGATCGCATAATAGATAATGTTACATTGTAATTAGTCCGACTGTATATTACTACATACCGGAAGAATATTTATCACGATGGACACTTCAATCACTTGGTACTAGTTAATTGGTAAATTGAGATGCAGGATAGAATTACTAAAAAGATTGCAATAAATGGAGCAAGGACGAGATTTGCTAGTGAGCTCACGACACCTATTAATTCCTACGTTCTTCCTTCCATTCACTATATTAAAAATGATCAGCTATGGCATTTTCAACTAACCTGTAGATAAACTACCGCTAAAGATTGAGCATTAATGTAAGTCTTGGCATGCTAAGCTATATTGAAGATAATATGAAAAGAAGGTATTTTGCCTATTCATGAAGTATCATTCCAAAATACAGCTAGTCGTAATCAGCTTAGGCCTCAGAGTTTCATGTACGCCCAGAATTAGTTTTGAGAGGAAACCCCTCCCATCGCAGGCTTTTCAACCTTTCTGTAGATATTTGTGCCCTATTGTAGATATCGTATAGATAATTTGCATTAAACGTGGAGAAAATGCCTTGAGTGGCATCAATCAATTGTGTAACAGGATAATTGTTTTGTCGTATGTGATATGATATCCATATCCTAGATAGCTTTGTTATTTCAAAGACATATGCATTTCTGAGACAGTCTACGGCATTTTGAATAAGAATTTGCTTGGCAACATCGCTTGTCTCATGATAGATAAGCGATAATACAGGACAATCTTGGGAATTCAGTAGATTTACTGTGCGGACTTTTGATTTTAGGAACCGATCAATCTGTATAATATCAAGAAACCAAAGCAACACTATTTTTCCGTGGTACTAAATGGATTATTTAGATTCCTCGAAATTATTTAGGCTGATCCTAATACACTCTGTTGTAGATCTTTAAGCAGATGCAGTCACAATTATTATACTATTGTATTTGGTTGGGTTACGACTCCAAAATGGCTTCGTATAATCACGTGACAATGCCAGTTAACTGAAGAGATAAGATCCCGCGATCTTATAGGGCAAATTATAGCGCAAATTATAGAACATACTTTATTATGGTAGTATACTATAGCAATTGTAGATAAAATAAATCCCATCATTTAATTGGATATTCTATCATGGCTTATCAAATCTATTTTTTAAGTTAGAGGCTTTGTTCCTGAATGATTTTTTGGAACAAGTTGCAAAATCACAAAATGATATTAAGCGAACTCTAGTATTAATTACTCTGATAGGCTATATTGTCCAGAAACAAAAAAAGTGGTGTTGAATGTAGACTTTGGGTAACGTATTGGGTAGTAAAAGGAGGCTGTTTTGCATAATCTTATCTTTTGAGGTCTTAAATTGGCTTCTGCTTCATAAAGCATAAGTGGCCACTTGGAAACTTGGAAACCTATTGACCTTCCCTTGAACCGTCTAATATTTGTAAAGTAAAGTTGAGTTAGTACAGTTTCAACAGCAGGAAATGAATATCTATGGCATTGCTTCATGGAAGATGCTTTCTGGAAAGAAAAATATCAACCTGTTGATTTTATAATTAAGATATTTCTTGGGTTGAAAATAAGTTGTTAATTATTCAAGTTTGGGCATTAAATTAAGGGAACAGAAGCACCATCTCCACGCAAATCGCTTCCTCCGCTGTAAACATAATTGCCATCATTTGAATACTCTTTTCTGATAATTTGCCCTCTACCAAAATTGCCTCTTGAATTACCTCTAAACACATGTACTTCATGGCCTAGTTTCTTGAGGCCTTCAATCACGTCTTGACTCAATCCTTCTTCAACTCCAACACAAGTAAAATCTCTGCTTGCCGGCCCATCTGCACCGAGTCCTAGGTCAGTGTCCTTGTAGTCTGGGTGTGCATAAAGCGTGAGACGTGGCGCATCTAAAGCTTCTTGAGGATCCATGTTGAACAAAAGCATATTTAAGTACACTTGTACATGGGCTTGTGGTTGATTGTAACCGCCCATAATACCATAACTGGCATAGAGATCTTCAGAAGAAGAAGACTTTGAAGCTGAGGTTATCATACCTGGAATAATAGTGTGGTAAGATCTTTTGTTTCCTTCTAAGCAGTTTTCACTATTTGGATTCAAATTGAAGTTTCCACCTCTATTTTGGAATGTAAATCCTCTGTCTGGCACTAAGATTCCACTTCCAAAGTTTTCGTACAATGAACTTATAAATGAACAAGCATTTCCATCAGAATCAGAAGCTGTGAAATACACCGTATCAGACTTGAACATGGGGTTTGGTACCCCATGTCTAACATCGCGATTAACAATAATCTTGTCTTTTCTGAAGAGCTTCACACGTTCCCTAAGGTATTCATCAGTCAACAATGATTGTATCGTCTCTGAATAGTCAATGTTATGATTTTTCAAGAAAAACTCGTGATCATTGACGTATTCGTCTGAGTCCTTGAAACTAAGCTTTAAGCACTCAATGATAATGTGGAGATACTCAACCGAATTATGCTTCAATTCTTTTAAATTCACAACTCCAGTCTTGTCTAACTGATCAATAAGGCCCAATGTTAGTAATGCAACAATTCCTGATCCATTAGGAGGAATCTCCCATAGTTTATGATCCAAAAACTCAATAGATATTGGATCAACAAAGGTCGACGTATGATTTTTAAGATCCTCCAAAGAAATCAAAGAGCCCCTACTTGATAACACATCAACCATTGATTGAGCGATTTTCCCTTCATAAAATGCCTTTTTTCCTCCCTTTGCTAATTCTTTGAGAGTCTCTGCTAAAGGAATATTTTTAACAAGTTGACCCTTCACAGGGGTCCTTCCATTTGGTAAAAGTAGGTCTGAGTCGGGGTTTTCTTTCTTAAGCTTTTCTTCTGCATTGGACCAGAGTTCAGCACTGATTTGAGAGATAGGGAACCCGTTTGAAGCCAAATCAATTGCAGGTTCAAGGATATCTGCCATACTGACTTTACCACTACCCCATTTTTCAACAGCATCAAATAACCCAGCTATATGTCCTGGAACTTGAATTTTAAATACTGAATCTTCTTTAAATCTGAAGTTGGGTGTAATATGATCTGGATGATTCTCTTTCAACCAGTCAATGCTTATCTTAGATGCGGATCTCCCTGTGCCATTGAGTCCGTAGACCTTCTTGTCGCTGTTCTTGTAAAATAAACAAAAGCAATCTCCACCAATTCCAGTTGATGAAGGCTCCACGACAGAAAGACAAAGAGAAACAGCTACACAAGCATCAACACAATTACCTCCCTGCGACAAGATCTTAATACCAGCAGCATTTGCTAATGGTTGTGTCGACGACACAATTCCCTTTCTGGAGTACACAGTAGACCTTCTTGAGTTTGCAATTCCTTCCATGGCCTCTTGTTGTTGTACTTTATTATGTTACTGTGGTTGGATTTACCTCCACATTTATAACCCTATTCAATTATGACTCAGTCTATTAAACTGATTTCCCATTCCTCATTAGGTAAGGCATTGCGTCCCCATATTTTCAGCTTAGATCTAATTTATATGCAGGGTTTGAGTTGAAAGATATCAATCTATAAAGCCTAATGAAAATAACCTTACAATTGTATAAGCAAGACAAGAGAAGTTTTCATATTATTATATTAAGATTCAAAAACCAGGTAGTTTTGTCACTGTTTCTAAGTATTTATGACTATATTAATGATTTACCTCTTCCGGAGTTCAATTGATTTTAGATATGACAAGATGGTCATTTTATGCATCGGAAGGCTTCTTGAAGTACTCATCCTTCCATACGATATCATTCTCATGGAGTTTTTTGGCACCAGGATATAATTCCATCATTTCTTGTGTTGACTCAGGGAACTCCCAACGTCTTCCTGGCCATTCTTGCTCTTCTATGTGTGTTTTATTGTCACGCAACATTTGGGAGACCTTTTCACATTCCTTCCATACCCTTAACAAATTACCACCTATGAGACCTCTAATTTGTTCATCGGTAGCACCTTCCTCCATACATTTGTATATCAAATCTGGATACTTGGAAACATCTTCTAATCCAACAGGAGAACTCAGAACACCATCAAAGTCTGAGCCAAAACCTACATGTTCCCAACCACATATATTTGCAATGTGTAAGATATGAGTAACTGCATCATCAATTGTCGCAGTCGAATCATTCTTGGTAGAAATAAAACCAGGGAAAAAATTAACTTGAACAACCCCTCCATTTTCTTTCACTTGAAGTAATACGTCATCTCTAACGTTCCTCTCATGATTAGTAATGGAATATGCGGAAGAGTGTGAAAAAATCACTGGGGCTTTGGTAACTTTTAATACATCTTTCATTGTCTGGTAACTAACATGAGAAAGATCGACCATCATACCCAACCTGTTCATTTCCTTTACACAGTTGACTCCAAATTCTGTTAATCCATTATCTTTCATCCCATGTGTTACCGAGGAAGCAGCAGTAGCGAATGGATTGTCACAATTGTGCGTTAATGTTATATATCTAACACCAAGCTTGTAGTACTGTCTGATCACTGCTAAAGATGTATCACATTGATGTAATCCTTCGACACCCAAGGAAATTGCAATCTTACCCTTCTTATAACTTTCTAAGGCAGCATCGGCTGTCTCCACGAGCTCAAGATCATCTGAGTACTTGTCAATCACACGTCCTGTTACATCAATTTGTTCAAGAGTATCACGTACAAGAGTGTTCTTTAAATTGAAGTCTTGGTATAAATAGTTTTCTTCGGGACAGTCTAAAAAGCAACTGAAAAATTGGAGTCCTATTTTACCCTTTCTCAACCTAGGTAAATCTGTATGAGATGTGAGTGCTGAAGTAAAGTCAAAATCATTTGTTCCAGAGTCTATTTCATTCTTTAACTGACAACGTAAAAGATAAGGAAAATCATTGTGAGAATCAGCTACGGGAGTATCTTGAGTTATTGACTCAAGTCTGTCAACAAAACTTCTGGTGACCATTGGAGATACTTTTAGCTTTCTTTTATTTGTTATTAATTGTTTCCTGATGGCTTTCTCATTGAATTTACAAATTTTCTTCCTACAAAAAATGCGACTACAATCTAACCTTGAATTTGAGATATCCTATCTGTAGATAAATTGAAGACTATAAATATGCCAATTCAAAATGGTGATTTAAACATTCAAATCTTTGCCATCCTATCTTTGAAACTCCTTTCACGGAAATCATCTAGTATTTTCTTTTTGTAATCCTTTCCAAGACGACGACTTGCATCTCTTTCTAAATACCTTTTGTCTCCAAGCTTCTTGGTTTTCTCTACTGTTTCTACAATTGTTCTCAGGATGATATCAACTGTTAAATCTGGACTTTGACCATTGATTAGGTGCCATGTTTGGGGAACCTCAATTGGAATTATGACCTTTTCCATTTCTTTTTGAGCTTTTTCATACATAGTATCTGTCAGAGTATCAAATTCAGAATGGACAAAATACACTGGTACCTCTATAAGCTTGTAGGTAGGAATTGAGGTCGCTAAAGATTGTGCTGAGCACAAAAATGAGGTATATTCTTGGTAAGCGGGAGTATTCAATTCCACCTTGTCAAAGTATGTATCCTTATTTTTCTTAAGGTTGGAATCTAATTCATCTTCAATCATATTTTGCAAAACTGTCTTATCGAATTTCTTGAAAAAATTCTTTGAATAGTGGTCATTAACAACATCAATCCATCTTTGTCCAGCAGGAATATCAAAGGAGCTCACGATATTCTTCTTGGCTACGAACATATCAAGAGCCATCCTGAATAACTTGTCCACTTCGGGATCGGAAATACAGACAGGATTTATAACAACAACACTATCAAAGAGAAATGGTTCTATGTATGACAATCTGAGAGTTTGAAATCCACCCATTGAATGACCAATAGCTATGTTTATAGAGCCAGGTTTTCCAAAAGTACTATATTCTTCATCTCTGACAATTTTTGCAGCATCCCTGGCTCCATCATTCCAATTGTAAACTGCTCCAAGTTTCCCTTTATTGAGAGCTGCAGACTCACCGTGATTAACATGATCAATTGCTAAAACTGTGTTGAGAACAGGTCCATTGTCGGAGCCATTGAATTTCTGGTAAAGTTTGTCAATATGATAGTGCCAAATTCCTTTATTCATGCCATTTCCATATAAAAACAAAAGATTCAAATATGGTTGTTTGCTATCACCTTTCCTTGTATACTTTCTGTAACATATCTTCAATTTATAATCGTTGGGATCATCCGATGGCTTTTCCAAGATTACAGATCCAGGATATCTGGGGTAACTTGCATTAGCAGTTTTCAATTCGTAGGAATACAAATTAGAACTTTCTGGTATCATCTTATGTTTGATTTATATATTTCGTCACTAGTTTTGAATATGCCGTTCTCTAGTTCTTAGACAACATTCCTTATTAACTTTCGATCAATTATTAATTCCGTACGATATCTCCATGTCACTTTTATTTGAAAAACCATATTCTGAAGCATGTGCAATTTCTCCTGTACATAATCGAGCCACCGATGACATCATGTATACCGGTGAGGCCGAGTACTTCTTCATAAAGACATCTCATATACAAAGCTTCATGATTCTTGGATCTCCTGATTACCCTTAATGTATATTACCTTTAGCCATAGACCTCAATTTGTAAACTATAGAAAACTAAAACTATATTGGAATGAAGATAAACTGTCAAATATTTTATGGATCCAATGATTCCATTCAAATCATGGTGCACTTTCTTTTCTAAATATCTTAATTATCATGGGCTATATCTAAAATTCTCTTCTGCTTTACTCTGCTCGAATTCTGTATCACGAAACTTGAATTGAGGATATTGAGTTCTGATTTCCTCTAAATTTAATACGTCTCCTAAATCCGATCTACCGACAATTATCAACTCATACTTAGATTTTTCTGTCACAAGACTTGACAGAATTTCTTCTTTTTCTTCATAGTCATTCAAACTAACACTATTTTGGTAAATTTTCCTGTTAGAGGATCTATACTTGTATACTTGGAAGGCTACCAAGAAAAATATAACTATTTCAATTACCAAAATAGCAGTAAACCCGGTATGGTAGAGTGGGGCATCTTGTCCTTTAATCATTTGACCACCCACAACACCTCCAGTGTTAGCACCCGTTATGAGAAGTGCCATACCAACATTCCGAGTAACTGGTGACTTGATGTTTATACTTAACCAACTTGTGTTTAAAACATGCACAACCAGAATTGAATTAAAAAGTACAACGATTGCAAATTTTCCGTTTTTGCTCAATGTAGCCGGCATTGCCCTAAGGGCTGTCGCTGTAATAACTTGGTAAAAAGCTGCAGCTAATATAATTGGGCCCCTAATTTTGGTCTTATCTGCTATGTATGCAAGAAGAAGAGACATGGAAACCGTTGTCCACCCACTGATGGATGTATAGGCATTACTTTTGAAAATATTAAAACCGAATGATACCATAAGAGAGGGTGTATAGGTCCCCACTGCACTAGAACACAGATTGAAGAGAATTGTCACAATCACATGAAGCCATATTCTCCACTTTAAAACTGTCTCCTTCACATCTTTGAAACGGATTATATGTGTGTTGACAAACTTGTTAGGATCATCCAACAATATTCTGGATTTCAAAATATATGTCTCTCTCGTTGAAATATTTGATCCGCTGAGTCCAGAAAGGAGATGGATTAGTAACGGATCTAGGAATCGTGAAGAAGTATATTATTGAAATGAAAAATGTAACTGAACCCTCAATCATGAATAACCATCTCCAGCCTGACCATCCATGCTTTCCCGTCAAATCTTTTAATATACCAGCACTAATCAATGGAACAATTGTCAACGTACAGAGAAAAATTGAGGTTTCTATTCAACTATTTTTTATCCAACGAAAGGTATAGGATGTTTTGATGATGAAAATCCTCAAAGATAACGCAATTTTTGAATTCTTGACGTATACTATATATACCTCGCTGGTCCCTACATGCTCTACAGTTGATAATTGAAGTATACAAGAAGCATTGCGATGGAAGCTCCTCAGAAATTGGAACTCTCTGTTAAAAACTGCCTGGAAACCTAAAGGCGGATAGTATCATTAGATCCATGATTTCTAATCACTCACAAATAAGATATGTAAATGGGAATCTATAAATTATCATTAACGATTGTCTGCTAACTTATACTCTATCAGAATCACAGGTTGCACTAGTGCAGGTAACAACTTCCAAAGGAATCAAAACAGTTTCGTAAAAAATAAAAAAAGCCTCTTTTACTAGCAATTCTCATGTGATAATACCGAATATATGCCACCACTAAACTATGTTCTAATGTCCTAATCATAATTGGTCTAATTGCGTTTCAATATCCCTAAAGTTTCAATCCGGGCCCGTAACAATAATATCACCGGGATATCTGTCATCTGATTCAAACTGGATTACTAGATCTAGTCATTATTTGGATAACCTATGGTACTTTTGTGCTGGGTGCAAAGGTGTTTTATTGACTGTGGTTCCGCAAGCGATTGCTAAGCTATGACAGGTCGTGATGCAATCCACACACCTTTACTTTTCGCACCCACTGCAAAAAAACAGGCGGCTTAATTGCATAGAACAAACCCTTACTTGGCGATCAATGGGACAAAACATAGAAGTATTTTCGTAGAAGCAGTTGTTTTTAAGTGACATTTGGCATTCCCAGAGAGCTTGGCAATAATTTTCAACTTGGTTGAGTGAACCAGTATATCAGATAAGAAAGCCTTATTCAGCCGTGCTCATTTAATTGTAGTATCTAGTCAAGTATAATTAATCAATGAAGGCTTTGAAGTCCCGATTGCAATTCACAACTTGATATGTCAGCAAGGAAACCCTATTGGTCACACTATTGCAGTTGTGTACGTTTAGTAATTGTTGCACCTAATCTGCTTTATAGATTACTCTTCAAATCGATCTCCAGGGGGGAATATTTCTGCATACAGGTTGTGGCTGCAAAGTAGGCCTTGAACTAGGGATAGTATAAAAAAGCTGAACACCAGGTACTTTTCAGATTGATCTGATCTAGATGTAAATAACGAAAGGACTTCTATTTGGAAACTGAGGGTTTAGTTCTGGTATAATGGTTAAAATCTTCAAAGAAATCAGAGAGTTCTTTAAAGATGATCCGGAGGATGAGGCACATAGCAACACTGATGAATCATCAACAAAGCAGAAGCAAGTTAGTGAGGTAGATTCGTTAACGAATACTAGTGGTAATTCTGATTCTCGAGATCTCAAAGCAGGTTCCTTGAAAGGAGGATACGAGAGTGTCAAAGTTGACGAAGTACGCAGTGATGTTGAGGAAAGTGAACCCTATATTGATCTTACTTTAAATTTGACCGAAGAGGAGAAACATTATCGTGAAACATCTAAATGGTTCAAGTTTAAGTTATTATTATGGGATTCTGTTGATAAACATCCCATAGAAAGGAAATTCTTATTTAAGTTGGATTTTTTTTTGTTATCTTCTTCCATGTTGGGGTACTTTATCAAAACATTAAATGCATATAACATGACTACTGCCTTTGTTAATGGTATGCAAGAATATTATGATATGAACGATAATCAATATAACTATCTTCAAACGTTATGGACTGTTGGATACATTATAGGTCAGGTTCCTTCAAACTTGATTTTACATAGAATCAGTGCTCGTTATTATTTGGGAGGTTTGGAGCTCATATGGGGTATATTAACTCTTTTGATGATAACATGTAAGTCATTGAAAGGGCTCTATGCTCTCAGATTTTTGATTGGTTTAACTGAAGCAGGATATTTCCCAGGTTTGGAATACTTGGTGGGATCGTGGTATGATAGAACAGAGTTAAGTAAGCGTTCATCATTTTTCGCTCTTGCTGGTGTGGCTTCAGGATTGGTATCGGGACCTCTTCAGAGTAGAATTTTGATAAACTTTGCTCAAAGTCGTATGCCACCCTTTAAGTGGATGTTTGTATTTGATGCAGTTATTTCTTTTCCTGTTGGTATTTATACCATGTTTGTTGATCCTAACACACCTTCGACTACCAATGCATGGTACTGGAACAAAACTGACAAGCTAGTAGCATTAGAGAGAAGGAGGAGAATTGGAGCTCAACTAAACACAAGATCTAAATACACATGGGCTAAGATCAAGAGTTTTTTCAATACATGGCACATTTACGTTTTCCCACTTTTGTTCTTGGCCTACAATAATACTGGTGCTGCCACTTCTCAACCAACGTTCCAGACATGGATGAGAGACACTCTTGGAAAATCACAAGAAGTATATAATAACATGTCAGCTGCAATTTCGGGTGTCGGGATAGGCTGTACGCTCATAATTGCATACGTCGCTGACTTTATTGGCGGAAAGAAGAATCATTACTTTGTTTCGGCCTACTTTATTCTTTTGATGATTGGAAGCGCTTTGTTAGCACATTGGGATATTCCTATAGGGCTTCACTGGTTATGTTACTTCTTAATAGGTGCACCGACTTCCTGGGGCCAACCACAAATCTTCTCTTGGGTTAATAGGTTGTTATTCCATGATGATATGAAGAGAAACTTTGTGGTTGTGTGTACTAATGTTTTGGCTTATGTCACGAATGCCTTCGTACCAATTTTTGTTTGGAATACTAAAGATTTACCAGAGTATTATATTGGATTTACTTATACAGCATGCTTAAGTGCTTTTGGATTAATCATGACTGCAATTGCGCTTTATTTTACTATCAGAGATGAAAGGTTATTAAATGAGAAGAAACGGAATCCTGTTGTTTAACGAACCTATGGAACCAATATTATAAAATATAGAGTTAATAGTTAAACTATAGTATCAATGTTTTACAGAACTTAAGTAAATAAGGTGATTCATGTAGTGAAAATCCAAAAAAATATTGTAAACATTTGTCTGCTCAGCAGCCAGTTAATAGAAACTTCAAGAAATTGCAGCTAAAAAAGTCGCAAAAAAAAAATGACGACAACTGCAGGATTCGAACCTGCGCGGGCAAAGCCCAAAAGATTTCTAATCTTTCTCCTTAACCACTCGGACAAGTTGCCATTTTATAAAAGCTTACACTCCCCACCTTCATGCGCTTCTTGACTAGTCAAATGAATATTATAAAGTCAGTTATATAACTAAAAAAAAGTTACCAAATCATTTGGAAGTTCTGTAAAACAAAAGAAGACAAAATACTTTATACATGTCGGAATGATGTAGTCATATCAATTCCCAAGTGTTCAAATAATTTTGGTTTCACCTGTGAGTTATACAACTTAACGTTCTATTAGGATATTGATAGTAAAAACTATACTTCTCTTTTGAATAAAAGAGTATTATTAAGTGATTCGCATTCAAAACAATCACGAATCTATTAAACGTTTGCGGAGTCTTTCAATCTTTACAACAGGTATGTTTGTACTCCTATACCATATTATCAGTAAGATGCCTCTAATAAAAATGCAACGATCAACGAATATTAAAACTGAAACCAATCTCTCTATCTCTAAAATCTAAAGTCAGTTCCCATGGATATATATAAGGGAATGTAATTATTAACACCAGAATCTGTATATTTTGTAGTATAATGGAGAGTTTTTCAAAGCCTCTTTTTCATCGGCTATTTCTTGTTTAAGAAGCTCCACATCAACGTCCCTTCTTCCAGTGTCTAAATCAATGTCTTCCAACTTAACCCAGAGCATGTCCCAAGATTTCGCATATGTCTTAAAACCTGCCCACATAATAATCATCAAAGGTAATGATAAACAATTTTGCCAAAATGTGGAAACACTAGCTGGACTATCAATTGGGAAAATGGAGACCCATACTTCACCACATACAATCAAAAACAAAATGATAAGACCAGAAAGAGATCCCCAAACTCCGATTGGAGACACGAAAGCAACTTCATCTAAACCTCTACCCTGAGCCTGCAAGGCCATTCTCCATCTGATGTGTGTTAAGCATATAGCACCCCATGTAAAGAATGAAGACAATGAACAAACAGAGAAAAACCAAGTGAAAACATCATCCTCATTTTGGTTAACAACTAAGAATCCTAACAACCCAATGGCATTCGTAAACATAATTGCAACCATTGGTCTTCCTGCTTTATCAATGTAAGCAAATGACTTTGGGAATAAGCCTTGGGCTGCCAAAGAGGCTAAAGTTCTTGAGCATCCGTAAACTGATGAGTTACCAACCGATAAGACAGCAATCAAGATAACGGCATTCATAATATGTGGTACAACTTTGATTCCGCTATAATTCAAGGCAATGACAAAGGGAGAAGCAGTGATATCTTCAGATGAAGCTGAGTCCAAAAGTTGACCATCAGTGTATGGAACTAAAAATCCGATAACAATGGCTGTCAAAACGTAGAAAAGAGTGATTCTCCAGAAAACCTGCTTTGTTGCTTTTGGTAAAGACTTTCTTGGGTTAACAGCTTCTGCAGCAGCTAATGCAACCAACTCACATCCACCGAAGGAGAATGCTGCAGAAACGAACACAGAACAAACACCCTTGAAACCATGATTAAAGGCACCAGGGTTATTCCAGTATCTCCCTCCAATGTATCCCCTGTCACCAACACCAGCTGTGATACAAACTCCTAATATGAGGAAACCTATAACTGCAAGTACTTTAAGAATCGAAAAGAAGTACTCGGCTTCACCAAATCCCTTCACTCCAAACATATTAATAGATACAATTGCAACCCAAAAAATGGCGATCCATACCGCAGGATTCACTGATGTGTTCCAATATTGGATCGTTATCGCACAGGCAATTAACTCAGATGGAAATGAGATTAACCAAGAACAAGCATACAAGATACCCAAAGTAAAACCCCAACTTGGTTCAATAAATCTTGAGAAATAAGCATTAAAAGAACCAGAAACAGGAAATTGAACAGATAATTCACCTAAAGCCATAACCACACAGAACATAGAGTAACCAATCAATGTGTAACCAATCAAAACAGAAGCAGGACCACCCGAGGCTAAAGCATAACCAGAACCAACAAATAACCCAGTACCAATAGATCCTCCAATGGCAATCATTTGCAAATGTCTGGATTTTAATCTTCTAGCCAAAGGGTGTCTGGCCAGCGCCAAAACACAAACTTCAAGAGGAGTTAAGTCAGTGGTATCAATACCTTCCTCTTCCAAATCTATTGGTTTAAAGGAATCAATGAATCGAGACAAAGTAGTTCCCTCTTTTTCATAACCACTATCCCATGTTCCTGATTCAAATGAATCCTGGCGTTGGGACAGTGTCAGGTTGTATATCAGACCATCTCCTGGGGATGCTTCTTGGTGCTTTTCCAAATCTGTGGCGCTCATTCTTCAAGGATCAAGTAAAATCTACGTGAAAATATGATGCCTTTTTTACACCAAAGATGTTCTATTAAGTCCTTAACTATCACAAGACTTTACTTGATTTTTGTCTTTGGCGTCGTATAACTGATCTATATATGTTTGCCGTATTGGTGCTAAAATTTTTAATGCAAGAGATGGCACGACACAGTGTTCGTTAACCAAACGGCATAGCTATTGTGGTTTACCTGTGGATTTTAACAATTCCGCATTGAGTTACATGTTCCGACATACGGGTTAAATCATACAGTTGATCAAGACCCCACACGACTAAGAGATGATGAAAATATCTATATCATTATAATTGATCATCATATATATAAATATCATCAACTTTAGCAAGATCTATAACCTTACTTTCCCCTTAAAATCTACTTTGCGAGAACGGCTGTATGTTGCATTAATATATCGGCTTAGTGCAGTTTTTTTTTTCATTTTTCCGTCCGGAGATGTAAAGAAGTGAGATCTTACAAGGTTCGTAATCATATACTAAATAGAGTTTTATTGACGATGACATTCTCTATTATACATCGTCATTAAGGACCCTACAAAGTATTATACTATATTTGGATGAATACAAAATTGTTATGAAAAGCAGTTGCATTGAAGCAACGGCTTTTTTTTCCTCTCTCTCTCCCAGTATACCTTTATAGGCTCTATTGAGTAACTTTACCGTTATACACTAAAAGGCTCAAAAGATCTATTGTTTATGCACGACCTTGATAAATCTCAAATCTCATAACTATTTAATAAAGATGTAAGGGGATATATTAAGGGGAGAGATTAAAGAAGTCTACCAATTAAAGTTGAAAAAAAATGGAGTATCAGAATTTAGGCAATTCAGGCCTTAAAATTGCCAAGGTCATTGTAGGATGTATGTCATATGGAAGTAAGACATTTGCAGAATGGGTCCTTGATGATGAAGAAAAGATCTTTGGAATTTTGAAGAAATGCTATGATAATGGCCTTAGAACATTTGATACTGCCGATGTTTACTCCAATGGGCGGTCAGAGATTCTTTTAGGTAAATTCTTGAAAAAATACAATATTCCTAGAGACAAGGTTGTTATTTTGAGTAAGTGCTTCTTTCCTGTTGATCCTAATACTCCTGACTTTAGTTTCGCTACTATGGCAAACTATCCGGAATATGAGTACATTAACTCCAAAGGCTTATCAAGAAAGCACATATTTGATGCTGTTGAAAATTCTGTGAAGAGATTGGGTACATACATGGATGTTCTTCAAATTCACAGACTCGACCCCACAACTCCCAAAACTGAGATTATGAGGGCATTAAATGATGTTGTTCTAGCTGGTCATACTAGATACATTGGGGCATCTACTATGAAAGCAACTGAATTTGTTGAATTTCAGTATATTGCAGAGAAGAATGGTTGGTTTAAATTCATCAGCATGCAAAATTACTACAATTTGCTTTACAGAGAAGAGGAGAGAGAAATGATCCCCTATTGTAATGATAATGAACTTGGTAAAGTCGGTCTTATCCCTTGGTCCCCAAATGCTCGTGGTGTCTTAACAAGACCATATCAAGCTGAGTCTGAGTTCAACAGAGACACTAGCAGTGATAGGATGTTCAAGGCCCTTGGACTTGATAATTTGACTGAGCAAGAACAAACCATTGTTGCAAGGGTTGGAGAGGTCGCCGAAAAGAAAGGAGTATCTATGGCTGTTATTGCTACCGCATGGGTCATTAGTAAAGGGTGTGCTCCTATTGTAGGTATTAATTCTGAAAAAAGAGTTGATGATATGATTGAAGCTGTCAAGACGAAATTAACTGACGATGAAATTCAATTCTTAGAGGAAGCTTACACCGCAAAGAAATCCTTTATTTGAATTACTCGAATTTGTAACGTGTGTTTACAGTTTTATAATGTTTTCGTATAAGATATGGTATACAATCGTTAGTATAAGCGCTACTATAGTTCAAAAGATCAAAAACTGCATATTATTTGTGTAAGTTTTATGGCTTGAGGAAAAGTGCACCAAACCTTGGAAATATCTCCCCTACAATTGAGTATGTCGTCACCATGGAAACATTTTTCTACAAAATAATGATAGAGCATTATGAAGGCCATTGATGCCTCCAATGCCCTGGTTACTCGAAATTATTAGAAAATTATCTATTATAAAAATTTGCAACCTTCAAAAAAGCAAATGTAATGATGATTTAGCTGCAAAAAAATTAATGATTACTCTATGATGTGAAGTATGAATCTTGTAACAAATACTCAAAATGCAACATGTGTATTTCAATGATCTGGACCCTGACCAGAATATTTTGATCTGGCTCTTAGTTTATGTCCATTCAAGTAGAATAGAACTGGAATGAGAACCATACCCATTGTGATGAACCCCAAAAGAGAAGTTCCCCAGGCAACTGGGAACTTTTTGGTGGCAAGGTTATTAAACAAAGGGTCACCAAAAAGAGGGAAACATCCAGCAATAACCGAACGAAACAAGTCATTGCTAGCAAACACGGAAGCCAAGTACCTGTGGAACGAAGCATCCAAATAGTTAAACAAAGTTTGGAATATAACAAATCCCCCAACGGCAAATATCAGGGCACCGATCAAAGGACCTATCCAGTGAATATCTGGTGAGGAAGTCCATGCAAAAATGAAGAGACCAACAGGCATGCAAACACTTCCAAAAATTGCCATTGGTAGGAAAACTTCAGGGACTGTTTCTTCACCAGCTAAAAGTTTTTTGGTGTACCTTTCGTAAATAACTACAATGTAGATCAGACCACCGATTAGCACTCCAACAACAATACTAACATATGAAACACCCATCTCAATCAAAGTAAAATGGTGGATCTGGTAGAATACAATTGGGAAAGATTCGAACCACAAATAAAGGGTAGAATAAACCATGGCAATGTAAATATTAATGAGCAAGACAACTGGTTCAAAAATACATACCTCAATTGGCCTCCATAAAGTATCAATTATAAGTTCTTTCCTAGTCATACTCCTATTTTCAATTTCACCCTCACAGGTGATACGATCATTTCCGGTCAAACTCCTCAATCTCTTTGCCTTACGAAGAAGTAGAGTCTTCTCATAGGTTTCTGGTAAAAAGAATCCTAAAATAGCAAAGCATGAACCGGATAACATACACATAAACCAGAATGTCCATCTCCAATCCCGCTTGACGACCAAAATTGAACCAATCAAGGGTCCTAATGATGGACCCAAGACTCCACCGATACACCAACTAGCAAGACCAACGGGCATATATGGTTTAGAAATGACATCACCAACGGAGGCCCCACCTGTAGCCAAAGCTGGAGATGCAAAAAAACCACTTATGAATCTTAGAATGCATAATCCTGCTATGTTTTTGACTAACGCTGTTGGTATTTGCAAAATGAAAAATATGAATAAGGTGCAAATATAGATTGAGGTTCTCCCGAATACAGCATTCTCTGACATAGGAGATAATATCATAGGGCCTATTCCATAGCCTATGACAAACATAGTTAAAGGCAAGGTTGCAATAACTTTGCTGACTTGTAAATCTTCCATAATCTTGTCAGTACCAGGTGTATAAACCGCGGAACCTATGTAAACAGAAACTGTCAAAAACATGATTTCCAAAATGAATAGAGTCTTCTCCCAAAGCGGCCAGTTGTATGGGTTCTCTGGATCATCTGGTCCTTCCCATGTTGTCAAAATATCTCCCGAATCACTTAAAGTCTGACAATCTTTTAACTCAGAATCTGAAAACGTTGCTTCAGCGGCACCATAAAACTTATCATAGTCGAATTCAATAACCTTCTGTTCTATCAAATATTTATCTGGAATCACATAATCTGGGTACTCTTCTGGATGTCTGAAAAGTTTTCTTCCTGATAAATGATAGGCAATTCTTCCCCAAAAACTGTCTCTAAAAAATCTGGAACTTACCATCTATCAAATAATAATTTATCAAGAGTTCTCTAATCTACTTTGAGAAAGAAGAGCTACAAAGGATGATGTCTATGCTATATTCAAGTATCTAGATTAGTAGTTAAATTACACCAGGATTACATCTTTAATACTTGAGTTTTAAGTGGAATATAACACCTTACTTTATAGGTGCTGCCAAAGACCACAGGCGTTTCTAAATAGGCTGACTAATTAGAGGCTGAAAGAAAAGTCTATGAGATTCTCGGATTGATAGCTTTTCATGGAATAAGGCTGACTTCTCTGCATAAATTAACTACCTATGCATTGAAATTGTCTCGGATACAATAAGGGTCTTTCCGTACACCCAGTATTCACGGGGGAGAATTAGACACGCCGTATATTTAAGGTTCAAATTTAGCACTAATATTATTTACGTAAAATTTCTCCCCCTAGTTTCTGTTACTAGAACAAACTGAAATCATCCGATAATTTCTTCATAGTTCCTATTTTGGATGTTACATAAAATTGTTGCAACACGTCAAAAGTCGTGTACTTGTCAAACATCTGCAACAAAGATATCGCACTCAGTGCCACGCTGGATGATCAGTAACGATGTTTGCCGATAATTAAAGCGTTCGCTATAATTTTTTATAGTCAGCTTTTTTTACAAACGCCTGAAAGAACAGGTTACAGAATATTCCATCAATTTCCTTCTATTTCTTTCAATTTGATCTTATATATAGTGCAATTCTGGTGGACATTTCTTTAGTTTTACGATTTTTATTGTTCAAATTAGACCGTTGTGTTTTTTTCGTGGTTAGGAGGATGGACTTTCTCTCAGAAATCTAAGAATTCTTATCTATTCCTTGTTGAAATTCCAGTCGCAAAAATGGTAATATTGACTTGGCTCCAGCATAGAGCCTCCTTGGGTTTTATTAACCCTGTATTTTCTATAAAGCTGCATCAGTTCTCATGATATCGCTTATTTGGAAGATTATGGGCTGGATCCACTAATTATTGGAGTTATACAGTATTCCAAACATTGTTATAACTTCTCCTTATCAAATAGGCTATTTTAGGCTTTTATGATCAACATATGACATGACATAACTGGAAACTCGAAACCAATCATTTCACAATCATTAATCAAAGTCATTAGAGAAGTTCAATACGCCGTAAAATTATTGCATGGAAGTCACGATAATGTTGTTAACCCAGGTCTAGAACATATTATAAAAATCAAACATGAAAGTACACCGAAGTACATTGTGAAGTTTAAGGTACTCAATTCAGTCATTTCTTCAAATGGCTTTAACTGACAACTCGATCATTAAAGAATTTGTAGCACATTATCTTCACACTTCACAACAGAAATAGTTGGAAAACCCTCAAAAATGGAATCTCTATGTAACTTTATACTATTAGACTTCAAATAGAAGCAAATTCGAGCCTAAATGAAGTAAAATCAATTCAAACAATAAGAAATCAATAGAGAAGTTTAAAGGGTCCTTCCTTTAAAAACTTTTCTTTGAGCATATTTTCAACTCTGTATAATTAACATCTCTATAATACATCTATCTAAACTATAAAGCTATTAGGTATTCGTTGAATCCAAATAATGAATTTTGAGGGGCTGATACTGGTTGTGAGAAGTTTTCGCAATTTTTGTAATTTTTGCAATTTATTACTATTTATCCAGTTTATCAGATAAATCATATAGATTATCACATACATTGACAAAGAAAAATCGTATATTATTAGATTGAATAAAACACTCGCCATACTTATTTTTCAATAACACCCAAAAACCAAGAGAAATGCTTTACTAGATATTAATACTAAAGGAGTAACTATCAATATCAGTACCAATAGAAGATTCAGCAGAAGAATTAACTTCAGAAATGTTTTTGTTTGAACCCAAATTTCCCAATGCATAGTCACAAATACGACTGATTTCTTTTAAATATTCAGTAGTATACTTCGTTTTCCCAATCATAACATCCATTGATCTACTTTCATAGAAACTTGCAATATTCAGGATCGTTAAATATTGTTTGAGTTTTTCCAAGGGCTTTATAGCATTTGAATGAGTTACAGATAATTTTGTTAAACACATCATAAACACATTTAAACACTTCTCAATACCCCCAATAGCATCCTCAAGATGTGAATATATGGAAGGGACTTTTTCTGTATTTGGGTATAATTCGGCACAATGATATAAGTGGTATTTCAACCTAACATATGTGGCAGTGAGTAAAAAGCTAGATCTGTATGCTACTTGGGAAAATGCTGAAGTTAACAAGAGAATGCCAACAGTACCACAAAATACATTCTCATTATCCGTAAAAAAGGAAATTGCGGGCATTATGTCACACGTCAATAACAACTGTATTTTCTTTTCATAAAAGCGCATTAAATCAACATTTCCCTTATTCTCATAGTAAATTACCAAATGTAAATACAAAGGCATCAAGAATGATGTTATACATACCAGCGCTCTAGCGTTAAAGGTTCGTGAAAATACACTCTTCTGAGATTCATCATCTACTGGGATTAATGCATCTGCAACAGATCCGAATTTATCATAGGCCAACTTCTCTATTAAATTCATTTTGTCTGTAACATCTGATATTGTCGTCAGTCCTGTGACATCCAATACCATATTTATGATATCTATCTGTAAGTCTAAGAAAATCAGTAGTTCATTCATGTGGGTTATGACTGAAATCTCCAATGATGTGTCCAAATTATTTGAGCTCTCATTGTTGATATCATCTGGATGAGAAGGGGTGCTAGTAACATACAGTTTGTTTATAGTCAACATTGAGCCGGAAGAGTGAGCCTCCATTATATCTAAAGCGGTTAACACCTGCCAAAATTTTTTTCTTAGATTTCTTTCACGAGGGTCTGATACAACTGGTTCCCTATTTAAGTCTAACTTATAACCCATTTGAATAAGAGTACCTGTAGGGATCCCATTATCGATATAACAGATCCCTTCCCCATATTCTGGCGCAATTCTCTGATAAAGCCTCAAACAAAAAGCACATTGCAAAACTGCTAAACTAACTTTTGCAGCGAGATTGTATGTTCTTAAGCAAAAACTGGCTAATTTGATGGCCTTTATATCTATTTGGAAATTTTCCGACAGAATATTTATCGATTCCATATTTTCTATCAATGTTTTGACTCTTAACATAACAAGCAAACAACCCAAATAGGCGAAATCATCATTTTTCAAAACAGGTAATTTAATTTCAACTTCGTCTAGGTTTTCTGGACCCAAAATCTTTATCATTTCTTTCCTGAAGGAAACCTCGTCAATTAACGGCCAGTAAGAATAAGCCCGCCTAAAGAAAATAGAAACAGAATCCCAAACAAATCTCCTACTAGGAAGTATTTCTTGAATATTTTGTGCTAGGTTGCTTCGTCCTTCAGCTAAATCAGTTTCAACGGATTTGTTTGAGTTTTTCGAATTAAAACCCAACTCATAATTCTGTTGTTTAAACTTCTCGAAGTGATACAAGGATGGCTCTTTTAGTTCTAGAAATTCCCATGAGAAAGGCCCATATGGCGCATGCTCTGATTCATCTTCAAGAGGAGGTGTGAAACGTTCGTAAAAATTGATCTTTTCCAGGGTGGAGCTAATATTGTTCCCTCCATTAATGATAGATATTGATTTATCCTTGCCCTCCAATATTATCGGAGACAGAGATTTTGAACTAGTGCTTTTAGATTGAACGGGCACTTTGAATATATGAAACGAAGTATTTCCTTTATTGTACGCCACTTCATCAGCCTTTTCGTAAGCACACAACTCAGCTGTCTTATTCCTCACACAAGAAGAACATGGCTTTCCTCTATCACACTTAACACGCCTTTCCTTACACCTCTTACAGGTCAATGCAGGTCTCCTTCTAGTCATCTCTATTATCTAATGTTGGTTTTTTTAGATTAAGGAACTTAATCAAAAAGTTCCTCGCAATTTTATATGAGAGCACGTGAAAAGACACTTGATTCAGAGGAAGTAGTAACTATAAACAGATACAAGTCGTAGATATCAACATGTGATTCTGGTAATTAAATCATCTGCCACACCAATCAGTTACTTTCCTTCACGGAAGAACTGGAATTGTGGGTGCAATTACTCTTGTTAGTGAAAAGACAATAGTGGTCTTATCTTGTTGAACTTATCATATTAATAAGCAGCCAGGGGAATTTTACAACAAGGCCTCTAATCCCGAAAGTGAAGCTTAATGAAAATGACATTTACGGAATTGCTACCTTCAATAACTGTTGTGGACTCCAAATGAACTTACTAATTCCAAACTTTGATATTTCGATCGAACTTCTTAATTAGGCAGTTCGACCGAAGTCAATATTTGATGCGAGGGTATAAAATTGCAGCCAATATCAAGATTTTAGAATTAACATTAACAACTTGTAAGATTACCTTTCAGTCTTTCAGTAAGAAGGTTTATTTTAGTAAAAAAGGGAAAATTCAAATTATTATGAGCAAATTACTTGTTGTTTTTGGAGCTACTGGTAAACAGGGTGGTTCAGTTGTAACCTATGTTCTCAATGACCCACAACTCTCCAAAGAATTCAAAGTTCGTGGTATTTCTAGAGATCCAAGCAGTGCAGCATCTCAAGAACTCATAAAAAGGGGAGTTGATGTGGTTAAAGGAGATTTCAATGACAGAAATTCAATCAAGAAAGCTTTACAAGGAGCGCACACTGTGTTTGCAACTACAAACTCAATCTTTTCTCCAACTGGTAAAGATGAAGAAATTGCTCAAGGCAGATTAATTGCAGATGAAGCAGTTAGCGCTGGTGCGAGTTATTTGATTTGGAGTTCTTCTACTAATGTGAGTAAGAATAGTGGAGGAAAGCTAACCAAAGCATTTTTCTTCGAAGCTAAGGAAGAGGTTGAGAGATATATTCGCGGTTTGCCTATTAAGAGTTCTTTTTTCGTTCCAGGTTCATTTTTTCAAAACTATTTCACCGTTTCTCGTCCAAGACCTTTGGGAGATGGGACATATGCTTTGGTAAGTATACTTAACCCAGATACTATGGTTCCTTTGATTGATATCGTAGATGATACTGGGAAGTTCATTGGTGCAATCCTTGCCGATCCCGAAAGATACGAATATAAGAATATTGGTGCTGCAACAAGTCTTTACTCCCCTACGGAGGTTGCAAATGCTATAACCAAAGCAACAGGGAAGAAAGTGATATATAATCAACTTTCTGACGATGAATTCAAAAAAAAATTAGATCCAAGTGTTGCTGACTTTTTCATCGATACATTTGCTTACTTTCGTGAGTTTGGATATTATGGTTCTGAGACAAAGAGCTTAACTGAATGGTCTGCCAAACAGGCTCGCGGAAAACTTACCACTTTAGAGGAATTCTTCAAAAAGAATCCCCTTGTGTTGGAAGAGCCTCATACTGGTGGTCAATAAAAAAATTACTATAAATTTATTTATATAGGCAGTTTTCAAATAGTTTTTGTAATCTATTCACAATTTATGAAATAGCTGAACAGTCTTAGTTTCATAGAAGAGAGGCCAAATCAGAATTCATTACCATAAAACATCTAAATGGAATCATCAGGATGTTTCAAGTGAGATTCTAAACGACAAAAAGTTTATTTGATAAAGAAAGTAAAAATATCTATGTGCAGAGGATCAATTGATGCTATATTTTGCACCCTTTCCCACGTCACTTAAAATCGAGGCAAAGTGGAAGATTCATGAACTGGGACAAATGTCAGCTTTGTTACATGATACTTCCTCAACATCCATAGAGGGTTTCGATTACCTTGGTCACATTCGTTCAGTATCTCCACGAAGCTTATTTTTTTAGCAACCATAACAAGTGCAGGAAATTATTGTACATCAACAAAACCAACAAAACCTATTTTCATTTAAAAATCCAAATATAATGTGACCTTGCCTAACAATTGCTTGATATTTGAATTAATTCCCTCTAATTGGTTGTCAAAATAACCCCAAATGTTAGGGGAATTAAATTAGTGCCGAGAAACTTCTTTAAATAAATGTTGCCGTAAACTCCGGAAAGATGCTTTTGCAGGACTCATGAACAATAGTGCGCCCCCACATTTTCCAAGCCTTAATGGAATTACAAATGATCGCAACTTGTATGGCAGGAGTTCGAAATCAATGCAACCCTTTTCGTCATTAGTTACCATTTGACCTCACTTCATATCCAAGTTGCCGATTTTTTGGGTAAATACGGAGAATATAAATCTAAATATAAGTAAGATCCACATTGATAAGTGATACACTCTCAAAAATCAAGTAGAGAAGTTGATTGATGCAGAAATATACCAGACTTGCTAAACTTACACTGATAAGGAGGCCATTGAGTGCAATGGGTTTCCATACTGCAAAAATTCCACCGAGACAAATTTATAAAGGGGTTGCAGTTGGTCTATTTTCTTTAGTTGCTTTGGCTTTAGGAAGCAAGTATGAAACAGCCATACAATTAGATACCCAAGAGCAGAAGAAATTCATCAGCTCTGAAGTTGTGACTGAGCATGACTCTCCTGAGAAAGGTCTTTGGGTAGCAATCAATGGCTCGGTCTATGATTTGACTGAATTCTCGAAAGCGCATCCTGGAGGAATGCCAATTATTGTCAAACATGCTGGTCATGATGTTAGTAAGCTCTTCAACAAGTTCCATGCGAAGAACATTATCTCGAAACTTCTTCCACCAGAAAATTACTTGGGAGAGCTCAAAGGTGAATTGGATGAATTAGATGACCCTTTGCTCGCAGTCGACCATGATATTGAAGAGAGAAGATTGCAAAAACCACCTATATCATCAATTTTCAACCTCAATGAATTCGAATATGTTGCAAAGCAAATTATCCCAGCACATGCTTGGGCTTATTATTCTGGAGCAGCAGACGATGAAATCTCTTACCGAGAGAATCACTCTGCTTATGATAGAATTTTTTTCAGACCCAAAGTTCTCGTGGATGTTGACGATGTAGACATATCTACCGAAATGCTTGGACTGAAAACAGATGCACCTTTCTATTGCACAGCAGCAGCACTGGCTAAGTTAGGACATCCTGATGGAGAACTTGGAATTGCTCAAGGATGTGGTAAAGAGAACATTATTCAAATGATATCTCAACAAGCATCTTACCCGTTTGAGGAGATTGTTGGAGTTGCAATTCCAGGTCAGACTCAATGGTTTCAAATTTATGGCCAAAAAGATAGACAGAAGAACTATGACCAGATAAAGTTATGTGAAGAGTTAGGAATAAAAGGGCTTTTTGTCACAGTGGATAGTGCAGTATTTGGAAGAAGAGAGAAGGATTTAAGATTTAAGGTAGAAGACGTGAGTGACGAAGCAGATGTGGACGGTGATTATATGAAAGATGACTTCATTTTGACCTATAAGGATATTGGCCTAACTTGGAAAGACATTAGGAACTTCAGAAATGCAACAAATTTACCAGTAGTAATCAAAGGAGTACAACGTGTTGAAGATGTGTTCTTGGCAATTGAAAACAATGTGGATGGTGTTGTATTGTCAAATCATGGGGGACGGCAACTCGATTTTTCTCCTGCTCCAATTGAAGTATTGGCAGAGGTTATGCCTCTTTTAAGAGAAAAGAAGCTCGACAAAAAAATCGAAATTTATATTGATGGAGGTGTTCGTAGAGGAAGTGATGTAATTAAAGGCCTTTGCCTTGGTGCCAAAGGTGTTGGACTTGGAAGACCCTTCTTATATGCAAATTCTTGCTATGGAAAGTATGGTGTTATGAAAGCTTGTAAGCTTTTAAAAGAAGAGATTATTAGAGATATGAAGCTTTTAGGAGTTAATAGTATAGACCAGCTAACACCTGAATTAGTGGACACTCGTAAACTATTTGGTGGACTTGGAGGTAAAAATGACCAATACTATGAACCACTAACTTCGCCTAAATTCAAAGATGAAGACTAGAGTATTTATTTTGATATTTCAAAACATAGATTATTACATAAAAAAAGAATACAAGTAGAAATAACTTAATCCTATAAACACATTTATATATTCAGACGACATACTAATTCTGTACATACTTTTTTTCGAGGCACTGAAGCTTTAACCAAAATTATATGCATCTGCATGTTCATTGTATCTGTAGCCAACAACTTGATGACTCTTAAAGATCTTATTGATTTCTTCAAGATCATCATCAGAGAGCTCAATGATATTGGAGAGATTTTTCTTCACCTTTTCAACAGTTGATCCAGAAGGAATTGGCAAAATTCTTGTTACATTTTTCACCTTTTGGAATTGCTTTCTACCTGAAATTGCAAGGATCCAAGATATAGATAAAGATTCCAATGAAGTGTGTTTAACATCATGAGCAAATTTGTAAAGATCTTCCACTAACTTCAAATTTTTGAAATAGTTATCCTCATTAAACCTATCGATGTGTCTTCTAACATCACCTTCTGGAATGGATGCGTAGAATTTAGCACCATCTTCTGCAGCAATATCAGTTAACACTCCCCCATGAAGAGGAGAGTAGGCAATAATTGGAATACCAAGTTCAGAAGCAGTTTCTAATACTCCATTTTCAATTAAGTCCTGGCAAACTAAGGACAACTCAAGTTCAATACATGAAATTGGGAAAACCTTAGACGCCTTGATAATGGACTGTGAACCAACTTCGGAAAGAGAAATACCATCAATTTTGCCAGCCTTTACATACTCTGCAATGTAACCAATGGTATCTTCATAAGGAACTCTTTTATCAACTCTTGCTGCTTGAAACAATATTTTAGGTCTATCTGCTGATACAGGGAAATATTCAAGAATAATCCTAATATCATCAGCAATCTTCTCTTTAGAACCATCAGGTCCAGTTGGAGTATATCCCCCCTTAATTGAAATAATCAAATCCTTATTGAATTCTGGGGTGTTACTATCAACGAATTGCTTTATGAGCTTCAAATTGTTATTATCTGGTCCATAAAATATACCACCATTGAGGAGTTTTGTTCCATTGGTAGAATCAGATGTAACAAACTTGAGTGTCTCAATGGATTTTTCATATGGTGGTGGCTTTGGTCTCCAAGTCATACTCATGGTTCCAAAACCAAACCTACCAGGTAACTCAATTGCTTTATAGTTCAGTGACATTTTGTAAAAGAAGACAGTTAATATTCTTTAATTGTTTATAAAGATGTGAAAAAGTAATGAGAATAATTGTAAATTTATAGTCAAAACGAGTTCTTAAACCCACTTCAAATTGTTACACAACAGTAAATCCGCAGTCCAATTTCATACTATCACCGCACAATATTTTAGTTAAAACCGCTCTACATTATTATAAATCATTAAAACGCCATCCGGTGGCAAATTGTGAAGAAACTGATATACAACGAGAGAAATATTTACATTTCATGAGATTTTACTTGTTCTCAAACCTTCTATGGATATTACTTTTAAAGTTCAGCATACAGGAGGAAATAGAATGCAAACCGATTTCATTTTCTTGTGACGGGTTCCGCATTTCTTGTTTACAATGAAAAGACTATTTTACTGGCCTATAAATGAGTATAGATATACTTGTCTACAACTCACACTATGAAATCTATATGTATATAAGCTTGTTGGTAACATTTAATCATAATATGAGACAAATTATCCCATATCTTCAAATAGCTGTATATCCATGTAGCCATAATCTTCATGTAACCTATTTCGTTAGAGACATTTAAAATATGCGCAACACATTACACAAATACAATGTTAGATAGTTGAGTGGCGTGTCTTACGGAGAATTATCTCCTTAATCAAGTTGACGGTCGATATTGTTCTTCCTTGTACATCACTAATTTGGTTACTCTATCTACTAGTTTACGCTCAAAATTCCGGCTAACCGAGTTATTTAGGCTCCTAAAAGTTACACAGAAGTAATGTAGAAAGACAATTACCGGGGGAATAAATGGATGTTCCATCATTTCATCCCCACTTTCTTATATTAAAGATACTGTTCCATGCCAAGATATAGCGCGGATAAGTAAATCACCGCTATTAAGAATTTATGTCTAGCGGTTAGCAATACTTTTCTATAGTGATAATAAGAGGGGACACAAAACTACTTCCTTATAACCCGAAGGAAAGCCCAAAATTTAGGAAAGTATGGAGGGGAAATAAGATGAGTCTTTTTAACGGTGATTGTGATGATATGACAATGATAGATCAATGCGCTTGTATTTTGACATGTTTATTACTATGTAATTTCCAGTTTTAAGGAGTATCTTTGGTGGATTCAATAGGATATAACCTGTTCAATAGATTTGTAACCCTCTCTACTCTCGGAGATTTACATAATGGGGCCGATTGATAAGATACAGGCTTTGCGGAGTAAGCGCGGCTAATGGAGGGACCCCCAATAAAATGTTGCATGAATCCCGTGTTGTTCCCCCACAATTTTGGGTGGCCTGAAAGTTACTTCTTGTTCTCAGAGTAATTACTATATAAAGGTAAAAGTAAGCCCAATGTAAGGTTCAAATCAAATTATCATTGACAAGAAACCACAACAACAGAACAAAATCATGGAACTGTCGAATAGTCGCGAGAGCGTAGAGATTAAAGAGCAAATTAAACATGATATCTTCAACGAGAAACCCGAAATAAATCCAAAATCTATAGCAAAATACTTTGGAAGTCGTTTTTCCACATTGTTCGATTTACCGATATATCATACTGATCAGAGATGGTATGAAGTAATTAATCCACTTCCTGGTTTGAGAGAGATGAATGCAACTCATTGGAATTTTTACTTTATGGGATTGAGTGCTTGGCTTATTGACTCAATGGACTTTTTCTGTGTATCAGCCTCTAGTACACAGATAGCAGCAACCTTGGGTATAAGTATTACACAACTCACATGGGGTATGACTCTTGTCTTGATGTTCAGGTCTTTGGGATCATTGATTTTTGGATTACTGGCTGATTATTTTGGAAGAAAATGGCCTTATATTATTGTGTGTTTCCTTTTTATGGTAATTGAGATTGGAACTGGATTTGTTAAGACATACGGACAATTTTTAGGAGTCAGAAGCATCTTTGGTTTATTAATGGGTGCAATGTACCCTATAGCTTCGGTTACAGCATTGGAAACCCAGCCACCAGCCGCAAGGTCAATCTTGTCAGGACTTTTCTTGCCTGGAGGTTATAATGGTGGATATCTCTTTGCTACCATATTTTTCAGGGCTTTCGTGTATTCTTATAAGGGTACAGAAGGATGGAGAGCATTGTTTTGGTTTTCTGCTGGCCTTCCAGTATTGTTAATCATATGGAGATTATGCTTCCCTGAATCAGAAACTTTCTTGAAATTGAAAGAATCAAAGAAAAAATTAAATAGTGGTGACAAAAAGGGATTTTTCTCTAAGATAGACAAATCAGTATTTATTACGATCAAAACAGAATGGTTGATGTTCATCTATTTGGTCGTTCTAATGTCACTCTATAATTTTACAAGTCACGCATCGCAGGATTTATACCCTACAATTTTAACGAAACAATATAGTATCGAGATAAATCAGAAAACTTATATTATGACAATTGTTAATTTGGGTGCAATTCTTGGTGGAATTATCATGGGTCAGCTTACAGAGATTTTTGGAAGACGTTTGACAATAATTATTTGTAATGTTATTAGTGGAGCATTTGTATACCCAGCATTCAACTCCCTGAAAATAAGTACTATTATAGTATGTGATTTTTTTCTCAATTTTGGAGTCATGGGGTCTTGGGGTGTTGCACCAATCCATTTAATTGAGTTAGTTAATACTACTCACCGTGCATTTTTATCTGGATTTGTATATCAGTTAGGAAATTTGGCTTCATCGGCTTCTAGTACAATTGAAACTAAGCTTAGTAACCAATTTCCTATCACGTTGGCTGACGGAACACCGTCTTATAATTATGGTAAGGTTGTTGGAATTTTTTGTGGTGCAATATTTGGGTCCTTGATTATTGCAGCCTTTCTTGGCCCTGAGAGGTTCCACAAGGATTTAGCCGTTCATACAGGAGATAACTCTTCCATTTATCATAGGCACGACGATGAATCTAGTATTTCCAACTCTGATTTCGAAAAGGATAAGAATGTAGTGGTTCATGTAGAATAAGAGTTACTTTAAGAAGCACATCTTCACAATCATGATCATCAAAACATATGGCTAATAAAATAACTTTCATTCCTACTTTCGTTTTTTATAATTTACTATTTATCCTGCCAATGGGCTAAGCTTTACTTTTAGTTAACATTGTAAGACTTATCAACAAATTGTATCTATGGAACACACATTCACAAGGCAATATATATTAGTTAGGTATAATATATTAATAAAGCTACATATACATTTCAATGTTCAGGCTTAAGCTTCGATTAACTCCTTTTCTTTATTTAATTTCAACTCAAGCATTTCCATGAATAAAACGTTCATATCTATCTGTCTAATGTCCCGTACATGGAATCAATATATTTATCTGAAAACATATCATCCATATCAGAGAAAAAAAAGTTTATTGCACCTTCTTCCTTCCATTGAGGATTACTGAAAAAACTGAAAAAAGTTGGATCCAACAAATTATCAATACCCTCAATGGGACTTGGAGTAGGATGATTATGCTTCACATGAAAGAAACCTTCGAAATCTACCTCGAAGTTTCGCCTGGCCTCATATAAAATAGGATGTTCTTTTAAACACTCTTCGATAAATAACTGATAAGCAAGATGCATTATATGTATCGAGTAGCTCTTCAACAGAATGCGCGATCTCCAATAGTCCGGATGAATGAGATTATTGTTTATACAGAAACGCATGATTTTATCGACAAACAAGACATCATCGCCTTCAAATGAAGGTTCAATTATAGATTCAACGGGCTTAGAAAAATGTAAAATATGACTAACTCTTATAGTCGACTGATTCTGTGTTTCCCATTTCGAGAGATCCATTCGAGTGATTAGATCCATGCATAATATAAGTGCTCTAAGCTCGAACTGCCTGATAGAACCTAGACCGAATAAAAATAGTTGATACCAGAGTGGTGATGGAGACGAATTAAAGATATGCTTGATAGTACTAAAATAACCCCCGGAACATATTAAAACCAACAAAGTGTACTTCAATCCTGATCTGCGGAACAGATCTCTGACTCCATCATCAGTGAAATTTCTCGGATCTATATAAATGATGTGATAATAATGCAGGAGAATTGAAAATAAGAAAAGATAGTGCAAAAATTCCGTAACCACATCAAATAATTCTTTGGTATCATCAGACAGAAAGTCCATGTTGATAAATTTTTGGATAACAGTTTGAACTCTTTCCAGGCTAAGATAGGCCTTAAGAAGACGAATGCAGTTAAGAAGATCGCCAAGAGTTACTTCCATCTTTGAAGAAATTGCTGCACAAGATCTTATAAGCTGAAGATAATCAAATGGCAAATAGCAGTCTCGTAGTGACACGGGATTTATGTAGTCATCTGTGATATGAAGAGGAATACCAAGGTCCAAAGAATTGACTGCATCAAGGAGCAATAAGCAATTCCAAATATTTTTAATTGTTTGTCTATAACTTTTGCTCTTCTTTTCGTAGAGAACATCAATATTTCTATGAAAGCCCATAGATATTGCCATATGAAAACAAACTGAAAAAAGCAATGATCCATTAGATCCATCACCCCCATCGTTATCTCTGATATTGAATTTTTTATGTAGCCTTAACAACATGAAAGCCTGCAAAGTGGGAATTGAAGCTAATTTTAATAGGTTATCTCTGAATAAAAGACTGGCAGCTTCATTCAAAATTTCATCATTTTTTTTAAGGAGTAAGGGGTCCAATAATTCCTTTTCTTGTAAAGAATATTCAAGTATAAGTAATAATAACGAAATACGAGAATTTGTTGTATCTTGGTTTTCTATAACAACTTTTCCGTTAACGTTTATGAACAGTTTGTTGAAATCACCGAGTACTACTTCCTTTTCGACTATTGGAAAACTCTTGTACCAAATGCTATCAAAAAAATGACGTAAAAGGCTCACACATTCATCATATGGAGGAAGACATTCTGAAACATGTTTTAAGCCATCATACCTCGTGATTTCTGCCGCTCTATTGCCTCTGGTATTTTCCTGTTTCCATTGCCTGCGCTTATCTGAAAGCTTGTTTCCAATTATGAAATATATATGTGACATTTTGGAATTGTAAGAGAGAAGCGGTCTAAAGCACATCAAACCAAAATAAAGTATTCTCTTCTTTTTTTCCCATAATATTTCATGGAGTATAGGCACATCTGGTAATGCCAATCCGTAAACACTAGAGTCATTAGCTTTCTCTACTTTGTCTGAATTGAAAACTGGCTGCAAATTGGGTCCTTGGAAGGGAGTCTCCTGATATGTACAATTCTCAATTTTCCTACTTACGCAAGATGAACATATTGGCCTCTTTCTATCACATTTTATTTTGCTGATCTTACAATTCTGACAAGAATGAATCACACGTCTACGCTTCTTTTTTGCAGCACTTATGCTCTTATTGTTAGCCTCTTTTTCAGTCATACTTTACTTTAATAATGATACATTATAGACGACACCAGTTTTATTTAAACATAAAAATCAATTGATTATTTGCTTAGTTATGAGATATGCACACTAAATTAGGACTATATGCAAGAATGTAAGCCATCATTTTGAATGGCATTTAGATACCTTACAGTAGTCATTACTGAATTGAAAGAGGACATTAATAAGGTATATTGCCTTTTAGAATACAATAGAATACCAACTATATGTGTTGAAATTTGTCTCTACAATCTAGTTAAGTTTCTTCGTCTAATATGGCGAATCAACTACTCTATGCGACACTTTGTCCGAGAGATGATTTAATATAGAGGAAAAGGTTCTCTTATTATGACATCAGCTATCAATAACAATCAGATAACGAGGATCGGTCTTTTCAATATATATTTCTCTATTGTAATATATTAATAAAAACTTGCTGAAAACGTTACAACATCTTAGTATACCCAATAGTAAGTTTTTACTAATACCCGGACCGAAACGGAAATGGCTTGGCCCGTGCTAATGATCTTACTAACTACAAATAAATATTTTGTAATAACGAAGTAAGTTAAGCATCATAAGTGTTAGGGAACAATTAATAGAACTATAATAGAAGGTCTGAACGATCAATAACATATTTCCAGTTGAGATAGTTAATTTTATCTGATAACGCCAGCAAAGGGTAATGGAAGAAGAACATCAGACGCCGTCATTTACAGAGGATGAAGAAACAAAGAGCACAGAAACTATCTCTAAATCATTAGAACCTAGTCCAACAGTTGATGAAATCTCATTGGGGAGGGAGATATTATTTGTTTTTTGTCTATGCTTCTCGCAGTTGGCAACACAAGCGGGTGTATCGCAAACTATAAACCCTGCACTGCAAATAGCACGACAGTTTGGTGTGGAAAATAGCCCTGGAGAAATAGCATGGTTCACTGCGTCTTTTTCATTTACAGTTGGTACATTTATCTTGATTTTTGGTAGATTGGGAGATATTTATGGTTACAAGAAGATTTATATAATAGGATTTATATGGTATGGCATTTTTTCACTTGCAGTGGGGTTTACTGCATTTTCAAAGTCGCAAGTAGCATTTGATATCTTACGAGCAACACAGGGAATTGGACCTGCAATGTTGATGCCAAATTCCCAAGCATTAATTGGTCACTACTATCCTATGGGACATCGCCGAAACGTTATAATGTGCTTTTTTGGGGCAATAGCGCCAGGCGGATTTGTTTTTGGAGCAGTTTTCGGTGGACTTTTTGCCCAGTTTGTTTGGTGGCCATGGTTATTTTGGGTGGCTGGTATAGTATTTATTTGCATGGCCTTTCTCGGGTTCCTTGCAATACCTAAAAACATAGGTAATCATCATGAAAAAAGCGGATTTGATATCTACGGTTCTTTGGCTGGTGTCATAGGGTTATCTTTATTCAATCTTGCTTGGAACCAGGGTTCAAATGTTGGATGGAAGGAATCATATGTCTATATTTTGCTTATCATTAGTGTATTTTTCTTCGTTGGATTTGCTTATATTGAAAGAAAAGTTAGCTACCCTTTAGTTCATCCTTCTGTGATGCAAGGTGATATTGGATTCATTTTGGGTTGCATAGCTGCAGGATGGTCAAGTTTTGGTGTATGGCTTTATACATCGTTCCGATGGGGACTGTATGTTGATTTAGATACACCTATGCTAGAAGCTGCAAAGTTTGCTCCGGTATGTATTATCGGATTCATCGCCGCTTTCCTGTCAGGGTTCTTGATCCCAAGAGTACCACTGTCAGTTATTATGTTTATTGCAATGCTTGCATTCTTGATTGGTATCGTCATAATGGGTAATAGACCAGTTGGTCAGATTTACTGGGCTCAGAAATTTGTAAGCATTATTCTTGAGCCATTCGGAATGGATATGTCATTCCCTACAGCTTGTATATTAATCAGTCAGGCAGTCCCTAAATCTCAACAAGGAATCGCAGCGTCATTAGTATCTACATTCGTGAATTATTCCATTCTGATTGGTTTAGGTATCTCTGGTACTGTTGAATATTATAGAATAAAAGGTAAGCCAGATGACTTGGAGACTCGAATTCTTGGATTGAGAAATGCATATTACCTTGGTATGGGCCTTGCAGGAATGGGAGTTGTTCTCTCCACTATATTTATGTTCAAACAATTCAGCAAAAGGCGCTCGAATCCCCCACACCAACCCGTTATTACCGATAAGGAACTTAACGTTGTCTCGTAAATATATTTTTAAAAAAGCAACGGCATTCCAAAATGCCTCATCTAATTTATCGATATCTGGTTTGTAGAATCCCGTTAGATAACGGTAAGCGCCTCATATTACATTTTTCCCCAGATCTACATATTATCTTGCTTTAGATTGTAACACTTTGAGTCAGGATTGTTCTTTGAAGCTCGGATCTTCGTATTCTGATTGAAACAAAGAGCAACGTCTAGATTTCGCAAGACCCTAGTTCATCTCATCTCCGTTTAATATCTTTCGGATCGTTCCGAGCCTCTCTGCTGGTAAGCCGAGTTTAGTCGTCGTTACCTTCCACAATAAGCCACTAGGGTCTCACGAAGCCTTAATAATAGTGTAATGAGCCTTCATAAGTGTGGCACATATGTCAATATGTACTATTATGGAAAAACCGTTATGCCAAGACCTGTCACTAACTAAGGGTAGAAGACGGTAACTTCGTTAAATGTCCGAAGATTTCAATACCAAGAGATCTATTGGAACTAACTAATCTAAATTAAATCTATAGACTCAATACTTATCTCCTCAACAGAGATAACCAAACACGGCACTTCTATTGTAAGATGTCCGGCTTCTGCATATGATGTAACCGAACCATTCCTACTTAAATATTGCCGTAGTGTAATTCGCCGTTGTTCTTAATTGGGCCGGAAAAGAATTCCTGCATGAATGACAGATGAAATAAAAGAAATTTACTGGAATATCAAGTATACTAACTATCAAAGACACAAAAAGGGTAGATAGGTAGATAGATAGATAGATAATAACCGTGTATTTGGTTAATTAGCTTCGGAAGTATACGTATTATAGAAAGCTCCTCGGTAGCTATTTTTGTATCTTAAAAACCTTAATATTTTGTAATCCTGGTCTGGATGGAGCCACTCCACTTACCTAAACTTGCTTTGACGCATCCCAAGGTTTTTTTTTATCATTATGAAAATCCGCACCGATAAGTGCCGTATGGTCGATGCATGAGCGATACCCAAGGTATATAATTACAGTTAATTTTCGTCAACCCCGTACTCTTATGGTAGTAACCTAGTTTTCAGATTCCAATACTGTTGTAATGACTAAGTTAAGCGCAATAAGGAGTATTGGCTCCTCTATCGCTCAGGAGAATGAAAATGTTTATAACAAATTCGCAGAACAACATTCTTTTAACGAAGATACCCTGGAAGTTCCTTTTCAAGAATTTTTATATGAAGCTGAGCTTCAAAGAGAAAAGGAAAAATCCCCAGATTGGGGTCCTTCAGCTCCAACCATTCCTCTTTGGGCCCTAATCAAAAGCTCCTTCTCTGGAAAGAAGAAGTCAGACGAAAAAGAAGCATCTCCATCTACTCCTTCTTCTGATAATGAGAAGCTGGCTGGAGATAACGCCAATTCTAACAGTGAGTCTATTAGTACTTCACTTGAAAATGCAAACAGAATGCTTAGATCTGCCTCTTGGGGATCAGTCTTTTATTTGATTACAACTGATATCCTTGGTCCTACTAGTGCTCCTTGGGCTATCTCTCAACTTGGTTATGTTCCAGGTAGTTTGTTGTTTTTCTTGCTCGGTATTGCTGCTGTCTATACTGGTTTCCTCTTGTGGATGATATATTTGAAGTTAGATTCTGAAAGATATCCATTAAGAACCTATGGTGACGTTGTTGGTCGTGTTTGCGGAACTAAAATTAGATACGGTGTGGATGCTCTTCAATCTCTTCAATTGTTATGTAATGTTGCTGTGATTATTCTTCAAAATGGTCAAGGTTTGTCTCAGATTGCAAAAGGTAAAGGCTGTTACACTATTTTGATTTTTGTTTGGTCAATTGCTGGTATAATTGTTGGTCAAATTCGTTCACTTCAAAGATTTAGTTTCTTAGCTAATGCAGCAATTTGGATGAATGTGTTTATTATCATAGCAACCATGGCATGTGTATCCCACATGGCGCCAAACTATACTGCAGCCAAACAAGCAAGTAATATTCCTAAGGGTCCTGTTAGTGTTTCTGTTGTCATGAGTGGTGCAGGAACAACTGCATTCTCAGATCAATTAGATGCCACTATGAACATCGTTTATTCATATGGTGGTGCTATGGTTTTCGTTGAGTTCATGTCAGAAATGAAAAGACCATTTGACTTCTGGAAAGGAATGATTTGTGCCCAAACCTTTATCTTCTGTTGTTACCTTCTTTATGGATTATTTGTTTATTCACAACAAGGTCAATTCACCATTAACCCAGCTAACCAGGGTATCAGTGGCTACGGTATGCAAACTGCAACCAACATTGTTAACTTGATTTCTTCACTTATTGCCGCAGGTCTTTATGGTAATGTTGCGATTAAGGTCACTTACTCCAGAGTTATCCAAAAGATTTTCAAAACTCCTGATCTTGAATCAAAGCATGGTAGAATCATCTGGATTATTTGTGTCTGTATTTACTGGCCACTTGCTTTCGTTATTGCAGCAGCTATTCCAGAATTCAGTGCATTGACTACACTTGTCGGTGCTGTCTGTATTTTGCAGTTCACATACACCTTCCCACCATTTATCAAGCTCATATTTGACATGCGTGTAGCTGCTAATGCTGGAGACAACTATGACCCTGTAACTAAACAAGTTACTCCTGTTGACACATGGAAGAATGCATCAAGATGGATTCGTGCTTATAAAGCCAGATGGTGGATGAACACATTCCATTTCCTTGTATTTTTAGCTTCTGCTGCCACTGCTGCTCTTGGTATTTACTCAAGTGCACAGACTCTTAAGGCTTCATTTGCGCTGCATGTTACGAGTTCGTTCACCTGTAAATCCACAATTGCATAAGTTAATACATTAGATCTAAATAATGTTAGTATAGGATTTTATAATATTATGGCAATAGATATATCGGTAGTTTACCTGCTGTGATTTCTTAACACCAATATCATGTTTTCAATATGATGTCAGAGTAATTCCTTTCTTCAAGGAGATTTCACTCTTATAGCTAGTTTTTTTTCTCACCTAGGAGGCGGACGGCTCTCCGGATGGTTGCGCGGGGCAGATCCGTATGGCACCCTCTAGGTAGATAAGGAAGACTCGACGTCTATTGGCTTTCTGGTATATTCAACCATGATAGAAGTGAATTGGTATCAGACTTCGATCTGTTAGAACAATTTGAGTATATAGTAGTCGCTTAGCATTAAAGTGAGATCTATCATGAATATGGAGGAAGAATAATGACTCATATAATTAGCATTGTTGATCCTTAGATTCAAGTTTCTACCTACCAAACATCCATTTTTTGACTGCAAATTTCATTCATAGATAAGATCTAGTTGTATACAGCTTCAATTATCATAACGTTGTAATGAAGCCCATGCAACACTCAAAGTGATTATCAATGTGAACACATGATTAAAGAGTATGAGCTTTTGGCCTACTGTATTTAGTTGCGGGTTTTAATTGCGGGTTTAATTTGCGGAATTTACCATAAAATGCCAAAATAAATAACAGGGACAGGATATGGAAAACTATTATAACAAAATTTAGGGTAGTTATTCATCTCCAATGCTCTATCAAGAAGCCAGGCATATCTTGGTGTGATTTTGATAGCTAATAAGTTCAAAATTGTTTATACTATTAGTGTAAGTTATAGCCGCTTGCTGATAAAACCTAGATCTTGTATACAGTCTTCTATGGGCTTAACTCATTTAGGAAAGTCCGAATTTTCAATTGTTCCATGATGGCAAATTTTAAAATATTCATTATTTGTTTAATAAATAATTAAACCAATTTAACGGATATACAACAACGTAATGTACGTGTAGTACTTGAATGAATCAAATATAGTGTTATCTGGGATCCAAAGTTCTTGAAAAGTTATTCAAAAGTCATATACCTTGTTTAAGGTGAAGAGTTATTTTCTGTTGTAAATAGAATAAGATAACCAAATACAATCAAGCCACATTTCATTTTACAATATTTTGTTGCCTTTTCGATCTTTGATCGAGTAGAGTTATAGGTTGAAAGCTTCTGTATAATAATTTAAGATATGACTGATAACACAAACGGAAAACAGCTTAGAAGAAGGAATCGGCTAAGTAAAGTCTGCAAGAATTGCAAAACAAAAAAGAGAAAGTGTGATAGGGGTCAACCCTGTTCACAGTGTTTAAAGCAAGGAAGGAGTCATACATGTATTTATGAGTCTACCGAATCTCAGAAGAAACCTTCCGCTTTTACCGAATCTGGTATGGTATTTTATTGGGACAGTAAAACCAATAACAATGGGGGTGTGATTCATAGAAGGATGAATTACACCGAAAACAATCTTGATTCATCCAACAAGGTGTATAAAAGAATTAACCGGACTACCGTTGACACGTTATATAGTCACTATGAACCAAGGTCGCCGTTAGATCAACCACATAATGGTAATATAAATCATAGTTCATCCGAGTCATTCCTTTCTTCAATAAGTACAACGTTGGATGATCCAGCAACGTACAATTGGATGGGAATTAACCCATATTGTGACGAGGAAGAAGAAATTAACTTCTATGAAAACTTTCTGACTATTAAGGAACTTGAGATAGAAAATAAGGGTGCAGAAGGTCCATTTTCAGCTATGTCAATTCTCTCAAGGAGTCCTCATCTACAAATCGTATGGGATTATGCTATCAGGCGCACCCTGTCGACTCGCATATCACAAACCTTTGTATCGGGAAAGTCTACAATCAACTTTAAAGCACAAATAGCTTGTGATGATGATCATAATAAGGAACAGCAGTTTGCAGAGGCTGTATTTCAAAGAGACGGTCCCGAAGACGCATACCCATTTAAACTGTTAAAAGAGCCTTCTTCAAAGGAAAAAACAGGGAAACTGACTGATGAAAGGTTGCCATTAGGGTTAACTTATTATGGTGGGAAAATTGGAAAAGAGCTACAGCTCATAGACAAAATAAAATTAGTATTGCCGAAAAAAAAGGTTTTATGGATGTTAATCGATAGATTTTTTGAGTGGGTGTATCCTTTTATGCCTATTTTAGACCAAGAATGGTTCATAAATGATGTTACTAATATGGTGGGTCCTCCCACTTTTGAAGACACCCCCGTTGATAGTATCAATATAGAAAAGAGACTAGACTTAGCAAATGCTGGCATTTTATTAGTGGTATTAAGGCTTTCGCATTTGTCCTTGTTCCATAATAAGAACTCTGCTAATGAAGAGAACCTAAAATCACGGGATTCTTCACAAGAGGCACAAGATTTGCGATACTTAATGTCAAATCCGATCAACATTGATACAATAAACATAGCTCAGCTTTGCTTAGATCAATTCCAGTTGTTCAAGACCAGTTTTCCAGTTTTTCAACTTGCTTTTTATATTAGGTTTTATCGGCTTTATGCTCCTGAGGAAGGAGAGGACGGTTCTAATGCTCAAGTTATTAATGCAACAATCATTCGAATGGCTATTTCTTTAGGCTTGAATCGTGAGCCTTCTCAGATTGCTTCATCTTCCAAAGATTTGAAACTTAATAATTTGAGAAGAAAAATTTGGACCTGTGCAATAATTTTTGACATATCTCTAGGACTAACATTTGGCTTTCATTTAGGAATTAGATGCCTGGACTATGATACTAAACCTCCATTCAATGTTAAAGGCAGCGAGAATATATTAGATCATGGCTTGGACAATCTCATAAATGATCATCTTCATGGTGCCTGCGATTTTCTTAAACCTGTTAGGGAAATATTATTGAACTGCCTTGATATTAATGGAAAAACAAAAATTTCCTATTTATCCAAAATTCTTACTGAATATGAAAGTCAGTTTAGTCTTGGTGGATTTCTCCCACCTTTTGAATATTTGGAAAAAGACAATAAAATTCAGCTTATTCAAGCAGTCAAGAAAACAAAAGCGTATATATGCAACAAAGGATTCTTGGTTGCGATTTTTTTTCAATTACATCGTTTTTATGAGAACAAAAAACTGTCGATAGCATTTTTCTATTTGAGGAAAGTAGTAAGCATAATTTGCATAGAGCTAATGCCCCAGTTTCTTGCTTTGCTAGGTAATAGCGAATTCATGTGTGATTTCATTTGGAATCCTGTTTTACAACAAACAATTCTTAAGTGTTCTCAGGTTCTTTTTGCATGCTTGTTAAGACTGAATTTCTTAATTTATCATTATCTGAAAATACCTAAGAGCAGTCTAAAAGAGATTGAAGGAGAACATCTAAGAAAGTTAGGTCGCTTTTCCCTATATTTAACCGGATGCCTTGAACATTGTGTATCATCCTTGTCAAGTATTAGCAACAGGTATTATTATAGCTGGAGATTATGGAAGAAAACTACGTTCTTTCTCAAAATTGCTCTTGGAAGGAAATTATATGATGATAATTACTATGAATTCAAGAATCATGTTATTGAAGAATTCTCCGATTTTGAGTTGGAGCAGCTCACACAGATATTTGAGACGAGTATGAATAAAATTGGAAGAGTTCCCAGTGATGATCATGAGTTTTTTAAAGAATTCTGCTCAGACTATCCATTTTTGAATAAGGCTGACCTGAACGAAACACTCAGTTATGATCTTCCAAATCAAACCGACCCGAGCCTTGATTTTAAATATCCTCCTGATTGTGTTCTACGATCCACTATTGCTCAAGATAAATCAAATAAGAATAATGATCCCAATCCCAATCCCAATCCCAATCCAAATCCAAATCCAAATCCAAATCGCTCTGATTATAACACCCAAATTGATAAATGGTGGTATCAGATGTTATCTTTAAAGGAATTTAATCTTCCAGAAGAGATGCTTGAGAATCCTGAACTTTCTGGAGATTTGAACTTGTTGAATGAAATGGGAACCATGGACGATTCACTTTTCACGTCATATGATTCTGGTGTATATTCTCTGGAAAACTTTCTTGGATTTCCAACTTCAAACTCATTTTCGAACACTAATAATACTAATAATTCCGGCGAGTAACTTCCAAGGTGGTAATTTTGGCGTCAAACTTGTACATATTTCACTTTTATTTCGTTAGAATATAATTCTTTCAAGATTCAATGTTGTTTCTAATCCATTTAACGTTCAGTGAACATGCTGCGAAAAAATGTTTCTGTTTTGGATCGGTTAGATAAGAAGAGATATTTTCATTACTTTGCTTCCAATTTTTAAAAAATCAAAACTCCTTTCAAGAGTGTTCAAGTTTTTATTCTTTACTGTCAAAGTAAGAATATACATTCTAATCAATATACATCGACATATATTTATTGACGTTTAACTAACTATATCCAGTAGTCAAGTATTAATCTCCATCCTGTTGGAGTTACTGCCTCTGGTTCAGGATTTTCTTCTGCATCTCTGATGAATCTGCTTAAATCGACTTCAGTAGGACTTTTGAACTTAGTGCCTTTGAAAAATTTCCAGAAGAGTGTAAGTACAATAAGAAGAGGAATCAGGAAATATGCACTAATGAACGATGATATGTCGAAATTGTGGTGGAGAAAGTTGGCAAAACCAGCAGTGAATAAAATCAACACCGAAAAGAATAATGATATCCATGCTGCTTGAGGTGCAAATCTAAATTTGTACTGCAATATGTCTCTCGTGTATCCCTGTGCTTTTATTGCCCTCATTAAAAAGATATGATTTAAAGAGATTGCAATCCATACAATCAATAAATTGGAAGAAGTAATGGCCTGGAACCACAGGAAAACCGTTGATGAAGTAGCTGATATCGACATATATGATAATGGTAAAAATAAGGCACAAAAGATAACCGCATTGTATGGAAGTCCTCTCTTGTTTGTTTTTAAGAGAAATTTAGGGGCATGACCTCTTGATGCTAAGGCAAATACAACTCTAGATCCTTGCATCAATCCAATGTTTGCAGCAGAGAAGGCTGAAGAAAGAACAACAGCATTAATTATACTAGGTAACACTCTTATGTTAGCTCTTTTGATAGCAATCACAAATGGTGAACCTGCGGCGGTACCAGTTGGTACAGTAATTGCGGGGTCATTTGCAGGTAAAATCAAAGACAAAGCAAAGATGATCAGCATGTATAATGTGAAAACTCTTATAGCTAAAGAAAAGTTAGTAATGAAGAACCCCTGATGAATAATTTTTCAATATCTACTTACCAAGCTTCTTGCATGAAATAAAAATACTTCTTCTTGGACTAGCTGTTTCACCTCCGAATATACTCGTGTTTTGAACACCTCCATAAGAGTAGACAACTCCAGAAACACATTGCCAAAAGGCAAGGAAACGTCCAGTTGACCCAGTAGTATAGTATGAGTTCCATGGAGTCTCTTTCCAATATCTGAATCCTATTCTATCTGTTCCTTTTATTCCACCCAAATCAATGATAACACAAACAAGGAAAAGGCCAACAATCAACAAAATTTTAAGTGTACCAAAGACATATTCAAACTCTCCAGAGAATCTTACAGAATAACAGTTGGCTAATGCAATAACAACTCCGAATATAGTAATCCATACCGCAGGGTTAAGGTCTGACCAATATGACATCACCAATGCAGTGGCGGATAAATCTGCTGGAATAACAGCTCCATAAACAAATACCCAGCCCAATCCAAAACCAAGCGCATCGTCCATAATATATTCAGCTTGTCTCACATAAAACCCGGTAACTGGCATGAAAGCAGATACCTCGGCATTGGCCATTTGATTCATGCAAACAATTACTCCAATGAATAAGTATGCTGCAACCAAACCTACATTACCACTTCATTAAGTTAGTATCATCTATCCAGTTTCGATAAAGAAATTAATTAAACATACGCAAGGTGCAACGTTGTACCTGAAGAAAGAAAGAGACCAGTACCAAAAATACCCACTAACGCAAGCATCAGGATATGTCTCTCATGAAGACCTCTCTTCAATCTTTTTTCATTTTCAAGATCACTATATTGATCACTCAAGGAACCATCTGATACATCTGCATCAATCGATACTCTTGTTTCGACGCCTTTAGCATCTCTGTCTTTTTCTCTAACAGAAGCTAAGCTCGACATTGTTTACCACTCTATTTTGAATCAGGTATCTTGACACTTGATAGCAGATTTTGATCCTATTTATTAGTTCTCGCTTATCGATGCTGAACCACACTATTAAATTACAAAAAATAATCGGGCCTTATCCATTCAGGAGAACAAGATCGACGTCAAATATGTGGAGGCTGATTAGCTCTTCTGAGACGAAACTTGGAAAGGGAAGTGGGAGATATGAGACAATGGCATGCAGCGAGTAATCTTTCCTAGTTAATCCACAGTTGCGAAAAAGGAAGATGCCGCGATTAAACTTTATTGTGGCTTACATAATCGAGCCACTGTGAGAAATTTGATAAAGTGATAGCGCGACAATCACGATAGATAAGTAATTCCATCCTGATTTACACTTTCTTCCCTTAAAAAGGATATAATTAGAGAAATTGAGCCTTATTCTGTTCCACTTATCAAACTGTAACCATGTAAATGCCTTTCGATCTTCAAAGCGGTTTCGGAGTCTAGATGTATATTATTTAAGCAGAAATAAGCTATACGGGCCGGTATTATGATAAGGGGAATATCATACTATATTGTGATACCAAAAGGTTGAGGAGAGATGAATTATTTGTTACCCAACTATCAAGTGATAAGATTCTACTGATTTGCCTTGCCCAAAATGAGGCTTATTAGAAATTGGGGTTCAAGTTCAATAGTCATCCATTTGTGTAGAAGTCCATAGTCCCCCAAAAATTTCAATTATGTTCTTGATTTTGTCTTTATTGTTAAAAGCCTAATCACAATACAAAATTGACAGGTTGGCCTCGAAGTGTCCATGATGTTGAGTCACAGATAAGAGAATGACAAAAGAAATCAAATTCAATTTTGTGTCACGTGATCTCGGTTCGAACCGAGAATTGATTAATTAAATTTATTTAGGCAGCATCAGTTTGCAAATGGTTAAAGCAACAGGAACTACAACGATGATTGACAATACTGACTCGTCACTTCGGCCAACACTAGTTTGTAGACTCTGCAGAAGGAGGAAAGTTAAGTGTGACAAGGGCCACCCTTGTTCTGCATGTGTCAGGAGTAAGAAATCGGCTTATTGTACATATGACTATGAGTTAGTGGACTTTAAACAGATGAAAGATAACCAAGACGTTAAGTCAAATCATAAGTTGATTGACTTATCCCATTCTCAGTTAACTAATTCTACTGAAAAAGAGAATGTTTCTAGTACCATGGTATTGATAGAGAAAGATGAGTTGGAAAGGCTTAGAAAGGCAGTAAGAGGATACAGATATGAGAAAATTATTGCTTATCCTGAAACAAAAAGCAAATTAAGGACATCAAGCATTACTATCAACAAATATAAGTCTGAAGTTGTATGGTACAATCCATGCTATTTTAGTGATGGAGATGTCAAATTTCATGTATATAAGTTGCCAGGGTACATCCCATCCGACCCGAAAGATAGTGTTAACGAGCCCATGAATCAACCATTAAATTGTGAAATCGCTTCAAATGTGCTGGTGCAATTTGTAAAGTATTCCGATTTCATTGGAATCAATCCGTTCAGTTCTCCTGAAGATAAAATTAAACTCTTTGCCCCTTACATATCACAGGAAGGTTTGCTGCGGAATGGCACCATGTATGGTGCTTTTTCGTTAGATTCATTAATCTCCAAGGATAGGTTTTTATCCAAATCAAAAGATGCGTTGTTCGAATATTACAAAGCTGAATTGAAAAATAGAGGTTGTGCAAAAGCTGGTGGGTCATATAACAGGATAAAAAGTATTTCGAAAGCCAGAAATGATAATAATACTGATTCATATGGAGATAAGTTAACTGGAATCTTAACTGGAATTCCTGGTAACTCAGTTGATAATGATGGTGACATCATTTTACAAATAAAGCTGGTTATACCTGAGTGGAAAGTTGTCTTATTGCTAATTAATAGGTTCTTTGAAAATTTATATCCATTTATGCCATACATTGATGAAAAAGATTTTAGGGAAAACTCTGTCAGAATATTACGTCCATTAAATAACCAAAATTATGATTACGACTTGGATCTAGAAAAAGAGTCTGATATCGCATTTATTGGACTTCTTCTCATAGTGCTTAAGTTATCACATTGGAATATATTTAATCAACTAAATGGCGGCGAAAAATCTGTGGACGATATCATTTCATCGGATAAGGAAATAGAAATACCGACGAAATTAAGTTCAAATATAATGAAGGTTGCATTCTCTTGTTTCTTTTATTATGATTTGAGAAGGACAGATCTAACTGTACTTCAATGTGCATTGTTCTTGAGGCTATATCATACGCATGTACCCGAAAATGGGAAGATTACCAGAGATAATAATGTTCAAATATTGCATAGTATATTAATTCAAATGGCATATACAGTTGGTCTTAATGTTGATCCGGATCACATACTAGATAATGGTGTTTTATTCCCATCTAATATGAGACACCTAAGAAGAAAGATATGGCATTTCTTGGTTGTTAAAGATGTTATTCTGTCATTCTTTCTTGGAGTGCCAATTTCCTATAACCGGGCCTTCAATGATGTTAGAGTTCCTTTCTATATAGTAGGGGCTGAAAATATCTCAGATGTAGGCTTGGAAAAGGTATCTACTTCGTCGTTCAATATTTGCAATGCATTAGTGAGAAGTGGTTTGAATGATGCTCTTACAATGATATTCGAAAAAGGAACAAATATAAATATTTCTGAGCTTGTTAGTAAGATTGGAAAAGTTGAAGCTTGTATTAAAAGCTATCTTGGTTCGTTGGAAGACTATTTAAATCCTCTTGAAGATCAGAGTGTCTCTTATAGGTATGGGAAAATATTTAAATGCCAATTAACCCTTGCAATGAATTGCTTTAGCATTGTGACACTATATCACCTATTTCTTCATTATGAGAGTGAAAATAATTTGACATTAACCACATTTTATTTGCAAAAATTGATGTCTTTGGTTCTTTGCGACTTGTTGCCCCATTTCAAATACCTCGTATTCAGCCCTGAAATATATTTTGGAGAAGATAACAGGGACATAGCAACTACATCTCTATTACCATTAACATTCAGAACCAGTGAGATCATTTTAGGCCTTCTTGTTAGAATAAGAACGGCACTTTTCAAAAGCAAAAGGTCTTCGACGGAAAATAACCATCAGGAACACTTAAAGTCTTTGATTCGCATTGAAAAGCACTTAGAAATTTGCATTACCTTCTCTATTGATTGCATGAAAAAAATATGCGAACAATATAAATATGCAAGGTGCACTTATGTGGGAATTGAATTGTTACTAAGAGTAGCTTCAAGCGCAAGGTTTTACAAGGACAACTTACAATCTGATAACTTCAACAGCATAGTTATTGAGCATGGCCTTTTAGGATTTGAAGAGTTACTAGAAAGTATTCTGGAACATCACCTCAAACCTAATCTGAAAGCTCCTGTAACTCTGGATAATTCATCATACAATAAGTCTGATGCTTTACCGCAGCAAAAGAAGAGGAAAATAGGGAGTGCATTATCCGAATCTGATATAATTTTTCATAATGCTTTACGTGATCTGCGATCAACAGTAACAAGCCAATTTAACAAACTGGCCCAATTCGCTTATGATAAACATGGCTTAGCTGGAGAAATAGTGCATCCTTCGAGCGCTGAACAAGAATTGGATCAGCCCATATCTACTTCAGATAACTATGACGATTTTTTTGGATTTGATTATTTGGATCTAGAATATTTGGGTACTCTGGATTTCTTCAACGGTAGTAGAATTTGACTAAGTAGGATGGATGCTCTTAATGTCTTGATTTTCTTTCTTGGTCGATTTATTCAACATTCAATATGATTGTTGTTCTGTTGTTTTGAACTTTATATATACCAAGGAAAACGAAATGAATTTCTAAATGCTACACTAGTTTATTTCCTTCTTAGTGTGTTATATGTATGGGTATAAATAATGCTATTTCTTGGTTGTTTTGCAAGTAGTACTCTACTTTCTTCAGTCCATTTTTGTGGAGAAATAAAATCGGTTTTAATCCAATAACGAAATTAAATAACATTACACCTGGATAATTTAACGAAAGCTCTGACTTCTTCATCTGATTCTCTTACTTTTTCTTATTATCAAAAGATCAACGTGCAAAATTATATTTGTAGTAAGAAACAAACTGATAGTTCAGCTTATTAAACTAATTTCAATGAAAGAAAAGTTGTTAAATTATTAACACCGTTTAACAAGATCTTATTCACCATCTTCATGGATTATAAGTCACAATTTAAATTTACATTTGTTTCTATTATTCAGAATCAATAATCAAACAGAAAAATTGGCTTCATCTCCCAATTCAAAATTTATCTCTGGCTCAACAAGAAAGTCTCCCCAATAATCAACAAAAAGATCACCATTTTCAGTGCTGTCTCTCATTGAAATCAATTCATTCCATAATTTCTCAGAGGAATTATCCCTTGGTGACTCTGTGGCATCTTGTTGTAAAGGTGAGATCTCCTGGGTTGTATTCAGATCACCTAATCTTGCCTCCAGTAAAATCGGTTCAATTATTCCAATCATTTGGTCAAACATTTCCTCTTTAAATGTATGTTGTAGCTGATCGATTTCATTTTTATTGATTTTGAAAAACTCATCCTGGTTGATTACATTTCTCAAAAAGCTATGAACCTTCAATACCCTCCATCCAAAAAAGTACATGTCACCGATGGTTTTCAAAACTTCCACTAAGATAAATGAAGCATTATCAAGTAAAGAAACCAATTTTTGGGCTTTCGTGTTGATATGTAAATCACTCGTATCGTTCGTTATTCCAGGCAGACCGTATGTAGATCCCAGTCGAAGCAAAAAGAACTTTATTCTCATCATGATGACTGAGTTAATGCAGAATGACTTTTGTAACATGACAATGATACTTGGCATCACGAAGAAGTTTGACGATCTACTATGCTTCCCATTGTATAAATCAACATAAAATGGAAGTAAGTCGCCAATTACAAGGTTGAATAGCTTCAACAAGTAATGAGTCGCCTGTTCAATATGCCTTTTCTCTTCATAATGAATGAAGATTCTGAAATATAAAGAGCCTAAAAAGAACTTCAAATTCAAACTAATTTTCTCTTTATAAAACTTTTCAAGTGAAAATAACAGCGTTTTCCTCAAGCTCTCGTTTGTGGCAACAAAATCATCTTTGAATGTGCATTCTAATTCTTGTAGAAGTTTTGAGAGTTCATTAAGGTTTGTTCCTCCTACGGGATTCGAAATAGCCTGGAATAACTTTCTTAGGGGCTTGAATAGTTTATTGACTTCTGATATTGCATTTAATGACATTCTCTCTAAATCGCTATTGGCAATATTCTCTTCTCCCTCTTTATAAAAAGGGACTTTTGTATCATAAGGGTAACTATTTGTTATTATTGGATGGCCAAATAATAAAGCATTGTTGTAATCCAAAAATAAAATAAATAACCAGATTTTTCTGCTCAAGTTGTTCACCCTCCCATTGGAATATTGCGACGGAAAATATGATGGGTCACGGTTAATTCCCATAGAATATGCCAATTGAACAATAGCAGAGTTTAGATGTGATGCACTCCTATTATCCATTCCATCTCCTTCTTCTGGACCAAGTGTATTATATAATCTTCTGTAAAGTGCTAGTTGTAATACAGGGAGCTCTAGACACTCCAGAAAATCAAATTGACTTAAGCAAAGCTTCGATACTTCAACCACTTCTGTACTTATAGGATTTTGTCTCAAATATATTATTTCGGGGGAGCTAGGGAGGTTCAAAACTTCTATAGAATCAGCCAAAGTTAAAAATGCAAATCTCAACATGAGTAGAAGTAGACCGATGATCGCGATATCAATATAGCTTGTCACAGATATATTTCTGATCTTTTCGTCTTCATAACTTTGGATTCCAATAATCTGTACAAGTTTTTCTCTAAAATCGAACTCATCAATTAAGGGCAAAAATGGGTAGACGTCTGAAAAAAAGCGGTCTACTAATAACCATACAACTCTCTTTTTGGGTAAACTTTCCACTAGTTTATCAATTAAGTCAGACTCTGTAAATATTTTTGCAAAGCCATTTTCATTAGTGTTATTAATCTTTCTGTATTTGAATATTTTACTTCTAGAATCTTTACTTTCACTTTGTATTGTGTTCGTATCTCCGTTAATCGTGTCTTGTTTCTTTCTCTGTTTATCAAGAAATAACTGAAGTCTTGAATAATATGGATCTCTGGATACCTGCCCAACCCATGATAATGGAGCAAAACTTCTTCGTTTCAAAGGATTAGGGCCCGTTATTGTCACATTGCTGCCATAAAAATCGATTGTCTCATCTGATGAATCAATAGACAATGAAGGCAGCAGCATGTCACTTTCCAGCAGAATTGTATCCTTCGCTTTTATAGTCATAATTTCATTATTAGTTCTCGGTACAATTGTTTTTGGTTTGATTGTATATTTCTTATTTTGATCAATTTTCATAATAGCACCTGGAGTGTTGTCATACAGACAAACTGCCTTGTATTTTACACATGTGGCACAAGGAGTTTGCTTATCACATTTTATTTTTCTCTTTCTGCAAAAATTGCAAACTTTCCCTGTTCTTCTTCTCTTTTTTGGTACATTAAACATTCTTTTATATTCATTCCATAGACCCTGGGCGGTGAGTAAGATCTTAAATTTGTAATTCTGGTTCTCACTCGTGACTTAAATAGTAAGATTTGAACGAGCTAGAACATACACTGCAGAATGCAGGAAATATTATTGGGCGGAGATAGGTTACTTTCCTATCCAAAACAATCTCTTAAACTATCTGACTACTGGCAGTCCTTTTATATGAATTGCATTTCATAAGGATACGTATAATTATATATGTTATAAAAAAAAGTGCGTGCAGCACGAAATATCAGGCATTTGCATTATTATAGGTCTTATAAAGAATCATATATCTGGGAATCATAAAATGGGTTTAAGAAGGTATTTTTTCGTTGAAGTTTGATCACTACTAAAACTGGTTCTTACTTGTCGTAATTTCAAGAGCTTCGTTGATTATGTGTATTATCTACTATACTTCATTGTCATAACTTTTCGGTTATTTGAATAAGTTTCAGTGACACGCTTTATTAGCAGACATGTTAAATAACTTAATTATATAATGAATTCTTCATTTTATTCAACAAGGTGAATATTTGATACTCTCTTGTAGTTTAGATGCTATGTTGTCTCGCAAATATGTTATTTTTTGCGGTAATTGAAAAAGATTCTCGTAATTTATGTGGGTGCAAATTCCGAGATCTCTCTCAACTTTCTCCCGTATTTGTAAAATAAAAATGGTACTGGAAGTAAAGCCAAGGCGATGAATCCTAAAAGAGATCCGCCCCAATTTATCCCTAAGGTTTGAAACATTTGGCGTGCAAACAAAGGAAATGCTGCTCCAAAACCTGCTCTCACAAGAGTATTTCCTGCCATTGCAGATGCTGTGAGATGTAAATAACAGTGTACAATGTAATTGAGTGATGCTGAAAAAAGAAGGAGTGATCCCATCCCAACTGGTACGGTACCAAGAGTAGGCACAATCCAGTGAACTTTATCCGGATATTGTCCGGCCCAAGCTAGCCAAAATAATCCACAAGGAAAGATGACAGCCCCTATCATCATAGGAGGTAATTTTTCTTCAGGCTCCGGAGTTTTTCCAATTGAATCCATGATTCTAATGTATCTCTTCTCAAAAATGAAGCAGATAACTGCTCCTATCTGGACGCCGATAAACATTGCAATATAAGGTAACAGAGATACCCCTCCGGAGAAGCCATACCCAGTGGATCCAAATATCAATGGTACCTCTGTTAACAATAAATAAAGTAATCCAAACACGAATGCCGTGTAAAGAGTAACAAGTAGTAGAATAGCTTCCTTGACCAACATTTTAAGAGGCCTCGTAATGGATTTAGTGACAATATCCTTGATAGAAAAAGATACATGTTCATGTGTTGCATGTATGCACCAGTTTCCAGTCATTTGCCTTATTACTCGAGCTTTCTGAGCTAAGATTACACCCCTATGAGTCTCCTTATAAAAAGCCATTACCAGAATAGATGTAGCTGCGCATATAATTCCCATAATATAACCGCACCATCTCCAGCCTAGTGACAGATTTTTAACGGTGAACCCAAATGCCAAAGGTGCTAACATTGGTGCCCCAAAAATTATCATGCATAACAAAGACATACCAACACCAACTTTCTTGACGGTCAATATATCAGCTAATATTGCCGGAACAATTACCATAGGTGCAGCACTCATGAACCCACAAAAAAATCTACAAATAATAAGAGTTTGTATATCTTTGGCAGTTGCAACCGCAAAATTGAATATCATGAAGGCAATAGATGTTGGCACCATTATAAATTTTCTTCCAAAAATATCTGATAATGGTCCCCAAACAATTGGACCAGCGGCATACCCCACAACAAATAATGAAGTATTTAACGTAGCCACCTCGGCACTAACATTGAAATGTTCCAGTACAGCGTCATTAGCTGCAGAAAAAGAAGCGGAACCAAAAAGACTAGTAAAACAAGTAAACAATACTGGTACCAAACATTGAATCTTAATTGCAAGAGGAAAATTCTTAGGGTTTGTTTGATCGTCATCTCCATCAAATTCAACGATGAAACCATGCTTACCATCAACCAATGGAGGATAATCTTTTCCACCACCCATCTTAGGAAATGCATTTTCAAAGCTTTTATCTTCATACTCTTTTTCCACTATCTGAGATGTTGCACTGTGACTATCTTCTTCGTCCATTGTGCTGACTGTCGAACTCATCTTATGTCTTTACTATGCCTTTCCTTTGATTGTTTTTATATGGTACTATTATCAAAATACAAATTGTCTACTACTTGTACTTCTTTTATCATTTCCTTGATCATTCCATAGTTACATTAGCTTTATATATATTGATTCTTTAACTCTGCAACAAACGGTTTGCACCATCTCAATATTAAATTCCACCAATAGAAATGTGTTTTCATTCCGCGACCATTTGCAACTAGTGCTCTAAAGAGCGGGCCCGTATTTCTAATAGACGGGAAATTTACTAAGCACGGGATTATTGCCATGGGGTTATAGTAAAGATGCGGGTCTTATTAGATTTTGCCATCAAATGCTTACCTTCTCTAATGACTACTTCTCTGGCCACCTGATAACGTGAACTAGTTTGTCTAGTCTTTATGTTACATCAATCTTTCGAAAATTGCGAAGACGTGTTAAAGTGCTCTATCCATTTACGGTAACACTTAGCAACAATATCCTATCATGAATCTGTATATAGATTCAATTGATATAAGCTGAACTCGGATTTTGGAGTTTAGTTGATCGCATTTGAGGTGTCACCCAGGAACGGCAAACGGGCGTTAAGTGTCTGAAAAATGCAGACAAGTCAAATGTTTGCTTAAACCCCAGATTTGAATTGACCCCCTCTCAAGTCCTGAGGAGATTTTTAATTACACAGTGACCCAAAGGAGATAGACAAAACTGTAGAAATATTTTTATTATGGTGGCCTGTGTTGCACGCAAGTTTCACTCTAATATATTTTTTGAAAGCTACGAGGGGAATCCAGATACCTTATCATTTATATGCAATTTCGCATATAGACTTAGTACATCTACTAGTTAAATTCTCAGGGGCATTCAGAGAAATTGTGTCTCGTCTGTTCATTTTAAAAACTGAAAAATCCAATGTTCTCGTTGATTTTTTTTACATCTTTTGTATAAATAAAGACAATATACCCAAATCTACTATATGAATAATGGCAGGTAACAATACCAATAGCGGATAATCCTCTTCAATCTGTTATTGTTCAGAATTTCAATGAGAGATTGATAGCTGGATTTCAAAGACTACTCCAAATTTTTATGTGTATTCTGCCGTATCCAGAATACTAACATGTATTGCACGATGTATTCGCAATTGATGAAATAGGAAAATCATTATGAGTAACTTGTTATCACTATTACAAAAAATTAGTTATAAACATGATCTTAGTTCTTGCTCCTAGTATTTATACGTTTGATATACGCCCTTTCTCATGGGTATTGAAAGATACTTAGAGTTAAGGCCAGTGATGAATATAGCTTTTGGAAGAGCATGACATCGTTCGATCATTATGAGAACTTACACTATTTCTGAGTCCTGAATGCAACTCTCATATGGGCCTGTATATAATCTTATCTCTTTTCTTATGAGCAATTATTACTCATAATTCCAAAACAGTAAGAGTGCGAGGCAAGAAATCCCAGTATTTAAATTAAGGGGAAATTTTTAATTTTGGTTATTAACACTCCTTAAGTTGTTTTATTGAAAGTTACAGTACTTGAAAGTACTTTTTATTAACATATTTTGAAGCGCCGGGATACCTAAATCCATAGGCGCAGTAGTAAAACACCTTTATTCTAGAAGAGTTCGAGTTATGTCATCAGTTAGCGTCGCAAGAATTAGCCTCCTCCACTGATTTCTTTATTGAAAGTGGAGAAAGGACATTAGAAGAAAATTACAATGAGTTTCTTAGTAGTTCTAATGAGGTGAATATTGAATCAAATGGAAGTCTTTCGGGACAAAATTTGATTTATTCCTCTGACGAATTCTTTAGTGAAGTTGATTATTTAAATGAAGTTGATTCTAATATTTCCGTTGAAGCTAATCCTACCACTTTTGAGATTAACAGTCAAGAGAGCCATGGTGAAATTATTTCCCCTTCTCTGTCTGTTTCCCAGTCTAAGCATTTGAAAACACTGCCAAGTGACCTTGTATGGATAGATCACTCTCATCTGTTCACGAGAAGTAATGAGTATTCGGCTAGAAATTCAGAAGTTTCGCTTTTATCTACAGATGAAGTTAATAATGTCCGCAAGAGGATTCAGAAGAGAGCACACCGTAGTGCTAAATCTTTAACTTTGAAAGGTGATAACTCTGATTCGAAACGATACAAGAATACAATGGCTGCTCGAAGGTATAGAGAGAGACAAAAACAAGAAGTTGATGTGCTTAATACGAGGGTGAAGGAACTTGAATCCCAGCTTTCTACAGCAATGTTAGAAAGTAATTGGTGGAAGATGGAAGCTCAGAGGTGGAAAGATTTAGCGGAGAGAAAGCAATAGATTCAAAATTATTTATTAGTTAATTTAGTTAATTTAAAATACTTTTTTTTCTAAATAATTTCGTGGTACAATTGTTTCTGTAGCCGTGCAATGTATTAGGTGATTAAGGTTATATAATCTCACTGAAGGTGGTAATGATTTCGGTGATTTACATCAAATAAGCTCACAAAGCATGTGTAGCAAAAAAGTCCAAGACTAATTATGTACTTTCTCATTGGATATCCAACTATGTGATACCGCATTATATCATACAGCTATCTCTTAAGACTTTGTTCCTCACTATTCCATGACTCTAAGATCTAGACAAATCATTAAAATCATCAATAGCTGGAACATTTTTTGGGTGCGAAATCTGATGACATATATTGATATTCACTGTCTGTGCACATAGTTTTCTATGATTTTATTTTCATAATGTTCTCTTTGTCGTATTGAAGTGGGAATTAATTATTAATTGTCTGTTAATCTTGAATATGTTTCTCCTGTATGGGTATTATATCATTGTTTGACATTAGATTTTAGAGTGCACCAAATAAATTTATATTGTAATTTGGTAATAATCGATAATAATTAAAGCTATAAAAAATTCATGGTACGAATATTTTTGATAGGACTCTCTCGATGAAAAAGATAATCATACATATAAGCCTAATCGGAGTCTGAAAACAATAGTATTGAAGAGAAATACTGCCTTATTATCCATGTGTGTCCATTTCTGTACCCCGTATGCTTTGAAAGTCAAGGAGTCAGAAGATATATCTGAGTTCAAAGTTATGAATCCATTGGGATTCACTTGAGAGATTAATTAAGTAGTTAATTACTGAAATTATTAGGATTATCAAGTTCCCCCTGAAAGTTTTAAGATTGGTACCAATAACCCAGGATGATGACCATGTCATAGTCGCGGTAACAAATCGTAAATGGTTGAATTGGGGAGTACCCAATCAGGATCGAGTTTATTGATGCTGAATAATACAACTAATGTCACCACTGTTTCTGCATTAGCAGTGGGTGTGGTGGAATTATTCTGTGGATATTACCCTTGTGATTTTGAGAACGATTGGTATTGGGTGGATAAGGTGTGTGGTTGGACTCTTATATCTGTGATAAGTTCGATACAATAAAGATTAAAATGGTGACTAGGATACCAGCATATAGTACGTTCCACAGATACAACCACAACTATAAAGAATATCCAATTAATATCTAGAGCCACTGTGGCTCAAACCATTATAAATCAATGAGGTTCCCGTCCTAAAGTTTTTGTTTTTGATCTATAAAATTATATAAAATGTCTCCTTCATATCAATCAACAGAAAATAATCTTGAAGTTGAAAATACTGTTTTGAAGCTTGCAGCCTTATCTGATAACACCATTAAAACTTCTTTCAAAGGAGGTGCAGTAGATTCCTACGTGGAAAAATTACCTGCACCTACTAGAGCGAGATTCGAGAAAAATGGGATTGATCTCTCACAGGGTTATCCGATTAGACCACCCACAGAAGAAATTCCAATTTTCTTAGATGATGCTTACGTCATTAGAAATTCAGATATTCCATATATAGAAAGAGCTAAGAACGCTGACCCCGAAAAGAAGGCTTTGTTTGGTGCTGCAAAGGATGTTAAGCAATTGACAAAGCATATAGGTACAGAGATTGTTGGTTTGCAATTGAGTGAATTAAGTGATAAGCAGAAGGATGAACTAGCGCTTTTGATAGCTGAGCGTGTTGTTGTATTTTTTAGGGACCAGGATTTGTCTCCTCAGAAACAAATCGAACTTGGAGAATACTGGGGCACAGTTGAAAAACATCCTCAGCAGAACAATGTTCCTGGTTATAGAGGTATAACAGTTATTTGGCCAGAACAGTACTTAAGGAAGATTTCTCCTAATTTCAAGCAGCCATTGGGTGGTTGGCACACTGACTTGGTTCATGAACACCAACCTGCTGGTATCACACATTTACACAATGACACCATCCCGGAAGTTGGTGGTGATACGGCTTGGGCATCAGGATATGCAGCTTATGACAAGTTATCGCCAGCTGTTCAACAGTTCTTGGATGGAAAGAAAGCTGTGTATTTTTCGGCTCATAAGTATATCGTTCGCGATGACCCTTTGAAAGGTGGAAAAAGCATTGAAAGAGAGCACCCTATTATTAGAACACATCCAGCTACAGGATGGAAGTCTTTGTTTGTCAATCGGTCTATGACTCTGAGAATTGTCGGGTTAGAGCCGGAAGAGTCTAAAGTGATATTAGAATACTTGTTTAGTGTCTTCGAGAAGAATTTAGATATTCAAGTTCGCTTCACATGGCAACCAACCAAGAAAGGTTTCGGAACTTCTGCTATTTGGGATAATAGAATTTCGCAGCATTTCGCGATTTTTGACTATGAAGGAAAGGAACCAAGACATGGAACCCGTGTAACTTCTCTTGCAGAGGTTCCATTCTTTGATCCTAACTCGAAATCTCAGAGAGAGGCTTTAGGATCAGATAACTAATTGAATATTGAACATTTTTAATATGATCCTAACTTTATATTTTCCCTCGTAATAGAAGAGTCTCTATTGGACACAAAACGTAGCATTGTAGAACTGAAAAAAAGAGCATTTTTGTTGCGAATACGAAGCTATTCAAACTACACGAGCTCATTGATGAATAATTACATTGTTGTTCTAAGTGTTGTCTTTATCATACAATTACCCACCATCTGTGAGAGCTACCATTGGAAGTATTTTTCTTCAATCTTCATTAATAGTAGGTAACCAAAAATGATTAGCTACTTAGTTGTCCCTGATGCAATGGAAGCCAATGAAAGTTAAATTTTACGACCAATAGAGCGTCTATGATGGTGTCTAGGATAACAGATCAAAAATCTCTACACCGGTTAAATAAGTTTGCACTAACGAAAGTTTCTCAACTTAACGTAGTACCTGATTACGTTGTACTATTTGTACTAAAACATAAAAAAATTCCCCAAAGTTTGAACAAAGAAGAGAAGTCTTTATCAAAACTCACTTTCGAAAATTCTCATCACTTCTTGTTGCCCTAAGGAGTGGGGGATAGATATATATAGACTAAACTGTAAAGATATAACTTTTTATAAGTTTAATGCGAAAATGTAATAAAAATTGTATTAAAAACTAAATTGTAAAAAGAATCTGGTGCTAAATTAAGATTTTCAAATTAGTTAGAAAGAAGTTAGTTATCCTTGTATGTGATCTCTGTCTAGGATCCTTATTAGATTTAAGTGTTCTCACAAGTTTCTTTCATATTTGGGACACAGTTAATTGGTTTAGTTTAACCTTTTTCATTTCTTTGTTGGTGGAATGTATAGGACTGTATGTAACCTTTTATCATCACGTGCGCCTTCAGTCTTTTCCGGTGCATATATGAATGTACATATCTATAATTATTGAGATTAAGCCGTAAGGTATTAGAATTATTTAATAGTGTACTGTTGTTTTTATTCAAATAATCCATTAGGTTATAGACTATTGATTTTGAGAATATTAGATGACTTAGTCTTCTATCCTCTAAAATAGCTTCAGTGGGTCTTCGTCTCAAGACGATAGCCTTTTTAGTTTCCCAAAGGGGATCATATTGTCCTTTGATCATAAAAAAAAGTATGGAGTCACTTGTTCGTCTTTATATTTATCTTTTTTATGTTTTGCTTTGGTATTATTGTAGAGATATCCCAAAATGAATCTACTTATGACATATTCGTGGTGGGTATCTTCTAGAACGTAGATTTTCATACAGGATTTGAATATGCTTTCATTTTGCAGCCAGGAGCTCGCAGTTAAGGATACGTTTTACTTCAGCCATAACAAATGCTATTTTGGTTGCAATAATGTGGAAGATTTTCTATGAAGGATTCTCGTATCGATTATTAGGTTTCTTATACATTTCATAGGAAAGTTAATTTTTTGCAATTACTTCGATCGTAATATCCAAAAAGTTTTCTCGCTGCTGGCGATGATTATGGATCTTGGATATTAACTAAGTTAGAAGATTGCAAGAATGGAAATAAATTTAAGGGGTTAGGTGTTGTTGGTATGTTGCACTCTTATGATGGCGAATTTAGACATTCTTCACCTCAATATGTGAAATCTTAGAAAGGTTAGAAAAAGTGACCGATAAAAGGTGGGTGTTGGTGATGTAAACTACAAGGATTCAGGTGAAATTAATGATGAGCTTTCCAGTGATGAAAGTGAAAGTGATTCAGTATCTAGTGATAGTAACCACGACGATTAGGGTTCTGACTCTATAAGTTATTTAGATGTTCTAGAACATTTTGATGGTGCGGTACCACCCGATATCGATTGTGTATTAGCTCTATTATTTTAGTAGCCCATAAGATATTGAATCTAATTGAAAAAGAAACTTTGATTTTAATATATTTAACGAAAAGAACTTCTAAATATTAAGATGTCATACCAAAACTAGAGAAGTAAACTAATTCGGTATAGAAATGCAAAAAAAGTCACGGGTTGAAACATTTGGGACTTGATCAGATCAAGATTAAAGGAGCAAACGCAAACCCATAACAGCGGCGAATAAAGAACCTTGGATCAAGTTTTGACTTGCAGCGTTCTCAGCAATAGAAACAGATGGTCTGAATGATGAACCGCTAACAGATGAAGTGGCGAAAGTAGATTGATGTGCATTGTTTGGTTCATCTGAAGCAGTAGCAGCAAAACCACTATCAGAACCATTAGCACCAGAGCCATTAGAACCAGAGCCATTAGAACCATTATTATCTGAGCCATTAGAACCAGAGCCATTAGAACCATTATCATCTGAGCCATTAGAACCAGAGCCATTAGAACCATTATCATCTGAGCCATTAGCACCAGAGT